>JAXCLR010000001.1:12925192-12959740 GCA_035584095.1 Annona squamosa
TGATTTACCAAAGATTTTTTAAAGAACCTAATTCACCCCTCCCCTCTTGGGTTTAGCCATCAACTCGGGACCAACAACTATTAATATATATGTTGTACTCATTTAATCACAAATCTATTGCTCAAAAAAATCTAAAATGACAATTTATTATAAGAAAGCAAGAAAAATATTAACATATATAAATATTAGCATTCAACCATAAGAAAAACTTTATAATATCTATAACAACAAAAGAAAATAATCCAAAAAATACAATAATATCATGACAACTAAGATTACAACAAGTTTAAGAATACAACTCCAATCACAACATCCAAGTTATGTCCAAGTCTATAACACAAGTCTTAAGTTTAAATAACCAAATTATAACATTTAACTTAGATCGTCAAATTACATAATAAGAACATGAAACATTTTAATATTCCTATGTAGTCTTCATTTTTCTTGTCTTATATTAGTCTCATCCGCCAAGCCAAATTCTTTTTTCCTAAAAGAAAATGCAAAAAAATTGTACAATTAAACTTAAGGAGCATATATATATATATGTATTCAAATAGATAACTAATACTTCCTGTAAATTAATTTCTTGGTGGAAGAAGTGTAAAAAAGCATTTCCTGATGTTTCAGAAATTTCTTTTGAAGAATAAATATTAGTTTAAAAATAATATTAAGAGTAGGGTAAATAATTAAAACATAGAAAAATATATTTTACCTCTTACACATTTGTCTAGTTGATCAATGAATTCTTCATAATGTGAATTGTTTTGAGTTGCTCACAACCAATCTTTAGTGCAAATTAAATATTCAACCAACATGCATGTCAATGAACTACGATATTAGTCTAGAACACGTCTTCCAGTGCTAAAAGCAGATTATGATACAACTGTTGAAATAGGAGTAGCCAAAATATGTTCTACCATAGAAGATAAAATCATATATTTTGTAGCCGTTGACTACCATGCTAAAATATCAATTGGTTCTACATCATTCTCAATTAGATATTTTAATAAGGCATCAATTTCATTTGTGATAATTCAATCAGTAATGTTACTCATGGATTGCCACAGCTTTTATTTTGCATACTTTGATTCAATACCAAAAATTGAAACAAATTTTGCTATCATTGTTGTGTTGCATATCCTTTAAGGCAACAAATTATTGCATTATTTTTCTTTGGCGAATGAGATGCGGATTGAAAACGTGCATGATGATGAAAAGGAACTCACATAGTGGAGTAAAATTAGTCTGAATAACTATAGAAATATAAATATTACAACAAATTTTAATTTGCTTTTGTTACAATGCATATTTAGTTATACCAAAAACATTTCAATTTAAACCAACTCTAGGGCATATTGGTTAGCATTCTTAGTGCCCATGCTTTTGGTACCAGGTTTGAGACTTGGTGACAGTGTAAGTCTCAGGTCGAATCAGGGCCCAATCATAAAAAAAAATCAATTTAAGTCTTTTCACTCTCAACAAATATTATATTTTTTAATTATTTATTTACATTTTACTATACAATTACTCTACTTTTAAATATTTATATACAACTACTCATTCAGTTAACTTATCTATTTTAACTATTCTTTTTGCTCCTTATGACTATCTTACCATATCACATCATTTTCTTCTATTTTAAAAACTTGTACATAAAAACTTTTCATCCAAAAGTTTTATCGCTTATCGAACACACCCATAATAAATAAAATCATGGTCTTATTTTTCTCTTTATTATAAAGAATGAGAGAGAGATTATTGTACTTCTCCTAGTTGTGAGAAATAATAGAGTAAATCCTTCCTAATTACAGAGACACTAGAAATGCAGAAAGATCAAGAGAGAATTGAGTTATTGACCCCAAGAGCAGTGCTTATATGGTTGAGTTCAGAGGAGGATGGGAGTTGATATGGCGGAAAGCCGATGTTATAAAATGGGAACAAAAGAAAAATTTGTAGGGGGGGTTGTAATTGGGTAGCATCCGCCGCGAGCGCTATATAGGGTCGGATTATTTTTCCGCGCCTTAAAAATCTGGATCATGTCTGATGGGTTTGAGCCGGTCCTTTAACACCTCAAAGACAACAATGTAGGCTCAGTTTTCCTACATTCTCATGGAGTAAAACGCGTTAGGATTGACGGTTTTTAAATAGTTTGACATATGAGTGTTCTCCCGTGGATTTGGTGGTATAACAACTAAGACGGGGCTTTTCATACACGGATTAAGTCACGAATTCGACAACATAATGACAACATATTATGCTGAAATTTGTGGACCTGCGTGTGCCCGCCTCACCGGAGTGTTAACTCAAACAAGCACGTAAAATAAAGAAAATGGAGTTGCCACTGATCTTTGAAGGGAGATCAGTCAATGTTTTCAACGAATAAAGGCACGAATCGTACAGAGTTCGAGTTTCGACCTTCGGATTGAAGCAAATATGACAAAATTTGCCAACCCGAGGCGGTTTACATGGGCGTGAAAAGGAAAAAATGAAAAAGATCTGAGAAAGGGAGAGAAGAAAAAGGGGAAGCTGGAGTGGGTTGGAGCTTAAAGAGTGAGAAAAATCGAAATGCCAACACTTTGCTGCAGACTTCCATCCTTCCCTCTGGGATGCCCTCTCCAAGTGTGTTAAGAAGAGAGGCTTAGCTCCCTATTTATAGATGTCGGTGCGGGCTTTTGTGGGCCTTGGGCCGTAGATGAGAGCCCGTGGTGGGTGGACTTGGATTTGGCTGGAGCTCGTTACTCCAGGTGGGCCGTTGTTGAGGCTTGATGGACTTTTGTTTGAAAAGTCTGCTTTTGTGGGCCAAGGCTAGATCTGGTGGGTTGCATTGTAGAGACCATTCAGTGGCTCGTTGGAGCTTTGCTCCTGTGGGCCGGATCTGGTTGTTGAAGAGCCTGCTTTTGAGGCTTGGTAGAGCTTTGCTCCTATGGGCCGGATCTAGTTGTTGAAGAGCCTGCTTTTGAGGCTTGGTAGAACTTTGCTCCTGTGGGCTGAGACTGGACAGGCCCATCTGGTACTGGGCTTGTCTTGAGATTTGCTTGAATTTCCATGGCTTTGCTTTGGTTTACTTTGAATGGATCGTTGGTTCTAGAGCCCGTTGGTGTTTGTTTTTGAGTTGCTTGTCATTGTTGGGCTTGGATCTCATTCCCATTTATCCATCTTTGTGCTTAAGGGAGGGGTGTCTATAGCTACCCCCCTTTGCCAGAGGCGTCTTAACGGTGAATGACAAAGTGCCGAACACCCCTTTTGGCACTTACCTGAGCAGTTTTCAGGTTGCTGGGTCATTCTGCAATTTTTATGAACTTGCAATGATTTTTCTACAAATTTGAATCTGGGAAGGTTCTTTTGCGAAAAGATCCCTACTGGTTATCTTGTAAGATCTGTGGGTCTGCTGGGTCACTTTATATTTCTCTTGGGTTTAGGGATCCTCTGAAATTTCTGAAGATCGTTTGGGGCTGTTTTCAAATTGTCCCATTTTTTGGGCTTTGGTTACGGGTCCCACCTTCGCTCATTCTCTCCTCCCCTTCCGTTATTGCTACCGCTGCCCACTTCCAATTCATGCTTTTCGTTCGTCGGCGAAGCTTTGCTTCGGCCGTGCTGTTGCCGTTGAGGGTTCCTGTGCTGCTGTCATCTCTTTGGTTCTTGTCGACTCTTGCTTGGTGTGTGGCTGTGCCATCTTGAATCTTGGTCGGGATGGACTCTTCCGGGTTGTGCATTTCCTCCTTCTTTCTTACCGGTGGCTGCCATTAGCAGCGTGTCTTGCGTTACTAGTGTTAGATTTGGCGATTGCTGCCACCTTCAAGGTTACCCCAAGAGCATCGCTGTCGTCCATCCTGCTCCAGCTGTTGCTCTTCCTCTTGATGGGGTTTGTTCGGCCGTCGGCCTTCTTCCCTTTCTCAGGTACCCTGTTGCGATTGCCACCACCACAGTTGTTGTCATTTCTCCTCTGTCTCCGGCCGTTGTTTCTGCCCTTTCCCACTTTTTCAGCCGTCGCTGCTGCTAAAACCACTGCCATTATTTTCACTGTTTTCTTTCCCGCTTCCGGCAGCCGCTGTCGCTGCTGAAATCGCCACCATCAGGGGCTTCTTTTCCGTCTCTGACCACTGCTGGCATCAGCCGCTGTGGTGACCGTCATCGTCTTCTGCTTCAGCTCTAGTTGCCGTAGTAAGTTTATTATTATTATTATTTTGTTGTTGTTGTTGTTGTTTTTGTTTTTTTTACAGCTTGCTCGTGTTAAGGATTGGTGTAAGCTTGACTACAATTGCTGGGATCTCTAGAAGCGCTTACTGCGGGCTTATTTTGGACAAGTTCCTCCTTTTTGTCTTTGCTTTGTTAATTGCTTTCCTTTCTGCTTGTGCTTTATCTGCATTGTTGTTAAAAACAATGCCTTAGATTGTTATGAAACTAGAAGAGACTGCTAGGGGATCCTTTCCTATTGTAGTTGTGCCGGCACTTGGAAGCGGTGGTTCTCACATTTCCCTTATTGAAATTTGATGTGAGCGACCCTTTCCCTTCCTTATGATGGGGCCGAGTGCTTGAGTATAAAAAGAGTAGCCTCTGATTGTATTCCTTGCTATCAAGCCATCGTCGGGCGTAGTCGTGACCCTCATTATCTTCTCCTTCTCTGGTCTTTTGGTTGTTCAGGTTGCTACCACCATGAGTGGTCCTCATCCTTGCTAGCGGCAAGAATAACAATGGTCTGAGTTGAAGGGTATTTCCCTCTCCCTTTTTGTCACTTGCATGCATCCTTAGTGGTTGTTCGATTGGGGCCATTCTAAGGACCAATTTATGTTCACGTTCAATTGGGTGCCTGGGGTTAATTGAAGGCTTCCCAGGGCAGTGGACAGGCCGGAGGTGCAGGTCGAGCCTGCCTTTCCTAGTTTGGTTGAAAGCATAAGACCTTGGAGCTACTAAGTGCCTGGCTATCCTGCTTTATTGAAGCTTCCCTTTAATCTGATCATTCCCCCCTGATCAAATTGTTCACAGACTACCATAATGTTGAACCATCGAAGTGCCCCCATGTTATAGGCTCCTGCACCTCTTTTCCTTGCTAACTAAGCCACTTCTTTTTTATTTTTGCAGCTTGGGGGGTTTATTGTTAAAGTGCCGAAGATTGATATTAGCCGGTGACTGCGATTGTTGCCTTTGTTGCTGCAGAAGTTTGTAGCGGTGTAATTGGTCATTGTCTGGTTTAGCTGGTATTCCCTTGTATGCTGTCATTCCTCTTTTGCTTACCAGTTGTTATGCACTATTTACCAATTGCCGGTATTTTATATGACCTTTACTTGATGATGAGCTGGTGGAAAGCCTTGATTTCTGTTGCCAATTGTGGAGTATGAGGATGTCTTAGGATTATCTCTCAATCGACTCTATTGTTGTGGTGACATTTGTCCTCTCCTTCCTTTTTAGAAGTCTGTTGAGGGTAGTTTTTGGCCTTCTTTGGTGCTTCCTCTGTCACACTTTATAATGGAGTCCATAGCTTGAATAAGAAAAAAAAACGTGTAACTCTTTTTTGTTTTCTTTTTTCTTCTTCATGCCTTTGCGTGTGACTGCCACCTTTTCATCTTTTGAGTTGAAGCATTTTGCAAACTTGTTGTTGCTCGATATGGTTACCATGATGACTTTTCTCTTTTTTTCAAATTGCTCATGCTTGACTGGATGGTTGCCTTCTTTTGTAGCCGTGTGATTATTTTATGTTTGCCCCTATGATTGGTGGATGCACGATTCTGTTGCAAATGCTGTGGTGGGAGAGTCTACCAGCTGTTTCTTGTTTTCAGATGGGGTGCGTGCCACCTGGCACTTTAGGAATGTGCTGCTATGGTAATTGACAGGTGCTAGGCGAATCCCGTCTCCCCTTGTTCACCACTTCTCCGTGGAGCTATCATCTATTTCCATAGAAGATTTCTACTAGTGCCAGGATGGATGGAGGTTGGCGATTTTTGAGCTTCCAAAAGAGAGTTATGATCTGTGGTACTCTAAGTATGGGCGCAATGCTCGGGCTCCAAATTTCTTCTCTGACGGTCGTCACGAGGCTTTGGGTGGTGACGTCCTTGCTCGGGTTCGGCCTACTGGTGGGATGCATTGGAGACACTTCTTCATCTCTTCTCTTTTTGGCCATACTATGTTTTTTTATAAATATTAATGCTTGAATGCCTGTTTCTTTGGATGTAAAGTCGCGTGAATATTTATTCATTTTTTGAAAAACCTTCTTGTCCTCTTCTTTAGATGTATATGTGATATTTTGCTTTTGCAGGACATTAATCTTGTAAAGCTCTTGTCTTTGACGTTTCTTAGGATGTCTTAATCCTTTGTAGCCATTGAGAATTCTACACAGGGCCGCTGTGTATTTGTTATTTATATAGACTTTAAAACTTTCCAGGTCGATCGACATCCCTCTTTATTTTTGTGATCCACCGGCTGACAGACTCGTTTTGTACGAGAGTTCCATATTTCCCCAATTTTGAGTAATTTTCTCGTCCGTTTGGCTCGAAATCTTCTTGTCATGCTTCTTCTACACTTGTCCTGGGTTGCTGCAGCACTTGCCCGCGATTTCCCCTCTTTTGCTTGTTTTCTTCCCAGATCATCTTCTCTCTTATGGTACCAGCTGAATGTCAACTTGCTTAGACACGTAAGCAACCTTTAGATCCGTATCTATCTGGCTTGAAATCTCTTTACCATGCCCCTTATGCATTTCTTCTTTGGATGGATTGTTGTCAACGTATTGCCCGTGATTTCTTCCTTTTGCTTGTTTGTCTCCTTCCCCGATCATCTTCTATCCCTTAGGACGGCTGGATGTCACCTAGCTTCGGGTATGCAAGCAGCCCTCAGATCCAGACCTATTGAGGTATGGTTTTCCCATTAATGGCTTTAGTCCTCTTATGACCTCACGCCCGATCTCCTCCCCATTTTTCTCAGATTTTTCTTTGCAAATCATTTCGTAGAGAGGCTTGATATCACCATTTCCTGCATCCGTTTCAGCAAGTGGGTGGTCATTTTGCTTTCTATTTAAGCCTTTTTAATTGCATTTTGATGGCTGCATTTACCGATTTGTTTATGTTGTGTTGCTTATTCCGCATTTGCCATTGATTTTCATTTCTGTGGAGCTCCAGTTTCTGCGTTTGCTCTCTTCCTGCTTCATGGCTAATTTTAATGGTAATGGGGGCAATTTACCACTTGCTAACAGGGGTCTCTAGTCGTACAACTTTGGAGTTGGGAGTCATACTGACCATGATAGCTGAGGCGACTAGTGACTGTCGTAGTTGGATAAACCAGCTTGCTACAGATGTATGTCCTAGGGGTCTTGCCTTGAATGGTGCTTTTTTACTACGGATCTTTTCATAGGATCACGATGGATTTACCGGATATGCAAGCCTTGTATACATAGTTGGGTGCTTTGGCTTCTTTGTGTTCACACCAATATGATGCCTTGGCCACCATGGGAAAGATGATTGATCGACATGAAGTCATCCTGGAGCACCTTAGCCAACTTTCAAATGCTAGGCGCTAGTGACAACGCCGAGAGTATTTTTTTGGTTCTTTTCCTTTTTTGTTGATGTTGGAGGAGTGGGGCTAGTGGATTGTATAGACTTCCTTTTTTGTATTTTCATATATATTACTCTCTCCTTCTTTGAGATTTTTTTTGGACATACACTCGAGAGATCTTCCTCCTTTAGCTTGTAATTGTATCTTTAAGAATGCCTTTGAATGAAATGGAATGCTTTTCCTTGGTCATATCTTAATGTTTCCTTTCTTTGCTTTGACTTCGGGTTTTATGAGCTTCAAAGGATTTGTCAAAATAGCGTCACGACTCTCAATGAACCTAGATTTTAAGTGTCAAATCATTGAATTGCATTTTGTAAAACCCTAACCCATGTAGGACCCATATGTATGTATTAAATGTGTATATGATGATTATTTGTGGATTACGGAATTATGAAGGCATTATGTGATTTTTGCGAATTATGGCAATTAGGGTTATGGGTTAGCATTAATGATGTGATTAAGTATTTTGAGCTTAAATGAGACAATGAGTTTAGAATAAATTATTGGTGATTTAAATGTGCGAATATATCATGAAAAAAATTATTTTCATTATTTAAAATGAATTATGGAGATTAATATGGAAATTGACAAGTTTGATGGAAAATATTGAAAATTTCATAACTCAACGCCTAAAAGGCGGATTTAAGTGAAATTTGAAATGAAAATTAGTAATGATGGGCTTGATATTATAGAATGAATGGATTGTGAAAATCCTTGATGAAATGAGAATTATGAATTTTTAATCATATATCCACTTCAACCGTTAACTTTAAACGCTATATCGGGAGCTAGAAAACTCGGATTGAGTTGAAATTTGAAACGGTTGAATGAAATGGTGAGATATTTATTTTGGATGGCTTAGATTATGCATTACATGTGGGAAAAATTCCTGCATTGAAAAAGATGAGCATGTTTGACTGATGCTCCACAAAAGCAACCTGCCATTAATGCTAGAGTACCAAGAGTTAATGCTTGAAGGAAATGGAATTTGAGGTGGCAAATTACAGGCCATTCCTTGGAGATTTTATGCAATTATATGAAATGCATAAATATGAGAATTATCCATCCATTTAATACATGTTATGATGAAATTTCAAAGTCATGGAGGAGGTGTCCAAGAGGGGACGTCCAAGGGCTGTTTTGGTGCTTCTTTTTTATTTTTGTATTTTTAAAATATGCATATATGTTGCAGGGATACAAGTACATAAATTATGCAACCAATTATGCAAAGTTACAGCAATAAAAAATATTTAAGTGCAGCTATATGCAGCTGAAAGAAATGGACAGCATAATTGATAGGTTGACGTGCAGAAATGTGATTTATTGCAGCCATTTTTATAATTTTTTTAACACAAAATTAATGCATGAAGTAAAGGGTAATTAGAGTCATAAATTAAACACGTTTTTAAAGAGAAAAAAAATGAAAAATGGGCAGCAGCTGGGACGTGAATTGGAGATGCATTAGATGGTCAAAGATGATGCAGATTTTGTGATTTTTGGTAAATGGTAAAATGCAATTTTACTTGGCTGAGAATTACCCACCTCATATGGTAGATAAGGGTGCATTTAAGAGGTGTGGAATTGCAGCAAAAAGTGGGCCCCACAGCTGGAAAAATTTCAGCCCTTATAAGCCATGCACGATCACTTGGAGAGAGGCTTGAGAAAATTTCTAAGTGTGGAATTTTTCACCCCAAAGCAATAGCAGCAGAAACCCACAAATTTTTCCAAGAAAATAAGGGAGAAAAGCAAGGGAAAAAGAAGAAGGAATTAAAGAAAAAATTACCTCAAGTTGCTAAGACTTGTTTTGCTACAAATCCAAGTAAGTATGTGATGATTTTAAGTTGTTTAACTTGAGTTCTTAAACTCAAAACTTGGAAATTAAAAGCGTGCTTAAAGAATCTATAAAATGATGTTTCAACATGCCTTTGCATAAATATGGATTGGGTATCAAGTTTTAATCATGAATTTTAAAGTTAAGATTGATGAAAATGACATTATGCATGCGTATGAAGTGAGAAATTCAAGTTGTTAAACCCTAAATCTCCAAGACAAGTTGCTCTTTTGTTTTGATGTTTTGATTTTGCTATGAATCATGTATTCATGCCAAGAATAAGAGGGTTTATGCTTAAGTGATGAAATTTTAAAGTTATGGAACATGAAGTAGGATTTATGGATAAGTAACTTGCTGTTTTGAGAAATGATAATGCATGGATATTAATTATGTGTTAAATCCCTAAATATGGGTGAAGAAAAATAGATTTTATTGCTGAAAATTCGGAATTATTTGACTGCATAGGATTAAGTGTTGCAAGATGCGTAAAACGGGTAAAAACTTGCTGTTTTGGAAATCTATGGGTGAATAGATTTAAATCCCATGAAAATACCCTAAATGAAGTGATGATTAAGGATAATTAAACCCCTAAAAAAACAGATTAAATTTCTGAGTTAGTAAATTTTATGAAATGCATCAAGTTTATGCGTTAAATGAGCTTATGTGAAGAGATGACGGTAAATGGGTGATGAATGACTTATGAAAAGTGATTTTATGCAAAAATGCACGAAAATGAGATGAATACCATGTTTATGAATCTGTTTGAGATTGTATGGTATTTAATCCAAAATTTTAGACTTGAATTATAAGCTAAGGCAACACTATGTACGTAGAAGAAACACCCATGTGTGTGTTTTGGAAAAATGGGAAAAATGTCAAAGTAAGCTTAATGGAGCTATGAATGATGTGTATGGAATGAATTTTATGATATTGAAATGGATACCCTAATTTTAGGGTTATATATACATGCTATGTTGTATGATAGCCGAATGTGTGTAAATTATGCTAATGTGTGCAAAATAAGCTATATATGTGCATGACGACTTACGAAGTCAAATAAATGATGTGTTTATATGGAATGGGTTGGAAACTAAGTGATATATGAGAAAAGAAAATGTATGAAAAATCATATCATTTTTATGTAGGCAAAGACAAAGAGAAAGTGGTGACGGAAAGCTAAGAACTTCAGGTAAGCAAGCAGCTTTCTAAATGATTTTGGTTTTCATTACAAGGTATTTAAGGATGGTCATTCCTTATTTATATGTGTATTGAAGTCTTTATTTCTGTTGAAATGAATGATTGCTTATGGTTTCGCAAATACACATGTAATGTGTTGAAACATGAGTTTATACGATGTTTCGTTGAAACGGTGTTTAAAGAGGGATGGTGAAAAGAATTTTCTACATGAGAATGATAAGTTCCATGTGTAAGAGGGTCTACGATGCCGGAGTGACTAAAAGTCATGCATGGATTGGAAATCAATTAGGCTAGTCGAGGTAGTAAGTGGACAAGGAGTCCCCCTTGATGTTGCCAAGTCGATAGGCCCGGCGCTAAGGATGGAAAGGACATGTCATAGAATATTGTTCCCCGAGCTAGCATACCGTCACATGAAGGATAACGTCATCAATGGAAATGATGAATTCACACATCCAATGTTTATGAAATATTTATGAAGTGTTTTGAATGATTTATGGAAAAGTTTTGCTCTACAGGTAGTTGATCACTTGATAAGTATCTCTACCGAAGGGAGAAAAATGCTTTTGAATAAACATTCCTTTAAAAGGAATTGCCTGCAAAATATATAGCTTGCTTATTGAGTTGAATTTCAACTCACATTTTGTTTTCCAAACCCATAGACAAGTGAAAGATGAAACCTGGTAAAGGAGCAGGAGCCATCCATTGAAGAAATGGGAAGACATTATAAGTTTCATGTTAATGAAAAACTTATGCCGTATAATTGTAAATACTTTGATGTTTTATGTTGACATCTATGATAATACATGCAGTGACATCTGATTTATGAGATGGTTTGAAATAGGTTATGAAAATCATGTCTAGTTATGACATTATTGGATGAAAATGACTCCGATATGCATGAAATGAACATATGAGGAATTAAACACCTATGAAAAGATATATAATTGGATAAATATCCATTAAAACCTGCCGTGTGACAGGGCAACAATCCTGATCACGTTTACCAGTTGAACGATCTTGAGATAAGGTTGTGACGCTCGGGCTGGGGCGCCACACATTCCTTGTTGCATGCTTTATGAATCTTCCACCGATTTTTGCATTTCTGCTTTGAATAGATCAAGAGACAGGTCGGGGGCAATTGCAGCTCGTCTCTTATCTGTCCTCCACCTGTTCCTAAGTTCTCGACCCTTTTGGTCATGTTGAGGGGCGTCTGCCGGTGTATTTGGAAATTCATTTTAGCAGTGCTGTAGAACTCTAAAACTTTTTAGGTCATCGAAATCTCTTCCTAGCAGCAGCAGTTTAGCAGTTGTGGATTGCCCCCATTTTCATAGAGAGTGTAGAAAGATGGTTTATGGATGTCGTCCCTTCCCTCATGTAGCTTTGCTTTTCGGGTCCCAAACTTTATTTGAGGCAAGATGTAACTTGATATAAAACTAATTTGTGTCCTTTTCCTTTAGAATTGTCTGCTCCCATGCTTCGGGATAATATAAATGTATTTTTCTCCACCTTTTGCTCTTCAGCCTTTGTTTGTAAATTATCTATTGTAGCTTGAATTTAATGCTTATTTGGTATGCGACTTTTGTAGGCTACTTTTTGTGTGCCTTATTTGTTGTGGCCACCCCACTTTTGCTGATCATTGTCTTGAATAATTTTGAGATTGATATTGCTCCTTGTGAAATATTATCTTCACTGGTTGTTGGCATTTTTCCTGCTAAGCTTGGTGGAAAGACAGTCTGGTAGCCATTTTGAAATATCCATTGTGGATCTATTGACGAAGATGTATTTGTGACGGTGGGTTAATTGATGACGGTTGTATGCCTTGCACATTTTGCGGCTTACAGGGTTAACCTTGTCGGTTGTTTGACTTTGTCGACATTGCCTGTGTTGATGATGGTTTGTTGAGGCTTTTTTGATGCTTCTGCTTAATTGTCTGTGTGAGGGATAAATTCACTTGTGACTTGTAGATGGTCTTTTTTGTTTGGCTTCTCTTATGTAGGAATTTTTTGAAATTTGTGCTCTTTGGCTAGCACTTCCTTTTCTAAGGCATTTGTCTGCTTTGTCGATAAGGCTAATATTTCACCTTCTATGACCAAGCATGGTTGTGTAGATGATGATGATAATGATTGCTTTAGATAGATGCTAGCATCAAAGGTGTAAGGAGCTTTGGAATTTTCTTCTGCATTTTTAGACTATGGGCATGTTGGTTGGTTGACTGGAATAAAGACATTTTCTGGGGACAAGTGAGACAAAGTTGGTTGGCTTGCTATTTTGAGTGAAGTTCTCGGATTTATAGGAAAAATATTGGAGAGTTTTTTTTTTCTCGACAAGTGGTTTATGTAAAGTAGGATTTTCTTGCATAGGCTCGATAGGTTTTCCCAATAAAATGATAGGCTCAACACATTTTTTTAAAGGATGATCGGGTTGGCATTTCGGCCTTGTAAAACCAAAGGAGCAGTATGAGGTAGGACTTTTGTTATGAAAGCAGAAGGGTCAAAATTTTTTGGCATTATCCTTGACAAAATTGACTTCCGCATCAATGTCCACCACTTGAGGTGTCTGGCTTGCCTGTTCAAGATGAATAGCATTCCCTTGTTGTGGCCGTGGAGAAATCATTTCCTTCCTTTGGCCATCCTTAACTTGCTCCATCGCTGGCAATAGTTGTGTAAAGCTGGCAAAAGGATGTGAGATGAGGTAGCCTGAGATGCTGGAGTGAGCCGAATTGATGATGATGGAGATCTGCTCATTCAAAGGCAAAGAACTCTTCATTTTCGCCATCAATGCTCGTCATCTAGCCACATATTCTGAGAAGGTCTCTCCATCCTTTTGCCTTAAGGCCTCTAAGTCAGCCCTCTTGGGTGCAACATTTAGCATGTAGGAAAATCGATCCATGAAAGTGAGAGATAGATGCTCTTATGTTTTGATTTGCTTGCAGTCGAGTGACGTATACCATTCAAAGGCATCTCCTCTCAAGCTATGTTAGAATAGCATGACCAAAATTTTCTCCTTTTTTACCAGAGGGTATAAAATACTGCAAAAGGCCTTTATATGGGCATGTGGGCATGAGTTTCCTTCATAGATAGGGAGGGTTGGCGTTTTGAAATTTTCAGGTAGTTGTGTATTTGGAAATGGGTATAAGTCTTCAATTTTTACCAAATGAAGGTCCACCCCTTGTTGTCGCTCAATTTTTCTTTGTAGCTCTTGGAGTTGGCTTTAAAATTGTATCTTCACCTCTTCTATTTGGTCTTGCACATTCATCAGGCTATGTGATCTTTGAGCTGAAATAGATTATGAGCTTGAACTTGTTGTTTGCTGATGTTGTGATGAAGAGGATGACGCTTGATGTTGCTGTTTTGCCGTTGATTGACGTTGCTCTAATATTTTGTAGAGCATGTCCTCCATCCGTTGCATCCGTTGCATTATTTGATCTCATTTTTCAAATGAGAATGCAGAATTTTTCTTTGAAAAATGATTTGTTGGCTCCATATGTGTAGCTTTAGCTTGAAGGCAACTAGAACTTTGAGATATATTTTTTATTCTTTTTTTTTGCTTTTCTTTATTTCACTTTTTTTTGCCTTTTTTCCACTTTTTTTTGCTTTTCTCTTTTTTTTGGTAAGAAGTCAAAGTAAAATTGTAGGAAATGTAGTATGATGCCCCTCATTTCAGAACCAAGAGTGGGAAAGTTGATTAATCATCTTTGGGCTTGAAGTTCTGTCACTAGCTTGCTGATCGCTCGAATGCTTCTAGACGTCACTGGACTAGGAAACTTCTCAGGTCTAGCCATAGTGCTCCTTCAAGCACCTGTCACGTCAGTGGTCTTGTCAGCACAACACTTGTCACGTTAGTGGTTGACTTACTAGACTAGGAAACTTATCAGGTCCCGTCCGCATTTTTCAGCACATGTCACGTCAGTGGTCTTGTCAGCACCTTTTTGACCCCTCCAACTTTTGATGCATCTTTTTAGTGTCTTTTTAGCACTTGTCACATTAGTGGTCTTGTTAGCGCTTTTTTTGCACCTGTCACATCAGTGACTGACTTGCTTTGTTTTTAAGCTATAGTAGAAAAACCTGAACAACCCCGAAAAGATGGTTAGTAACCGTAAATAAATAATGGAAAGATTAGCCTTTGGATAGATGTTGTAAATTGGGGTCCTCTCTGCATCTGTGCAGACTCTGTATGTTTTAAGTTTTACATGTGAAAATGTTCGGGATTTGCGGGTTCTGTACGCCTGAAGCATTTCTAGGAAAAGTGACCAGTCCGCCTGAAACGTTTCTAGAAAGTGAACAGTTCGCTTGAAGCATTTCTAAAAAAGTGACTAGTTTGCTTGAGGCGTTTCTGGAAGAAAATGACCAGAAAATTTCCCAGGTTGCGGAAAAGGCGTTATTTTTATGCTGATTTTTTTCTTTGTATTAATTGACTTTTTATTTGTTGGAGGTCCTTCTTTTAGGTTCGTTTTATGTGTCTAGACAGTTACGAGTTAATATGCAATGGTTTACCCCCTTTATGAACTCTCTCCAGTTCATGAACTAGATGTCTCTGGACCTAAAAACATCTTAGGTTCAGGCATCATTTGGGCGTTTTTGTTCCAGAAACAGGGAAATCTTGCTGCCGGGAGGAGGAAGAAGACCCGGAACCTCACTGTCCAGGGAAGAAAATGCCTTGATCTTCAGATTTCTGCCCCTTTGTGCCCGATGCAAACTTGTAGAGCCGTCCCAGTGAAGTCGTGAAGCTGTAGCACCCGCCGCGGGCGCTACGATGGGCTCGGATTATTTTTCCGCGCCTTGGAAATCTAGATCGTGTCTGATGGGTTTAAGCCGGTCCTTTAACACCTCCAAGACAGCAATGTGAGCTCAATTTTTCTGCATTCCCATGGAGTAAAATGCGTTAGGATTGATGGTTTTTAAATAGTTTGGCATATGAGTGTTCTCCCATGGATTTGGCGGTATAACGGCTAAGACGGGGCTTTTCATATATGGATCAGGTCACGAATTCGACAGCATAACGCAGCGTATTATGCTGGAATTTGTGGACCCGCGTGCGCCCGCCTCGCTAGAGCGTTAACTCAAACAAGTGCGCAAAATAAAAGAAATGGATTCGCCACTGATCTTTGAAGGGAAATTAGTCCCTGTTTTCAACGAATAAAGGCATCAATCGTATAGAGTTCGGGTTCCGACCTTTAGATTGAAGCAAATATAGCAAAATTTGCTAACCCGAAACAGTTGACATGGGCGTGAAAAGGGAAAAATGAAAAATATCTAAGAAAGGAAGAGATGAAAAAGGGGAAAGATGGAGTGGGTTGGATATTGAAGAGCAAGAAAATCTAGAACGCCGAGACTTTGCTGCAAACTCCTGTCCTCCCCTCTGGGATGCCTCTCAAGTATGTTAAGAAGAGAGGCTTGACTCCCTATTTATAGATGGTGAAGTAGGCTTTATGGGCCGTGAGTCGTATATGGGAGCCCGCGGTAGGTGGACTTGGATCTGGTTGGAGCCCGTTGCTCCAGGTGGGCCGTTGTTGAGGCCTAATGGACTTTTGTTTGAAGAGCCCGCTTTTGTGGGCCAAGGCTGGATCTGGTGGGCTGCATTTTAGAGCCCATTTGGTGGCTCATTGGAGCTTTGCTCCTGTGAGCCGAATCTGGCTGTTGAAGAGCCTACTTTCAAGGCTTGGTGGAGCTTTGCTCCAATGGGCTGGATCTGGTTGTTGAAGAGCTGATTTTAAGGCTTAGTGGAGCTTTGCTCCTGTGGGCTGAGACTGGACAGGCCCGTCTAGTGGTGGGCTTGGCTTGAGATTTGCTTGAATTTCCTAAGCTTTGCTGTGGTTTGCTTTGAATGAGTCGTTAGTTCTAGAGCCCATTAGTGTTTGTTCTTAAGTTGCTAGTCATTGTTAGGCTTGGATCTCATTTCCATTTATCCAACTTTGTGCTTAAGGGAGGGGTGTCTACAAAGTGGTAGGATAACATGGGTTAGAAGTTGATCCTAGTCCTAACTAATTAAAAAATCTAAATACTAGTTATTTTATAACCCAAAGACAACCATAACTTAGTCAATATAAATAGATAGGATTGACGCAAGTTGACCCGTATTACTAATTTCTGTCGATAGAATTAATCGTTGAGTATTAAGAACTTCAAATAATTAATTTTTAACTATAATCATAAGTAAAAGTATAGAAAGGCTTATAACGCAATTTTGCATTTGCATATAAAGTCGACAAAAGAATTTTTAATTCTCGACCAGTGGTTGTAAGCTAGTTATATGGGTTGATGGGTAGTACTATACAAATAATAAAATTGACGAATTGAGCAATCTCAATTCGTGAAAAATCTATTTATCTTAACAGGTCACATAGGTTAGTTAAATGAGTTTACAAGTTGAATATAAACAGCCTCAACCAGCAAAAAAAATCTAATTATATTAGCCAGGTCATCAATTGACCCAAGCTTTATTTGACGTTGACTTAGAAAGGATGAAGCTCCGGCCATTCGGGTTGAGGTTAGCTCTATCATAACTTTTTTTTTTTGGACTACAACTCTATCATTACTTTAACCTAAGGTTCATTGTGCAAACTAACCTTATTTCGAAAATCTTAACCATAATTAATCATACCTTAACAAAATAAAATAAAATTAACACGTACAATTTTTGAATGAAGGTTAAGAAATAATATGTAATTAGATCAACGATTCAAATTAGTAATAGCAAGAAAAGTATTGTAATTGTGACCAAGGGCTTAAGCTCAGTTTTTCACATCATTGGCTTTATATTAGCATACCAAGTTTCGAACCAGGGAGGAACTTATCTTTTCCATTTAAATTAGGAGCATTGTCTGTTACTATGTAGTTAATATCCATTAGAAAACCTTTGGACGACTTGTAAATATGTAGCTAAAAAATGAAAAATTGGCGCAGAGGTAACACCATTGTCACAAAATGGATTGCCAAGCGTTCGACTCCCTTTTCTTTCGTGGAAAAGGTATTTTACAGATTAGTCCTCCTAAAGTGAGGGTTTTATAATTTTTCTTAATATTGAGGCTTTATAATCTCCCATAAGTGGGGATCTATAGGAAAAAAAATTTCCTTCATAGTATGATGCTATGAATGTGCTTTATTATAATATCAGAATGTCACCATGCATATCAAAAAATTTTTAAAAAATTTATGATTAGATAAGTAATAAATTGTAACAAATATGATTTTTATTAGCTTAACAATCAGCACAAAATATTATTTTAGGCAAAAAATATTTTAACCTGATTATCCTTGGGTAAAACTTGTTGCCCACTTTTTCCGATCTACTAGTAGACTTTGTGATGCTAATTTCGCTAATCTTGTTTAATTCTTGCCTTCTTGGCATCTTCCATGTTGCCAAATACAAAATAAGAAGAAGAAGAAGAAGAGGGAGGAGGTTAAAAAACACTAACTTGCCAATAGAATTGAATAGAATGTGACATTGGGCGAAGAAAACATCAAATAGACATTCGTACGGTGGTGCCAATTTTTCAAGGTCATCTGGGCACAATCGTCTGATTAATTTATTAAGCCGCTGGTGGTTGAATTAATTCTAGCATTAATTTACCAAGCTCATTGCCAAGACCAAAGTATAAAAATAAAATAATATTATATAGATATATGAGAACCATCCTATGTAGATGAACTGCACCATAATTACAGTGCAATCTGCTATAAAATAAGCTTTATATGCATTAAAATGTTAAAACATTTCATGTAATTATTTATCCATATAAATAACATATTTTAGACGGTTTAGATCTTGAAAATATTACTTTAAATTTAATATTTACATTTGATTTTGTATTATTTTAAGATGGGACATATATGCATGCTATATTTAGATGAAAATTTTTATACTTCAAAACAAATAATTCTAAATACAAAGAGTGGAATAGATATTAATTTTAATATATGCGAGGCCCATTTTAGGGCCGTTTGTACTAGAATATTTTCCTACATACACATACATGGATATAATTATTAATATCTTAAAATTTAAGGGGTTATGTGAGACCACTTCTGTATAACCTAGTTATATAAAAGCGAAACAATATATATATATATATATATATATATATCCACTTCTAGATAACCAGGTCACATAAAAGCGGAGCCATGTAACCCCTTCAAATCTAAGATTTTGATTATTCATGAAAAATCTAATCTATTCATTGTATTTAACATCACTTGTTTGTCGAGGAGATCAAATTTCAAACCAATCAAGTACGTTTATGGGCCGGATTTGTTAGAAAATGTATATATTCATGTTTAAATTATGAAAAATGCTAAAAAATCGATTTTAAAGTAGTATTTTCGACATCTTAACCATCCAAAATATCATTTCTATGTGAAAAAATGATTCTATAAAATATTATTACATTATAATATATGTGTAAATAGATCTAAGCGTTTTTCATAATTTATGCATGAATATATATATTTTTGAACAAATGTGAGCCGTAAACATACTTGATTGGGATGAAACTTGGTCTCTTAGATAAAAAAATGATATTAAATGCAATGAATGGATTGAATTTTTTTTACTAAAAATCAAAATTTTAGATTTTGAAAGGATTACATGGTTTCACTTTTATGTAACCATGTCAGGCCCTAGTAGCTAAACTATATACTTCGCCGACGGTTGTGAAATTTCATCAAAAAATCCAGCAGCATCTCCCAAGAATCATAAGGTTGAGGGATTAAATGGAATCACCCTATACAAGTATTCTCACATCATACTATTCATTTATTAACATAAATAAAAATATAGAAGCCGAATAAGATAAATTTATCCAAATCTCATCCAATTCATTTTGGGAAACAACTACATATCAACTCCGTAAAAATAAGTTTTACAAGCAGTCGTCACCACATAACTCATCTACGTTGAGGAAAAATTAATAATCCAATAATTTCATGTAAACCCCGTGTTTTAAATTTGAAAGAAAATTTATACTTTTGCAAATATTTATACATAATAAATATTTTTTAAATTTTTTATATGATAATACATTTTTTAAATATTTGAATTTTGCTATTAATATGTAGAATACATTCAAGTATGTCATTATTATCGATTGGGGAAGGTTTTGAAGCAAAATAGAGGTATTTTGATATTTTTCAATAAATTAGGTGTGAAATTGCAAATTTCAACAACTTAGGAATGCATAATAAATAACAAAAATTGGTCCAAATTAGAAGAAAAAAATCCCGCAATGCAAGCCATGTGGAGATAAAATGACGCAAGTCAATTTTATATTTCTTGAAAGGGGGCAAATGGCTTCTTAATAGCCAAAATAATTAAATAATTAATTAAAACAAAAATTAGATAAATGAGGTGGCTAGTTATGTTCCCCTTTATTGGAAAATTTTCCATCACTCTAAAGAAAGAGTGATGGCCCATCTTAGATTAGTGTAGAGTGAACTTACCTCAAAAAATGCCCTTCATGATCATAAAATTATAATCTATTTCACTTATTGTATTTAGAATTATGTATTCTATTACCATATAAATTTTCAACCTAATTGGATATATATATGGACTCCATCTAAAAATAATATAAGTTCAACATAATAAAATAGTTTGATGAAAATAACAACTTTGAAGTAAGTTTTCAATATGCAAATTCTTTTCTATATAATTTATATATGGATAAATGATTGTATAATGCATGAGAATCTTTCTTGTGCATTTGCCAGCACCATAATTAGTTATGCATTTAGCCCAAAATGGGCCTTACATATACTTAAATATATTAACACTTATGTAATCATTTTTATCCACATGTAATTAAATATTTAAACGTATAATTAATTATGGTGCAGGCAAATGCAGCAACTACCTGCACCATAATTAACGGTGCATTTGGCCCAAAATGGGCCTCACATGTACTTAAATATATTGATACTTTAGACACTCATTTATCCATGTATAAATTATGTAGGAAATAGTTTACATGTTAAAAAAATAACTTTAGATTGTTATTTATATCAAACTATTTTATTGCAATAAATTTGTATCATTTTCAGGTGGAGTCTATAAATATATCCAATTGGG
Source organism: Annona squamosa (assembly GCA_035584095.1). Lineage (NCBI taxonomy): Eukaryota > Viridiplantae > Streptophyta > Magnoliopsida > Magnoliales > Annonaceae > Annona > Annona squamosa. The sequence goes on from JAXCLR010000001.1 coordinate 12,945,822, forward strand.
ATAAAAATTAGTTTGATAATAGAATACATAATTCTAAATATAATAGATGAAGTATATTATAATTTTATGATCACATGGGGCCTATTTCGACATAGTTGCATTATAATTTTAGTGTAGTGAAACTACACCTGAATATTTCTCTGTCTCTATCTTTGTCTCTATCTCTGTCTCTGTCTTTCTTTGTCTCTCTGTCTCTCTGTCTCTCTGTCTATGTCTCTCTCTCTATATATATATATATATTAGAAATGGACCCTTGTAACCCCTTTAAAGTCTAAGATTTTGACCTTTAATGAAAAATCTAATCCATTCATTATATCTAACATCATTTATTTATCTAGCAGATCAAGTTTCATTGTAAAAAGTATTTTATGGGTCAAATTTGTTAAAAATGTATATACTGATGTGTAAATTATGAAAAATATTAAAATATCAATTTTAAAGTAGTATTTTCAACATCTTAACCATCCAAAATATCATTTTATGTGAATAAATGATTCTAGGAACTACTATTATATTTTAATATATGTGTCAATAGATCTAAGCATTTTTCATAATTTACACATGAATGTATATTTTTGAAGAAAAGTATCCTATAAACGTACTTGATTGGGATGAAACTTGGTCTCTTAGATAAATAAACGATGTTAAATACAATGAATGGATTAAATTTTCCATTAAGGATCAAAATGCGGTCCTGCTTCTATGTACTCAGGTCTGTGAAACCCCACATAGTGATGTATGTATTTATAAACATTTTTTAAAAAAATAGGGACTAATTTAAGAATTTAAGGGAAGCAAGGACTAGTTTGAAATTTTCAACAAAAACCTTCATATACCTAAGTTTTTCTAACGACTAAAAGAAATAAAAGAGAGAAGCAGGGAAGAGCAAACGAATGCAGAGAGAGATGAGGCAGAGGAGGAGGATGTTAAGGTCTAGTGAGTTTGTATTTTTAAGTTGAGCTTGAAGTTGGAAGATTTGAGAAAATGTAGATGAAGGTAAGGAATTTTTTTCAATCTTTCTTTATTTTTCTTGTTTATTGCATTTATTTAAAATATTACGATGGTATAGAAGAGATTTAGTATAAAATTGAGATGTAAGGTTTATAAATTTAAAACCCTAATAGGGTAGAGAAAAGAAATTTTTCTATGGATATAAAATATGATCATGGAATTTAGATGAATAATTTTAGAATAATATTTTATTGTTAAAGCCAATAATTATTTTATAAAATTTGAGGTGATGTGAGGGATGGGTATTTCCAAATAAGTATTTAGAATTTGAGAATGATGAAAATAGGGTATTTGACGGTGAAATTAAGAAGATTATTTTTGAAATATTATTTATGAATATTATTATTATTTGGATGTAGATTAAAGTGAAAAGGTATTAAAATCTTGTAAAGCCTAGAGGAGATTTGGAAAAGTTTGCATAAAAAGTAAGTAGGAATTTTCTTCTTTTATTTGGATGCCTATGGATGTTGATAGATGTTTATATTTTAGGCATGGATGTTTAGTGATGATTTAGATGTTTTATTTAAGCTTTTTATGAAAATCTACTTTTTGAGACATGGTATTCTTGGCTTTATTATTTAATTGAGTTGATAAGTATGAAAAATTTATTTGAGTTGATGATAGATTTGTAAATTTTTTTAAGCAATCAAATTATTTGAGTTCATTGAAGATGTTTAAAATGAGCATATGAGCACGGGCATGATGTATAAGTACATCACTGCATGTTGAATCTGACATATAATGATTTCCGGGCGAGTCGGACAATAAGAGTAGTTATAATATACTGCGATGTAGCCGAGTGACATGTTTGATGATAATGAGTTTACCTGGTGCACCATGTGACATGGATGTGATGTTGAAGATGAGCATTTGGAGCATGAGTTCTTGCATGAGCATAGTCTGAACGAGGATATCAAATTTTTAGATATTTGATGTTTGAGTTATTTTACTAAAATGATGTTTGTTTGTTTAATAATTGAGTTTTGTCATTATCCTACTTACTGAGTTGGTCCAGATTGATAATTTTTTTATATTGATGTTTTTAGTTTGCAAGATTGAGATTGAAGGACTTTTTACTTAATGCGTAGATGAGTAAGGACTATTTTTATAAAAAAAACTAATTTTGATAGAGTTAATGCATAGCTAATAATGATGGTGATCAAAAGAGAATAGGAACAAATTATTTTATTTAGCAGTAAGAATGGTTAAAGAGTTTCTAAAGGATGTTTGGGAGTTGATTTACGTTTTCATTATTATCTTAAAGATGAAATTTAACGCCCCATCGATAAAGTCAACGGTTGCTACTAAAGTACATGATCGATGGTAATGGGGAACATACGAGGGTGCAATAACAAAACTCATTAGGTCATCATGAACCAGTTTTACTAATTTCAAATTAAACTATATCCAAATAACGAAATTCATAGAATATATACTTTACATCCTTACTACATTGCTATTAAAAATCAAAATAAATAATTCTAAATCTAGATTTGCCTAGTCCTAGCCTTATCTAGTACATCAACCTAATGTTGGTTTCCACCTGCATACCTCTTATCTAAAAAAAACTAACAAAATACGGTGAGTTCAAGAAAACTTAGTAAGTACAGTATATCAACGTAAATTGGAAAATTTTGAGTAAACAGTATGCATAGAAGTTGAAAAAACAAAGAATAAATCATAATTCCAAATCTGATTTAAATCCATATGAAACATATGTTTAATGCCTAAGCATGCATCAATGCATGTCATTTCTTCAATCCATCCGACAAGGTCTCAAATCTAATGGAGAGGTTCAGTATCTCATCCGATAATCTAGCTCGTTGCATAACCTAGGTTGTCATCTTTGCATCTCAGCATGAGTGGCTAACCTTGTACAATATGGACACATTGGGAAACATTTTTATCCATATTGGAGGTGTAACTAATACCTTGTTGCACTCACCGCACAGCCACAGTCACACCGGACCATATTATGTGAACGGCTCTATCCTCAACCATTACTTTGAGGACCATCAGTCCCACAAATAGATCACAATATACATTATACAAATCACAAGGGATAGATAAATCAGGTCTGTAGCCCACCAAATTGATTCTAGTTAAACAATTAGGTCTGAACTAATGTCACCCAGGCTATCGCATCTTGATCCTTGATTAGGATATGTTAACAATCGTCATCGATGGTCCAACAACACTTCACAAATCCACAACTACAATCATGACTCATGAATATGCCAACATACTTAGCAATACATGCCAACACTATAATGCATAATGTTAGCATAAATAAATGGCCAAACTCGACATCATAATGAACTATTATATTTTATAACATTTATTTATTTAAAATTTATAAAATAGTGGTATCCAAAACATCCATGCCAACCAACATTATAATATAAAATGAAAAGAGAAGAAAATAGTTCTACTTATATTGTGTAATCTCGATCCATTCTTGTACCACATTTCGCTATAGTGACCAAATCATCATAATGAAAAATAATATGTTTATCTAATTAATATTTTAATTCAAATTAACTTTTCTAATCATGATTTAATATGATATTCCATCCGAAGATGTACGGATACCACTATGTATCATAACTTTTATACTTTAGTCAAAATGTGGTTCTTTGTATAAAATAAATTTTTCTAAAATTATCATCTATAATAAATTTATTAATTCTCGAATATTATTTTCTCCAAATTGATAAAATAAGTAATTTGAGTCGGAGCTCATTTACAGAATTGCCAAATTACTCTTCTACATTATATTTTCTACATCATATTCAATCCTGTTTCACAAATATTCAATTGCAACTACTAAATATCATTTTCGTATTATGAATTACTAATTAATAATTATTTCAGCTCCAAAACTTAATATGATCATAGGTGGGCCCCTCTTTGATCTCATTGTAGTCTATTTGTATTCAAGTTAATTTCCAATATTTGTCAAATAGTTAATAAAATTTTTTCACATGAATCAACTCAATAATTACATATTTTAAGTAATAATGTCAATTATTTAAATTTCAAATTTCATTTCGATTATTCCTCAAACTATCCATATTTGCTGAAATCAGACACACTGATTTCTCTTAATTTTGATTTATAATTAAATCAAAGTGTTTAAGTCTAAAATTTTTATTGTACAACAATAACTACATGAACCAATCAAAATAAATATTTTCAATATAAAATATTAATTATTTATATTTAGTTATGTATTTTTATTATGCTAGACAGGGGAGGAGTTTAGGAATAGTTCAAATCACGTTAATTATTACCAATAATTATTCATCTAAAAATTAATTTTTTTATTTTTCAGTGATATTCAAAATATAATTTATATTATATAAAATTTTCAGCTTTAATTTCATTGTATAAAAAGTATTAAAAATTAATTAGTGCGGCTGATGTTGACAGTCGTTCTACCTTTTTTATACTGATCTTCCAACATTTTTAATTTATAATTTACTAAATATTTTAAGATGAAAATTTATTCATTCCTTAATGATAACATCATGAGTTCTTAGAATAATTTTTATGATAAAAATTATTCATTTACTATTTCTTTTATATTTTTTATTCTAGATTTAACACATGGATGGTATAAGTTAACTTATAAATTGTTATAATTGTTAATCTAAACCACTAATCATAGCTCTAATCATAGCTGTAACACTCATACTATAGAAAATAACTTATTTAGTCTTAATCCAATTATTTAGATCATGAAAATACAGTTTGAATTAAATCTTCAATGATCTAGATCAACTTATCACCATTTCTACTAATATAGGCATTATTGAGATAGATTTGAAAATGGTCAAATCTAATCATCCATCAAGGTGTCCACAAATAATTTAACTTCATATCTTTATGTAAAACTAAATTTTACACATATCTAACGGTTTGGATCATCTAGATTATACATAGAATCATAAATTCGATGGTTGAGATCACTTCTTTGCTGTCCAATGATATAAATTTGTTTGGGCCCACTTTGATCACAATTTTGGGTAGAATTTTTCCCAAATAATAGCCCGTGGTTTCCCAAATAATAGCCCGTGGTTATGTTCATGTCCAAGTACCAGAAATCCTCAATTCATAGATTCACTTCAGCCTCCATCAAATTTAATAAATCTAATTTCTATGGACATCAGCTTCTTTCCCTTAAATCTGAAATTCTTCTTCCAAATACAATGGTCCAGATTGATCTTTACCCTTGTTCTTTACTTATACAATCATTTATCCATATAAAAATTATGTAGGAAATGGTTTACATGTTGAAAATTAGTATGGTAAAAGAACACATAATTCTAAATACAATAAGTAGAGTAGATTATAATTTTATAATCGGTGTGATCTTGGTGGCCCAGGCTAAGAAAATGTCTCACTTAGCCCACCTCAAAAAATCCATGTACAACATTTTTTTGTTTTTTCTTCATATACTTGTTTATCTAGGTGCATTTAATACGTAAATCAAGTTTTACTATTTTTGGATATGTACGTAAATTTTTTAAAGATTTTTAAGGATATAGGTATTTTCAATACAAGTATACATAGATTTTTAAAAATCTTTAAAAAATTTGTACACATATCCAAAAAGGTAAAACTTAACTTATATATCAAATACATCTACGCAAACAAGTTTATGAAGAAAAAAATAATAGAAATATTGTAATGGATTATTTGATGTGGGCAAAGAGAGACAGTTGCTTAGCCCGGGTTAAGAACATCATTCCTCATATATATATATATATATATATGAGAAATATTCAGATGCAGCTTTACCACACCACAATTGCGGTGCAGTTGCCTCAAAACACAAAATTATAAAATTATAATCTATTCCACCCATTATATTTAGAATTATGTATTCTATTAACATACTAATTTTCATGAAAATTGGATATGTGTATGGACCCCATCTGAAAATGGTATAAATTCAACATAATAAAATATTTTGATATAAATAATAACTTTAAAATAGTTTTTTCAATATATAAACCATTTTCTATAAAATTTGTATATGGATAAATGATTGTATAAAATATCAACACGTTTAAGTACATGTGGAGCACCATTAATTATGATACAACGTCATTGGACAGGTAATGTTCTTATATATATGTGTATGGAGATGCTTCTAAGAGACCCCATTTTCATATAGCTTCTTTCCTTTTTAACATTTAGATGGTTAAGGAAAATCTATCTTATATATTGCGGTTAGCATCACTTATATTTTAATAAAAACTCTTTCATTTGTCTAATATTGCTGTATATGAGTCTCATTTGCAAACATGTAAAATTAACATAATAAAATGATGTAATTTTAAATATTAATTTTTAAATAGTATTTTCAACATCTAAACTATCTAAAATATCATTATTATATGAACAGATAATTCTAACCTGTTGCTAGACTTTGGGGTGCTAATTTCATTACTCTGGCTAAGAGTACAACTTGGGTTTGGTAGATACAAACTCGAGTCAACCCTACTTTATTGTATTCCTAAAAACTCCTACCCTACTCCATTTTAGGTTGGGTCCATTATAAACACACACTATTCTATTTTGTAAGGTTAGATTGGTTCCGGTTTCAGTTCCAAATTAGTTCTTTAAAATAATCTTTATACTATATTTGAAAATTATTATTTTATTACAAGTGTTACTTAAAAACCTAAAATCTTAGATGATAGTAATATAATTTTTAAAATACATTCATCAAATTTACTAAATAATTAATGACTTAAATAAATTTCTATATGTTTAAAGAATATATTTATATCTTTTACTATAAAACATATTTTATAAAAACCTATCCTACTCGTTTTAAAGTGACTTCCTGACATCTTCCATATTACCAAACACGTAAGGGCCAAGAAGGACTCGCCAATAGAATAGAATAGAATAGCATCAAATTGGACGTCTGAAAACGTCAAATCGAGATTTCCACGGTGCTGCCGTTTTTTCAAAGTCATTTGGCAGGCACGGTCATCTGATTAATTTATTACGCATTTGGTGGTTGCATTGACCGTAGTATTAATTAACGAAGCTCATCTGAATGACCGAACTGCAGAAATTAATAAATACTACATACGCCAAAGCTTGAATTCGTTCTCCCACATCCTTTTGGCTGGGCTAAAATAAGTTTCAATCAAAAACTTTTTACTTTCTATAATTATCTTATTTTTTTAATTATTTTCATATTTCATATACAAACTATCTTATTTTTCAATTATTTTCATACAACTAATACAACTAACATATGAAACTTTATTCTTTTTATACCTCATTATAATACTTATTGTATCACATCATTTTTTATTAATTTGACAACTTTTACCCTAAAATTTTTTCATAAAAAAATTTTACCCCTAACCAAAACACAAATATGTTAGTCGCAATACACCACTCGCATATTTCTTTAGTGTTTGAAATGATGTCAGATTCATGAATAGGATGCGTATGAGATAACATTTCTCATTCCGAAGATACTTCTTTCCATTTTCAATACAATATTTTACATTTCTCATACAAATTTTCTTGTTATTGATATGTATTATTATGTTATCATTCCACTTTTTTATCCCATTCAACTCCCTTAAGTCCTTCCAAAAGCTTAGAAAATTAAATCCTCAATAGGAGAAGTTTATGTCTTATTTTTGAAGCAATGTCTTCTAATTATTATTTTATTTTTGGATCATTTGAATCTAATTTACCAACCATTTGATATTATAAATCAGTACATGTTTAATCCTCGTAATATTGAGCAGCCTAAATAATATCCTCATTACTAGAGGAAAATTTTTATACCCCCACCATGGGGGATGAAGTCAAACCAATAACATCGGGCAGGGGCGTTCGTATGCTTTACCAATGAGATGACAATGCTAGAAGCAATATCTTCTAGCTATTTTTAAGTAATATTGTTAAAATTTTACGCCTAAAATTAGAATTACAATATATACTTAAATTGAGTTGTAAATACAAAAAATTGAAGAGAGAAAATAAGAAATAGTCCCCCATTTAGGATGTCATCATGGGGACTTTCTAGGGCCTAGTAAAAAGCCCAGTGCCCCCTTGGCTGCGGGGCATGCGGAAGTTAAGATAGAGTGGAGGTGCAATTTGGGCTTGTGAAACTCGAGTTTACCTCAATCTTAACCCTAACTATATTTATAAATCCTCAACTCTAATCCTATTTTTTGAAATTTGAGCTCGAGTTGAGTTTCGAATTAATATCTTACTATCAATATATATATTCTATACTATTTAATCACAAATCTATTACTAAAAAAAATCTAAAATGACAATTTATTATAAGAAAGCAAAAAAAATTCAAATACCACTTAAGAGTATAAAGATGAAAAAACCTATTTTGAGTTTTCTTTTCGCATTACGTAGAATAATAACCATATTTTGGAGAATGTAGTAGTACAACCTTTGTTCATTCTGCAATTTAACATCAATATCATAATCATATATATAAATATTAGCATTCAACCATAAGATAAGAAAAACTTTATAATATCAATAACAACAGAAGAAAATGATCCAAAAAATACAGTAATATCAAGACAACTAAGATTACAATAAGTTTAAGTATACAACTCCAAATTACAACATCCAAGTCAGGTCTAAGTCTACAACACAAGTCTTAAGTTCAAATAACCAAATTACAATATTTAACTTAGATCGTCAAATTAAAACATAAGAACATGCAATATTTTAATTTTTCAATGTAGTCTTCATTCTTCTTGTCTCGTATTATTCTCAACCACCAAGCCAAATTCTTTTTTCCTAAAAGAAATATAAAAAAATTATACAATTGAACTTAAGGAGCATATATATATGTATATATATATTCAAATATATAGCTGATACCTCCTGTAAATTGATTTCTTAGTGGAAGAGGTGATAAAAAAGCACTTCCCAATGTTTCAAAAATTTTCTCTGAAAAAATAAATATTAGTTTAAAAATAATATTAAGAGTAGAGTAAAGAATTAAAACATAGAAAAATATATTTGATCTCTTGTACATTTGTCAAGTTGATCAACGAATTCTTCATAATTTGAATTATTTGGAGTTGTTTTCAACCAATCTTGAGTGCAAATCAAACACTAAACTAAAATGTCTGTCAATGAACTACGATATTGGTCAGGAATATGTCTTCCGATGTTAAATGCAGATTCTGATGCAACTGTTGAAACAGGAGTAGCATAAATGTCTTCTACCATAGAAGATAAAATCTTGTATTTTATAACCGTTGACCACCATGCTAAAATATCAAATGGTTCTACGTCATTCTCAATTAGACTTTTAAATAGGCATCAATTTCATTTGTGATAACTCCAACAGTAGTGTTACTCATGGATTGCCACGACTTTTATTTTGCATACTTTGATTCAGTACCAAAATTTGAAACAAATTTTGCTTTTTGTTGTGTTGCATATTCTTTTATGCAACGGATTATTGCATTATTTTTCTTTGGCTAATGAGATGAGGATTGAAAACGTGAACGATAATGAAAATGAACTCACAAAATGAAGTAAAATTAGCCTGAATAACTATAGAAATATAAATATTACTACAAATTTTAATTAGCTTTTGTTACAATGCATATTTAGTTATACCAAAAATATTTCAATTTAAAGCAACTCTAGGGCGTATTGGTTAGCATTCTGAGTGCCCATGCTTTTGGTACCAGGTTTGAGACTTGGTGACAGCGTAAGTCCCAGGATGAATCAAGGGCCCAATCATTAAAAAAAAAAAATCAATTTAAGACTTGTCACTCTTAACAAATATTATATTTTTTAACTATTTGTTTACATTTTACTATACAATTACTCTACTTTTAAGTATTTATATACAACTACTCATTCAGTTAACTTATCTATTTTAACTATTTTCTTTTCTCCTCATGACTATCTTACCATATCACATCATTTTCTTCTATTTTAAAAACTTGTGCATAAAAAATTTTTCATCTAAAAGTTTCATCGCTTATCAAACACACCCATAATAAATAAAATCATGGTATTATTTTTCTCTTTATTACAAAGAATGAGAGGGAGATTATTGTACTTCTCCTAGTTGCGAGAAATAATAGAGTAAATCCTTCCTAATTACAGAGACACCAGAAAGGCAGAAAGATCAAGAGAGAATTGAGTCAGGAGCAGCGCTTGTATGGTAGAGTTCAGAGGAGGATGGGAGCTGATACGGCGGAAAGCCGATGTTTTAAAACGGGAACAAAAGAAAAATTTGCAGCCGAAGGGGTTGTAACCGGCAGGGTAATATGGGTTAGAAGTTGATCCTAGTCCTAACTAATTAAAAAATCTAAATACTAGTTATTTTATAACCCAAAGACAACCGTAACTTAGTCAATATAAACGGATAGGATTGACACAAGTTGACCCGTATTACTAATTTCTGTCGATAGAATTAATCGTTGAGTATTAAAAACTTCAAATAATTAATTTTTAACTATAATCATAAGTAAAAGTATAGAAAGGCTTATAACGCAATTTTGCATTTGCATGTAAAGTCGACAAAAGAATTTTTAATTCTCGACCGGTGGTTGTAAGCTAGTTATATGGGCTGATGGGTAGTACTCTATAAATAATAAAATTGACGACTTGAACAATCTCAATTCGTGAAAAATCGATTTATCTTACAGGTCACATAGGTTAGTTAAATGAGTTTACAAGTTGAATATAAACAGCCTTAACCTGCAAAAAAATCTAATTAGATTAGCCAGGTCATCGATTGGCCCAAGCTTTATTTCACGTTGACTTAGAAAGGATGAAGCTCCGGCCATTCGGGTTGAGGTTAGCTCTATCATAACTTTTTTTTTTTTGGACTATAACTCTATCATTACTTTAACCTAAGGTTCATTGTGCACACTAACCTTAATTCAAAAATCTTAACCATGATTAATCATACCTTAACAAAATCAAATTAAATTAACACGTACAATTTTTGAATGAAGGTTGAGAAATAATATGGAATTATTATTGTGACCATGGGCTTAAGCTCATTTTTTCACATCATTGGCTTTATATTAGCATACCAAGTTTCGAACCAGGGACAAACTTATGTTTTCCATTTAAATTAGGAGCATTGTCTGTTACTGTGTATTTAAGATACATTAGAAAACCTTTGGACGACTTTTAAATATGTAGCTAAAAAATGAAAAATTGGCGCAGGAGTAACGCCATCGTCACGAAATGGATTGCCAGGTGCTCGACTCCCTATTCTTTCGTGGAAAAGGGATTTTACAGATTAGTCCTCCTAAAGTGAGGGTTTTACAATTTTTCTTAATATTGAGGCTTTACAATTTCCCCTAACTTGGGGTTTCTAGGAAAAAAAATTTCCTTCATAGTATGAGACTATGAATGTGTTTTATTATAATATCAGAATGTCACGATGTATAAATATCAAAAAATTTAAAAAAATGTATGATTAGACAAGTAATAAATTGAAACAAATATGATTTTCATTAGCTTAACAATCAACACAAAATATTATTTTAGGCAAAAAAGATTATAACCTGATTATACTTAGGTAAAACTTGTTGCCCACTTTTTCGGATCTACTAGTGGACTTTGTGATGCTAATTTCGCTAATCTTGTTTAATTCTTGCCTTCTTGGCATCTTCCATGTTGCCAAATACATAATAATAATAATAAGAGGAAGAAGAGAGAGGAGGTATTTTTTTGAAAAAAAAAATTACTAATAGAATAGAATAGAATGTAACATTGGGAGCAGAAAACGTCAAATAGACATTCTTACGGTGGTGCCAATTTTTCAAAATCATCTGGGCACAATCGTCTGATTAGTTTATTAAGTAGCTGGTGGTTGAATTAATTCTAGCATTAATTAACCAAGCACGTCGCCGTGACCAAACTATAAAAATAAAATAATTATATATATATATATCTATATATAAATATATATATATATGAGAACCATCCTATGTAGATGGATTGCACCGTCCGCTATAAAATGAGCCCTATATGTATTAAAATGTTATAATATTTCCTATAATTATTTATCCATATAAATAACCTATTTTAGATGTTTTATATCTTGAAAATATTACTTTAAATTTGATATTTATGTTTGATTTTGTATCATTTTAAGATGGGACATGTACCCATGCTATAATTGGATGAAAATTAGTATACTCTCAAAATAAATAATTCTAAATACAATGAATGGAATAGATATTAATTTTAATATAGTGGGGCCCATTTTCGGGCTGTTTGCACTTGAATATTGTCCTATATACACATAGATAGATATGAGACCGCTTCTGTATAACTTGGTTTTATAGAAGTGAAACTATATATATCTACTTCTTTAGCCAGGTCACATAGAAGAGGAGCTATGTGGCATCTTCAAAATCTAAGATTTTGATCTTTCATGAAAAATCTAATCCATTCATTATATTTAACATTGCTTCTTTATCTAAGGATCAAGTTTCATCCCAGTTATGAAAATATATATATTCATATTTAAATTATGAAAAATGCTAAAAGATCAATTTTAAATTAGTATTTTTGACATCTTAACCATCCAAAATATTATTTCTATGTGAATAAATGATTCTATAAAATATTATTGCATTCTAATACATGTGTAAATAGATCTAAGTTTTTTTCATAATTTATGTATGAATATATATATATATACATATTTGAACAAATGTGACCCATAAACATACTTGATTAAGATGAAACATGGTCTTCAAGATAAACAAATTGCGTTAAATACAATAAATGAATTGATTTTTTTTAAGGATCAAAATCTTATATATTGAAGGGGTTGCATGGGTCCGGTTTTATGTAACCCTGTCATGAACCATTGGCTAATCTCCATACTTAACTGATAGTTGTGAAATTTCACTAAAAAATCCAACAGCATCTCCCTAGAATCATAAAGTTGAGGGGTTAAATGGAATCACCCTGTACAAGCATTCTCACATCATACTATTCATTTATTTGCATATATAAAAGCATAGAAGTGGAATAAACTAAATTTATCCAAATCTCATCTTGTGAAACAATCACATATCAACTCCTTAAAAATAAATTTCACAAGAAGTCCTCACCGCATAACTCATTTATAGTAAGAAAAATTAATAATCCAATGATTTCATGTAAACCCCCTATTTTAAATTTGAAAGAAAATTTATATTTTTGCAAATATGTGTACATAATAAATACTTTTTACATGTTTCAAATATTTGAATTTTGCTATTAATATATAGAATACATTCATGTATGTCATTATTATCGATTTGGGAAGGTTTTGAAGAAAAATATGGGTATTTTGATATTTTACAATAAATCGGGTTCGAAATTACAAATTTTAGCAACTTAGGAGTCCACATGTAGTGCCCTGATGACTATGTCAATAGTCGCTACCAATAAGATAGGATCAGTGATAATGATAAGAACACATGGGTGCAATAATATAAATTATGATATAATATCAAATGTTTCGTAGACTACTATAAATTAGATATCTCATCACATATAAATCGAGTTGCATCCAAGTGCTCGAATTAATAAAATATATAGATAGTTATGTTGTCCCTACATCACTATTAAAACTCAAAATAAATAATTAAAATTTGGATTCATCATGTCCTAGTTCGATCTGGTGTACCAACCCCATGTTGGTCTCCAACCACAAACCTATCATCTGAATTAGGATAAAATAGGGTGAGTCCATGCATACTCAGGAGGTGTTTGGCAATAATAAAAACTTTTCATCTAAAACTTTTTAATCTAAGGGCGTGTTTGTTTGGGGCTAAAATATGTCAACTAAAACTTTTCAACCCAAAACTTTTCACTCTCCATAACTACTCTATTTTTTAATTATTTTTTCA
>JAXCLR010000001.1:12976379-12987329 GCA_035584095.1 Annona squamosa
GTTCAAGAGAAATAGAACTTTAATGTCACCATTAATTTAGGAGATGATGGCTATGTTACGAGAATGAAGAGCGTAAAAATAATTCACTCCTTCAATGACATCAAGTGCATAACCTTGAAGTTCAATTCCTCACCTTTCTTACATAAAGACTGTGAAACCCAGATAATATATGCGTCATTTCGGGTTGTAAATCTTAAATTTTTTGTAATTATTTTTATGATAAATGAAAATTCATGAATTATATTTATAAATATGTGTATTGGTGGTTAAAATAGTGCAAATAAGAATTTAACATACGTGAATAGTGGAGTGAATAGTGAACGTCAATAGAAACCGAGGCTTAAGACTTGTGATTAAGAGTTAATTACTAATTAACCTAATCACAACAAGACAAAATAGGTATTTAATCACTACAAGAAAAATAGCATTATTTTTTATTATTTTAGTACAAATTTGGATTTTAGTGAAAAATAGAAAAAAATTCATAATTTGCAATCCGGGCGTCGAAATTCGATGAAATTTTTTATGGATGGTTAAAAATTCATGATGGACATGATGAATAGGTTAAGATGTGATGAAAATCACAAATCAAGGGTCGAGATGGAACGTCAAGAGGAGATAAAAAAAAAGCCAACTTTTATTTAATTCCACTTTTGACTTTTTTAAAAATAAATAATTAAAAATTAAAAAATTAAACAAAAAGCAGATGCAGTGCAAGGATGTGCAGGGGTTGTTGACTTTTGGGGCCAAATCTAATGGCCACAAATTAATCTTATCATATATCAACGGTTGAGATTAATTTGTTTAAAAATAATTAATTTTAATAAATTAAAAATATAGAAAAAATAGGGCTGTCACCGGGGGGTGGAGCAGGCCTAGGGTAGCTGCACAAAGCTCCATACATTTTTAAAAATTATAGAAAATATATTTTTATAATTAAATACCTCAAGCTAGGGGGTAAAAATCAATTTTATGAAATATCAAAAGTATAAATAGGGGGCAAGGAGGACGTCCAAAGTCACTCCAAGCTTAAGAAATTTAAGCATTTCTACCCCCAAAAGTCGTTTTGGCCTTAGAGAGAGAAGGAGAGAAGGAAAGAGAGAAAAAGAGAGAAGGAGGAGAGGAGTTCTCTACTTCGGGTAAGTAATTTCTATCCAAAGTTATGTTAAGTAGGGTAAAACTATGCTTAAATAATGTCTAAGCATGAGAAAATAAGTATAGATATATTGCTTAATTGGAATTATGCCAAAATATCAAAAATTTAGAGCGAAGATAAGGCATTCTGGAAACTAGCATATAATATGTGAAAATAATGCTCCAAAATTAATAAATGATGATTTGGAATGTATGATTATGATAAATATGATGTTGGAATGATGATATATTAATTTCATAATTTTTGAAATTAAGGATTATGCTTAAGTGAATTTATGTTGATTTTTAATATATGGAGAAAATAATTTTTTTTGCCATGTAAATAATGATAAATTCAAAATGTATGAAATTTTATATGATATACTAGGCATAAGTTATGTCATGGTATTTTTTATTTTTGGAACCCATGAACAGTAACCTTGGATGAGCGGTAACTGCTACAGTAATTTGCTACAGTAAATAACGTGATTTTAGAGAAAATTTGAGATTAATATTTAAAGCTAAGGATGGAATTTTTAAGGATTTATAGACAAAAATCCATATAAAGAAATAATGATTAAGTATTTTTAAGGTTAACCTATATAAGAAATTATGGAGGTAAATAAGGACATAAATGATTATAACATATGTATGATAAAGTATGTATATCCTTTTCACTTGTATAGGAAAAGGAAAGGAAAGGATAAAGGATTCAGATTGAAACAAAACAGAAGAAAGCAAGCAAACTTTTTTGAAAATGATTTCTATATGTTTTATATTACAACCATGGAATATGTTGAAATTGCTTTATTATAAGCAAATCCATATGAAAATAAGGAGAAATGTTGAGTTTTATATGTAAGAATTGCTTTATCATAAGCAAAACCTTATGAAAATAAGGAGAAATGTGGAAATGGTTGCATTATAATGGAAAAGGAAAATCTTGATTTCCAAATAATATTTGATTTTATCGAATGAATTTAAGATGATTTATTACAATGTTTTGAAGCGGATTTAAGGAAAACCAATCGATAATTGATTTGAATGAATTTTTTTTAAAGTAATGACGAAAGGATCATACAAACTTACCTTCATATAGAAGTAATTCATGTGTCATGTGAAGAAAGAATATGATACAATATAAAAAAAAATGAATTATGCATTCATATATCCTTTGTTCATGGAAAACCCAGAAATTGGAAGAAAAGCGTTTGGAAAATCTCATCTTTAGATATTAAAATGTTTCGAAATTGTTTTATTGCTCAAAAATTATTTAAAAATATTTTAGCAAAATTTTGAAATTACTATTTCTCAAATATTTCGTCTAAATATTTTAAATGATTTAAAAATTTATTATTTAAATATTTTAAAAATTATTTAAGGTTGGTCATCCTTACAAAATATTTTTGTTAACGTGTTAACTGGGGATGAGCTAAGTTTTCAAGTTCGAAAAGGGAATACAGGTCGAGGTCTGTACTATTTTGAAATGACATACTAGCATCAAATTTTGAAAAGGAAAAATCACAAACTAGGGCCTGTGAAGTTTTATAAAAAGCATGCTAGCATAAGAATGTAGAGAAAAGAATGTGCACATGAGTTATGTACTAGGTCTAATGTAGAGGATATGCAGACCTAACACGGTTGCAAGATGGGCCCCCTCTACATAAGCCAAGTCACTTCAAAAGGCGAAATGCCGGCGGCACCCTCCCTTAAATGGGAGAAGAACGCGGATAACTGTTTGGCTCGCGAGTTATCAATAGAAATGGTGTCTCTCCTAAGGAGGAAAGGGTGATCACTTGGTAAGTGTCGCCTACCAGACGGACAAAAACGTTATGCATGACGCATATACTTGTTTTAAAAAGGTTTTATGGAAAATGTTTTAATGACATGAGAATGTCCTTGGAGAAAGGAAGTTTTAGGAAAAAGTTTTTATATTCATGAAAAAGAGATTTACATGTTAAGTTTGCAAGCATATGTTTTATGAAAGGTTTTATGAAAAAGTTTCCACTGGGAGATAGTAGATCACTTGATAAGTGTCTACTATTGAATGGGAGAAATGCATTTAAATGAAAAAACACTCTTGCATACTGAGTTTTGACTCATATTTCGCTTTTCAAACTATAGACAAGTACAACACAGGCCAGGAAGGAAAGGAAAAAGAAGTATGAAGAAAAATTTTAGATATGCTGATTTATATAAGGGATGAATGAATATATGGTAAGGAGTTTTCAAATTATGCATGTATGAAATGATCAGGTCAAAAGGACCTGTATTGTACAAAAACAAGGATGAATGATATTAATGATAATTAAAATTTGATGATAAGTATGTGTCTTTATGTGATGTAAGAAATAGAAAAAATCGGACGAGATCAAATTAAGTACTCGCCGCGTGATCTGGGCAACAATCCTGATTCATACTTACCAATCGACAACATCTTGAAGTAAAGACAAACGTGACGCCTCATTCGGGGTGTCACAAAGACCCATTGGTAACTCTTGTTCTTAAACTCCTTTGCTTTAGTTCATTCACACAGCTAGTCATTCGCTTTTCATTTCAAAAATCATCAATTAACCCCTTCCTCACAAATTTGGAGCTATCACAATGAAGCCATACAATGGATAATTTGATCCCTGACACCACCTCGATACCCTTTGCATAAATGAAAATTTAATGAGTTTGACAGATAAAATAAAGTGTCTATCCTTTATGGGTACTCTAGAAGGGAAACCAAGTGCATGGTTCGGTAGCTTACCTCTAACTTCAATTACATTCTTTAATTATTTGTCTGAAAGTTTTTATTATAGTTTGAAAGCTAAGCTATCTATACAAAAACGTCTTCAGATCTCTATCATGTACGACAAGGGAAAATTGAGTTCTTGCATAATTGCATCAATTATTTCAATCATGAGTATAGTCTAGTGAAAGGATTAACTCCAGAGCTCATTAAAGTGACTTTCATTAGAGGACTACATTAGAATAGGTTATGCACAGAACTTAGAGTGCATGAAACTTATTTTGTAAAAGAGTTATTTAAAATAGCCAATAAATGGATGAATAATAAAGCACACAAAATAGAAAAACTAGGCACTGCAAGCTAGTGGCAACAAAAGCTTTGCTAAGAAAAGATCCCAGTGTTCTGATCATTAACTTTAGAAAAAAAAAGGACCAAAAAGAAGGAAATATTCTACTAATCAAGTTTGATAAACACACCCTTTTAATTACCTCGAAGGACAAAATTTCCTTCGCTATCGAAGACTAAGACTTCCCAAAATTATAATCCTTGGCCTTGCTCGTTTCACCTTTTCCTACATTGGTAGAGGCTCTAGTTTAGCATTATAATCATGTGCTTCCACTGAAAATAAAGTTATGTGAGGTGAAAGCTCTGTAAGTAAATATATTTTTTAAAATTCATTTTTGTATTTATTTTGATTTTCGAAAACAAACATAACATTTATATCATATTTTGTGTATAACAAACTCTAATTAATGAGACGTTAAGCAAATTTATGTATGTGCATATATATATGCTATTCTAAATCATGCATTCATGTTGTAGGCATTGGTATCTGCTTGCTTGCACGTGTAGTTATGCTACACATTCATAAGCTAATTCATCTTCTTTTGTAATCCTAATGTCGCTACCTAAGTACTACCAAACTACTTTACCGGTTGGTGGCAAGCCTAATAAGAAAGTACGCATCATTCTTATGCACTTTGGCCAATGCAATTACTTAAATTCACTGCTTAACATGGCTATGAATTTTTTTTATTGAAGATGGTTATGAATATTTGAAATAATTATGCTCACAATTGAATAAATCAAATTTAAAAAGTTCCAAATTAAATAAATAGTCACATTTTATATCAAATCATAATATTCAACATAATATATTCAAAGTCATGTTTTGATAAAAGGTTACTTACCTCTAAGTAATCTTTAAAACTTCATTTTTCTAATATCTCGGAGTAACCTCAAGTCTCTCTCCCTAATTTTTATCATAACATGTTCATTATTATGCTTTTTTCATAAATATTATTTAAAATTTTATTTATGACTTTTCCAAAATTTCTTATAATTTTATTTTGTGAAAGTTCATTTTTTCTTTTATTATTCCCTTTAAAATAACTTTATTTCTTATTATTCGCAAGAAAAATATAAATACGAACTCATATACTTCTTTAAAAACTTTAATTTTTTCATAATTTTTTCCTTTATTTATTTATTTTTATAACCTCACACTTTTAAAAAATTCTATTTCTTATATTTTTTATGAAAAATTGTAAGTTTAAATTCATTTAAGCCTTTAAATACCAACTTTAATTTTTCTAGATATTCTTTGTATTTTTACAATTTTCTATATATTTTTTAATTTATTATTATTCTCTTAGCTAGCCGGTCGTTAGCGCCGGCAGTTGGCCACCGGTTGGCCATTGGTGGGCTAGGCGCATTGGGCCATAATTAGGTGAGTTAGACTGGTGGGCTATGTTATGGGCTAGATTGGTTTCTATAACTTGGGCATAGTTTTTGTGAGCTTGAGTTGCATGGGCTTGAATTAGTAGGCTCGGATACTAGTCTCTCTAGGTTATTGAGATCTTGCTGGATGAGTTTAGCCCACTAGTATAGAAGCTTTGGTTTTATTTATTTATTTCAATGGTCCATATTCTCTGAATAAAAGAGTTTGGATCTCTCAATATAAGTATCTGTTTGTTCTAAAATTTTAGAAGTAAACTTTTAAAGTTATTTTTTCTAATTTGGATGGTCCATTTCTCAAAAGAGTGTCCTTATCATCAGATTTAAGATAAGAGTTTTGACAAAGAGTTGAAATTAAATATCCCTTCAAATAGCATTCCAAACTAATTTAAAACAAATTTCATCCATTAAACACACTATAAAATGGGTCAAATTAGTATTTTTAAATCAATATTTTCCAATAATTTTTTTTATATTTTACTCTTAAAATACATAATCACTACTCCAGTATATTTGTAAAAATCGCTATATCTAAAAATTGATAATTTTGATTAAGCTAAAATTTTGTAGAAAGACTAAAGAAATGATTATCTTACTATCGTACAATCATAATTCTCTAACCATATCCAAAAATATGTTTATTCTTCTTATTGTATTTTCTACTATTTATTTGCTACTCTTGTTTGAAGTAAGTAAAATTAAAATACCAAAAACCTCAATAACACTCGTGCTACCTATTAACCATGCTAAAAATAACATAAATGGCTTAGATCTAAAAAATGAGTTGCACATATTGTAAAATCAATGGGATTAAATGAAAAACTTTTCTATGTGATGTACCTTCAAAAGCTTCATCTTCTTCCTTCATATCTGTCTCTGTCTCCTTAGTGTTTTCCCCTATTTTCAACAACGACAAACGCATCTCAATTTTCACTCTTTTATACTAATGGAGCTGCTAAACAATTGAGATAAATGCCATAAATTCCACCATATTTTATTAGATGGCTCTACCATTGACAATGATTGTTACATTCTCCCCTCCTTATAAAATGTTTTGCCATCGGAACTTAATTAAACAAATACGGATATTTCTGTTTGATATCTTCTTCAAGTTCACACATGGCCTCCAATTTTTATAATTACTCTATTACACTTTAACATACCTTATTACCTTGTCCATAAATATTATTTGCTAAAATCTAGTATCATGTTTGGATTTTGCTCATATATTAACTTATTTGAGATTAGCAACTGATCTATTGTAAACACACAGAAAATATTTGACACATATTTTCTCAATATTGAAATGCAAAACACATTATGTATATCAATTGAGGGTGGAAATGCTATTCGATAAGCTGTTGTTCGAACTTTCTCTAGAACTTCATATAGTCCAATATAATGAAGACTGAGCTTTTCCTTTTTGTTAAACCTCATAACCTCTTACATAGGCGATACTTTTACAAATACCTTATCACTTACGAATAATTCTAAATTCGTCGCTTTTGATTTGCATAACTTTTCTGTCTACTTTGGGCAGTAAGCAGTCTCTCCTTGATTATCTTCACTTTATCTAAAATCTCTCGCATATTATTTGGCCCAATCATCCTTCTTTCTCTAACTTCATCCCAATTCAATGGTCTTCTGCAAGGTTTCCTTGCAAAGCTTCATAAAGAGACATTTTAGTGCTAACCTGATAACTATTATTATATGCAAACTTCACCAAGGTCATATATTTATCTCAACTACTTTCAAAATCTACTATGCACATCTTTAACATATCCTCAACCACTTGATTTACTCGTTCCATTTGTCCATCTGTTTGTGGATAAAATATTGTGCTAAATTTCAATCTCGTCCCTATTGTTTGATGTAAATTGTGTCATAACTTTGAATTAAATATAGTATCTCGTTCAGAAATAATTGTCTTAGGAATTCTGTACAATAAATTATCTCTTTACAGTACAGGTTGACTAACTTTTTTGTAAAACAACTAGTCTTGATTGGTAAGAAATATGCAACTTTCGTTAGCCGGTTCGCAAATAGAATTATTTCTTGCAATAGTTCTGGGTTCCCTCAATAAAATTCGTGGCGATTTCATTCCACTTCCATTTTGATATTTCCATTTGTTGCAATAATCTTATTGGTTTTTAATATTCGACTTTATTCTACTTGCATATTAGGCATTGAATTACAAACTCCACTATCATTCTCTTCATACCACTCACTAATTTTTTTTTTAAGATCTTCATACATCTTTATACTCCTAGGTGTATTGCATAGGGTGAATAATGAGCTTCTTCTGAAATTTGTCTTCTTAATTCTACTACATAGGGTATGCATAGCAATCCCTTATATATGATAGTGTCTTTGTCATCAATTACAAATCCTTTCATAGTCTCTTCTGCGACATTTGCTCTATCCTTAGAATTTGTTTATCTATTCTCTATTTTTCTTTTATATGTTCAAATAGAGAGATTTCACCTACATTCGATATGACTGATATGCTAACTCTTTGAGGCAAACTTCTAATGAAAATTTGAGCATATCATTAACTAATTCCTCTTGATTTGTAATTAAAGTAGCTAGATTGCTATTTGACTTCATGCTCAAAGCATCAGCTACAATATTTGCTTTCCCCAAGCGATACTGAATTTCAAATCATAGTTTTTCAGTAATTTCGACAATCTCCTTTGCCTCATATTCAACTCTTTTTAAGTGAAAATATATTTTAAACCCTTGTAATCTGTATAAAAAGCACATTGTTCCCCATAGAGAGAATGTCTCCCAATTTTGAAAGCAAACACTGTTGTGGCTAGTTCCAACTCATGAGTAGGATAATTCCTTCAATAAGGTTTCAACCGTCAATAAGCATATGCAATCACCTTCCTATTCTGAATTAATACACATTTAAAGCCCTTTTAAGAAGCATCATTATGAATAACAAATCCTCCATCACTTATATGGATAACTAAAATCGATGCCTTGACCAACCTCTACTTAAGTTCTTGAAATTTAACTTTACAATCAGTAATCCATTGAAATTTCACCCCCTTTCTTATTAACATTGTGAGAGGAGTGCATGTCCAAGAGAACTCCCCTACAAATCTATGATAATACCTTATAAGACTAAGAAAACTACGTATCTCTGTGACATTTGTTGGCCTTGGGCAATTCACCACTACATCTACCTTAGTGGTATCCACCATATTACCTTCTGCTATGACAATATTCCCTAAAAATGAAACACTATCCATCCAAAACTCACATTTCTTCAATTTCACATATAATTTATTCTCCCTCAAAGTTTGCAATACCATTAAAAAGTATTCAACATATCATCCTTTATTTTTAAATAAACGAGGATGTCATCTATAAATATGACCATAAATTTATCTAAATAAGGTCTAAACACTCTTTGCATAAATCCATAAAGGCAGATGGTGCATTTGTTAACCCGAGTGGCATGACTAAAAATTCATAATGTCCACCAAGTTTGAAAAGTAATTTTCTGTATATCTTTCTCTTTAATCTTAAATTGATGATATCTCAACTGCAATTCAACTTTACAAAAATATTCACGCCTTGTAATTGATCAAACAAATTATTTATTCAAGGTAAAGAGTATTTATTTTTTATAGTCACCTTATTTAGTTTCTTATAGTCAATTTGTAATCTCAAGCTACCATCTTTGTTTTCCATAAATAGCACTGACACTCTTTTTTTAGAAAGGTAGAGAACTAGCGCTCTGTAAGGTGACACACTAGCCGTATAAAATCCTCAGCTAGCTATATTTTTAATTCTACCATTTTTAATAGGGACATTCTATAAGGTTGCTTAGAAATTAGAAGTACACTAGGTAATATATATATATATATTGCAAATTCAATCTTCATCCGAGGAAGTAATCCTGATAAGTGGACAGGAAAAATATCAAAAAATTCTTTCATTATTGCTATCTCTTCAAGTGATGATGTCCTTTTATTTATATCTACTATCAAAGTTAAATATACTCGATATCCTTTGTTGATCAACTTTACAGCTTTCATAGCAGAAATGATTTTAACTTGCCAAGATTTATTTGCCACCACTTCTGTTGGTTTAGACATTTTAAAAATAAATTTTTGCTCACCACAATCTATTATTGCCTTCCACTTAAATAACCAATCCATTCCCAGTATCATATCAAAATCATATAAAGACAACAATGTCAAGTCTGTTTTAGATTCAATTCTCCTATTTTGACTGAATAGACTTTGCAAAATTCTATCTGTGCTTGCTAGTCTATAGAATAAGGATTCCATAATCATAATCATGTCTATGCTTTCATGCGCTATTACATATTTTGTAACAACTGCACAAAAAATAAAGGAATGGTCAAAAAATAATTCAGCGAAATAAGAGTAAATGAGCAATGTACCAATAAGAACATCGTCTGGAGTAGTTCGGGCTTCTACAATAGTCATAGCATACATCGTAGCATTCGTCCTCTACCTCCTCTGCTATTCTAGGCCATGAATTGGTGGTGTTAGTGGCCTCATTTGCAATGTTTACAACTCCATAATTTGTTTACTTTCAACTTCTTATGTACAGTCTTTTGATCAAACTCTAGCATGTGCACATTTGTAGCATGTAATGTACCTTATGTACTCCTTGAATGAATGATCGAATTTCCCACATTTTAGGTACTACCCTACTATTTTTCAACATTCTCCTGAGTGATTTTTACCACAAGTAGGCATGAGAGGATTAATGACTTCCTTTTCAACTTTCTTTCATCATATTTTGTCTTGCTCATTTTGTGTGATTTTGTCCTACTATCTGATATAGAGTCGCCACACCCTTTTCTTAAGTGAAATGCTTGAATTGCATTATCTTTCATCGCCACCGTTCTTACTCGATCCACAATATCAAAGTACTACTAAAAATGATGGTTGGCTAGCTGCTGCCAAATGAAAGGGCGTAACCCCATTTTGAACTTGCAGATTTTAAGGGCAAGGTTTGCCAGTACCCAAGGAGCAAATCTAAATAAGGTAGTGAATTTTGCTGCATACTCGACTACTAATGATTTTTCTTGATATCATTGTTCAAACTCCAACAACTTTTATTGTCTAACTGAACTTAAATAGTACGTGTGAAATCCCGATCTTAGACACGTGTATGAAACCCTAGGGTTGTAAACCCTAGGTAATATATTAATAAAATATATTCATGAGTATGAAAATATGTGGGAATAGAGGTTAAAATAATTAATTATGAAATTCAGATGAATAGTGCACGTGAATAGTAAACGTGGGATTAAGAAATATGTTAAGTTAATCACTTTGGATTAACTTAATCAT
>JAXCLR010000001.1:13004838-13033130 GCA_035584095.1 Annona squamosa
AATAGATTCAAGCATATAGTAGTTAAATTTAATATAAATTTGTCTTTATACTTGATAGTTTTATAAATTTTTAAAAAATTCTTACTTGACCCGCAATTTTTTACCCGACCCGTTGACCTGATACCGACCCGAATTTTGTCCCGAGACCTTATAGAAAAAAGTAAGGGTCAAACTGACCTTGTCTCGACTCGGTATAAAATAAAAGTCAAACAAGATTTTTGAAAAGGAGGGTCAGGGTTGGGCACACTCTGACCCGCCCCGATTCCCACCCCTAGCTACAATACCCATTTTCTAATTTTTTTTGAAAATTTTTTTACAAAATTTTTAATCTAAATGTATTTAACATATATATTAATTTTTATTATTTTTAGAGATTTTTAGATTTTTTAATAAAAATGATAAAAATCCATACATATTTTTTTATTGAGATTTATACAATATGTTAAATCATATTGCATTCAACGACATTTACAACCTTTACAAAATAGAAGGAATCTTCTACAGACTCTTGCACTAAGAAAAAATTGTATAAAACCCCCATGCTAGGGAAAATTGTAAAACCTAGACAACCTGAGGGGACTGTTTTATAAAAACCCTTTCACCACCAACATCAGTTGGTGCGAGTAAAACCCCGTGCCTTGATGTTTTTCAGTGGCATTGGTTCTTACCATGATGGTGGCAATACACATATTAAATATACTTATATTCACAATTTTATAAAAAAAAATTCAAAAAAATAAACAATGGGTGAAATACAACCAGGTGAACTGAAGCTAAGTAAACCTTAGTGCATATAATAATTCCCAATGATCCTCTCACTTCTTCCTCCACTTCTTCTCTTCTCTATCTTCTTCCTTCCCCAATTATTCTTCTCTGTACCTTCTCCTATTCATCAAATCTTATTCTCTTCTTTCCCTTTCATCTCTACTCTGTTCTTATTTTTCCTATTTTTCTCTCTTTTTGTTGTTTTTCATTCTTTTATCCTTCTTCCCTGATTCTCCTTTTTAAATTCTTCCGAATTTCTCCTCGTTCCTCAAAAATCCCTAACTTAATTCACATAAAAGCTCTATAGGTACACCATGCTTATAAAATACGCATTAATTAATGATGGTTTCACATTTCTCAAGGTGCATTTTAGGACATGTACGTGTTGCTTCCTTCGTAGTTCTGCATAAACTGAAAATCCTACTAGATAAGGACCGGTAAAGTATATCAAATTGTCGAGTCTCTCTCTTTCTATGCATCTTCAAGTAGTTCTATGTCATCCTTTCACAGTTTGCGTTTCACTTTAAGTGATATAGTAACTATAGTCATGGAATTATAGTCATGGAATTGGTCCTTAAAATTTCAACTTTTGAAGCACTAAAGGAAATTTCTTTGGATGGTGATGTTAATACTAAAAATATTTTAATTTAAAACTTTTCACTCTTCATAATATTCTATTTTAAAATTATTTTTCACTTCTCCCATAAAGTATCTTACTTTTCGATTATTTTTATACATCTATTCATACATCTAATTTATTTATTTTGACTTTATTCTTTTTACTCTTTAATACTTATATTATATCACATCGTTTCCTTTCGTTTTTAAAACTTTTATACTAAAAATTTTTCATAAAAAATTTATCACTTTCTAAATACACCAAAAATATAAAAGTTTCTCTTTTCTCTCATCAGTTCAATGCAAGAAAATATCAAAAATCTTTGAGATTTTTCAACTATTCTGCTTTTCTGGATCACTAATGGTGATGATCGAATATAAACGTTTCTCTTTTCTCTCATCAGTTCAATACAAGAAAATATCAAAAATCTTTGAGATTTTTCAACTATTCTGCTTTTCTGGATCACTAATAGTGATGATCAAATAATTCATATGTACAACACAGATGGCAACTCGTTTGATAGATTTCTTAAAAAATTATATGGATAATGTAGTCCATTTTTTACTGGATCCACTAATCGTCCAGAAAACGTATTTTTATTTTTATGTTTTTTATATATGCAGGCCCTTCTAGATTTTTCCACCTATGAATTAGTAATATTTTAAATTTATTTAGCATTTTATTTTAATTTCTGAAAGTTAAAATATAGGGCATAGCTACATGTACTCTTTTCCAAGTTGGGACTTGGACATCTGAAATGGATATGGGGATGGGGAAGGATGGGAGGGGAAGCTTACTTGGGGAAGTACTAAATATATTAGTGCGTTTGACGTTTGGAAAAAAATTAAAGGAATTTTTAAAAAAAGTTAGAGAATTATGTGATATGATAAGGGTAACGATTGAGAGTAAAATGAAAAAATTAAAATAAATAATATAGTTATATTGAAAAATATGAAAACATAATTAAAAATTTATAGAAAATGTATGAAAAGATATATATTTTATTTTCTTTTCACATATGCCAAATGCATTGGTAGTATGCATTGATCTAATATACATATTTACTGTCAAAAAATACTTTTCTCGATATAAAAATAATTATATATTTTTTATTATGCAAAAATTTTTATTTTTTATACGACTTTTTTCATCCCCAATGCAGATTTTTTTTTTTTTTCCATTTCCAACATAAAAAATACTTTTCATCAAATCCCAACCTATAAACCAAGAGTTTTGGCAATTACCTACATCCCCATTTTTCATTCCGCAATTTGTTTATAAAATTCTTAAATTTACAAAAAAAAGTGACCCCATCTATGATTTTTTTTTTTTTTTTTTGAAAAAAATTCAAGTCAAATTTTCACCGATTGTAAATTTGGCAGTCCAACTTTGGACAAATTTGTAGCGCTTCTAAACACGATCAAAGACATGTTATATATGGCATTGCTAGACCATGTCACCTTTAACCTTGATTCGAACTAAAAGAAAATTCATTTTAAACTTGTTGGCACGAATAGAAATAAAAATTCCATCACTAACCAATATTGTAGGATTTTATACCAATAGAGTGTCTATCTTATACAGTTGATATACGTGCTAGGATCCAACAATAAAACACGTTTTCCCCCTATTAGGAGACCTTTGGTCAAGTTGAAGTTGCGAGAAATGTGGGACGAGATTAGAACTTTGGTCAAGTTAAAGTTGCAAGAAATGTGGGATGAGATTAGAGCTTTGGTCAAGTTGAAATTGCGAGAAAAATGGGATGTGATTGAGTATAAAATAGAAAATTTTAAAAATTGTGTGATTGATATAAAATAATAAGAGTAAATTAGAATAAACAAATTTATTAAAAGGTAATTGAAAGGAAAAAATTAAAATATAAAAGTAAAAATAAAAAAAATATAACAATTATTTAAGAAATGATGAACCTCGCAAACTATGCTACAGTGGTTACCCACCCCACGTTCCCTGGGACGTTACTCTCGAATGCTCGGCCACAAGCGTGACGGTTGATAGTCATTATTAAGGAAGATCCAATTAATTAATTAATTAATTAAAACAGAAAACCATTCTTCTGTTTTCAATTATTTAGCTGAGCTGGATGAACATGCATTAAATTGTTTGTTGAAATGGAAGTTGTTATGACATTAAAATCAGAATCGTTTTGCTTTGAATATGGATAAAAAATATGGAGTACTGGTCTTGCGTATGAGCAAGGAAATTGGCAGAGTAGAATGGAAGTGGAGGGGAGGGCACGGAGTTGCAGTGGGTGAAAAGTAAAAGGTGGTCTTGAAGCGATTTCAATGATTACCCACGCTGTAAATGCATGTGTGGGTCTTTTGTTTTGTCAACAGCAGGCAGAAGCAGCGGACGCGTGCCCTCGCTGCTCCTTCCATGCTCTCTCTCTCATTACTGTCGCTTTTATTGCACTAACAAGGTAACACCATGCAATCCTTCATTTCTTATATATGTTTTATTCCTCTGGCAGTCTAGCACCATGCAATCCTTCCATCCCCACCTTCTCACCCCAGCTGGCCCTCCTTTCTCACATATGTTCCCCAGGTTGGATTCCGTCAGCGGACTAGCATGAACAGCTAGCTACAAATCATGCAGCCATGCAAGCCTACCTAGCGTCGCAACCATCTGCAAATCCCCCACATGCCTACACAATCCCAATCGCCCGTCATATTGTGGTCATCCGCAAAGCTCTTTGGCGTTTGCCTTGAAATTGGAAATATACGTCAAGCGTCCTGATTTACATAATTAAGGGTAATTACGTCGTCAACTTGGAATGGGTTCCACAACAAGCTTACCGTTGAACCCCTTCAAGCTGGCATGCAATGATCTGTTACCAAAACAAAAAATGGGTTTTATTTTTTAGATTTTTTTTCGAAATAGATCTGATTTCAACCCAACCTGTATAAACCCGAAACCAAAACTGAGTTCACACCAACCCGGTGCCAAAACCTGACCCGGTATAATTTATATAATTTTTTCATAAATTATACTTTTTTTTGTAATTAGTTGAGTGTTTAACATGTGCAGAAGATTGGCTTAGAGCTACATCTCGAATGATTGAAGATGAAGAGAAAACTATTGAATTTGAGAGACTTATATCTGGTAATTATATTTTTAGATACTATATTTTATATTCTAAAGTCATTTTTAATATTCTTATAATAATTTAGATTAAATATTTCAGGCATTACCAACTCTAGTTCAGACAAATCACCTTTTCCTCCATTACAAAAGCATGCTTGAGGTAACTTGATTTCTAGGATGATTTCTTATGATTATTATCTTCTTCTTTTTTAACAGTTGCATGCATTTTTTTTTGTCTAGGTTGATACATATTATTTTCGAAGATGTAAATCGAGGAGGAATAACTTGACATTAGAAATGTAGATGGAAATCAAGGGAAAAATTACTTGGAAGTCTTCGAATAATTTTTTAGTTTTTTTGGAAACTTTGTAGACATGAACTCATTTGAATTTTGAATTTGTTTAAAAGTAGATGTAAACTTATTTAAACTTGAGATTTGTTTATATTGTTATTTTAAATTTGGATTGCACTTAAAGTCTTAAATTAAATTGGAATGTCGAACTATTATGCTTAGTGTATTTAGATTTAGTTGTTTTGAATAACTGTTATGTAGATTATGTTTGAATTTGAGTTGACATGATAAATTTATTTCATATTATACTTTCTGTTAGTGTAAATTTATTTCATATTATACTTTTTGTTAGTATGAGAAATCTGTTAGTTTGAATTTTAGATTGTAGTATAAATTTGATTCATATTTTAAGTTTATTGGTATGACAAGTGGTCAATTTCTATTTTAGTAATTTGTATGATAAATATTCAATTTGAATTCAATTTCAACAATTTGTATGATAATGTTTAGTTTCGACTACAATAGTTGGTATGATATGTTCATTTTCTATTTGCTATACTTGAGTCATTTCTATTAACTATTAAATAGAATGACCAATTAGTCATAAAATTAACTAATTTGCCATTTATTTGTGTCTATAGGGTACTGAAAAATTGCTTGCAAAGTTCATTCAAAGAATATTGCAGAATTCAGCATGATGTTGCAGAATTCTTTGAAAGGATATTGTAGAATTCAGCATGAGGCTTAACTTCATAAACACAGGTATGTATATTCCAATAATTTTCTTTTAGATTACAAATAAATTTGGAAAAAAACAGTTTATTGGTAACCCAAATTCTAACCCGAAACCAAACCAAAACCAACGCGAACTCGATCTGAACGTGGATTAAATTTTTAGGGTTTGAGTTTGGGTTTACTCCAACTTAGTTGGCTTAGGGTTTGGGTTCACTCCAACCCGGTATAACCCGACCCAAGTTGCATCCCTACCTTCAAGTGGGTCCTGTATGCATTTACATGATTTTTTGGATTATTTTCATTCACGTTAATTCAAAAATAAAATATTTTCATCTCACTCATTGTTTTTTTATTGATAGTTTTATACTAATATTTTCAAAAATATTTTACATCAATGTCAACATAATCAACCTCCATCTAAACGGTGGTTAAATACCGAATCTACCTCATTGGTGAGCATGCTTTATAAGATTTTTTAAAAAAGAATATACTGATATAAACATATTAGTTTATAATAATTATTACATAGTATATAATAAAAATAATTTACGTATAAATAAATCATATATACGTATACATAAATATATTAAAATTAATCAAAATATGAAAGAAAAGATAAAAAAGTATTATTTTTAGAAATACTCCTTACATTAAATAAATAAATTTGGTGGCTTTTACATTGTCTAAATATTCAGTATAAATCCTTCTAAAATCTGATTTTCTTAAATTATAATAGAAAATACAAGAAAAATACTTCAAAACATTAAAAATTATTTTTAAATATTATTGAAATTAAATTATAAAGTTGATTTCTGTATAAAATATTTTGATTTAATATATTGAATATTGTAATAATTTTATTTTGATATTAAATATACCAAATTTTGATTTCTAAATTTTCTTCCACTGAGTTTTCCTCCCACCACCTAATTTTTATTTTTTAGCTACTGTCGTAATTCCATTTCTTCGTTATTATCCATTTCTTCGTTATTATCTTATTTTGCATTTTCCCTATGCTGAAACTATTCTCTTGCCTCTTTATGAGAGGTTAGTGACTGCCAGAGTATAAGCCTTTAGCCCGTTTACTGTACAACCCGTTAATAATCTTTTAACGTCAATCCATTTATTGAATAGATTGTAAATAATTTAGGGTTGAGATTTTTTTATGAATTAATAAAGTAATTAAGATTGTAATATTTTAAAAAAGTTAAAAAATTAGAATTAGACTGTAACTCGTCCAACCCGCCCATCCGCTAACACCCCTAGTTGTGGGTCCATCGGTGATGGCGCAACCAGGCTTCCAATTCAACAATAGCATCAAAGCTAGCTGCGCTTCCACGGCGCCCGAGCATCAACTAGAATAACTGGCAGAGTATCAAAGCTGAGCTATTCTTGCCTTCCCAAAGGAGCTCGCGGTGGGAGGAGACGGCTTCATGATGCAAAGATTACATACGTTTTGGTAAAATCACTCAAGTACGCCGTCCAAGACACAGAAAGGAAGGAAATATTTTTTTCCGACTGGGAAAGGAAGGAATTGAAGCAAAAGAAAAAGGGCCGAAGCTTTTTAAATTCTGCTACAATGTTACAACGTCCTTTCGTGGGTTGGTATCTTTTCTAACGTTGGTTGTATAAAAATAATAATAATGGGGAGCACAGTACAAGGTGTATTGATGGGTCCGGAGGATTTCTCAATATCCTAAAAGGGTTGCTAGAGGGAGGCCTACAGTAGTACTCCATGCACGCGGACTATAGAGAAAGGGCAATGTTGAAGTTTGGGTACGTTGGAAAAGCAGGTTTCAGCGGCTTTGCCCACAGTCAAATTAGACTTTTGTAGTGGGGTAATGATTGCTTGTTTACATCGGTGGACCACCGATTTATTTTTATTTCATAATTTTTGAATCGAGGTGTTGTAGTTGTTAGGAAAAAAGAAAACAACAAACAAACAAATAAAACGTTCTGCAAAAGGAGGGCAGTTGGCGCGGATGGTTGTTGTTGTTTTTTTTTTTCCCCCATTGGTTAAAATTAGAATTTCTTTCATTTTATGGAATGACAAAAATCAAATATTTTGAAAATTTTAATACACTAAATGTTTATTTATAAATCTTAACAACTTCATGCTCGCATTCAATGTTAATGTTTGCACATTACAAAAGTTGTTTTCCTTTGGTCGCATTTGATGGAATGTAGCTAAATCGAATGTTGGCTGCAAAAAAAGTTGGCCGCATGCACTGTATTTTGTTGTAGTAAAATTTGTGGCCTATGATGATACTTTTACGAGTAGTAAGAATTTATGATGTTCTCATGGGCAAAGAAAATTTCTCCTTTCACGACTCAATCGTTTCCAGGTAAAATTTTCTATTTTGCTGGATGTGTTATACCCAAACGTGTATCTTCAGAAGACAATGCTTCTAACAAATAAAAGGCAAATGATCCTCCAAGGTCAAACCCCAGGGCTAGTGTCCTGAACCAACTAAGCTGAGCCCTTGGTCTCGAATTTGTTTCTGTATGATAATGTTTGTACAACCAGAACAAAATTTTATTTTCTAACTATAAAAAATCATGAATGATTAACAATTAAATTTCTTCTTGGTAATTGCTATATATATGTCATATACTACCAACTATTAAACAATTAAAATTTAACTTTTACAAGAAAATTTTGGTTATCAATTATAACGTATAAGTTTCTAATTGAAGTTATTTTTGGCATTATAGTCTTATATATATAAATTTATATTGTGAATAATTTACATGTAAAAAATATAAAATATAACAGAAACCATTTCTATGCTCGTTGTGCACAAAATTTATTTTAAGTCAGCCCCCCCCTTAATATATATATGTACATAAATATGAATCTTTGCATCCGTAGACCATCCTTAGTTTTCAAAAAATATACCTACGTAGTTTTACTTAAATTGTTGGCAGATTATTTTTGTCAAAAGTTTTTGAAAATGACAAAATTCCCTTATAATAAATAAAATTATAAAAGATAATACATTTTAAAATTTATATTTTGAAGGTATTTTCTTAATTTTATAATTATATTTGCTTATAGGGGCATTTTCATTATTTTTAAAATGTTAAATAAAATTGATACATTGTAATTTCAAGCAAACTATATAGGTATGGACGTAATTATTTTTAAAAACTAATGATACATTAAGAATAGACTATGTAGATACAAGGGCAAAAACCTTATGAAAATGTGACATTACTTGTAGAGTTGCAGCTGTATGTATGATTTAGTTAGTGCAAGCATGACTTCCAGCTCTGCCATTATTAATTAGCTGGCTTTCGACATTCAATGGCCAAAACGCGTTGGCCCGTGGAATGTGGAGTAGTATAGATGCTCTAATTGTGGTTATACGAATAGTGAAATACAGTAGCAAATTTATTCATCTAATAGAAATATTCATTACTTGGAGTACACAAAGGCCCCACGGCGAGCCAGCTAGCTCACCACCACAAACTTTATTATATGCGGCCAGCCTTTTACAGCCAAAAAAAAAATATTTTTTTTAAAGTAAAAAGCCTACTTCAAATCCACTCCCCCCCTTTCAACCACCGTAAGGAACTAATGTTGTCAAAACCAAACTGGTGATTGAACCGGTAAAGGAACTGGTCTGGTTCGAGCCAGTAATGTCAGCATGATATGTTTATGATATCATAAATATTAAATTATTTTTAAATTTTAAATAAATTATTGATAAAATTATATTTTCATAAATCCTAAATATATATATTAGATTTTAAAAACAACAAAATAAGTATAAAACATGCAGGAGAGACGGGGGAAAGCTGCAGTAGGGACGAGAGACGGCCGCAACAATCACACACACACACACATATTATTTGTGCTTTCTGATAATTCTAAAAATTTTCATATAATTTCATATTAAATTCACTCTTTTTGAGTATACAAATGTTAATTAAATATAGATTTTATGTGAAATTTTGTGAAAATTATATTTTTCATAAAATTTTTAATTTTTCTATAAAACGGGTCATTTGGCAACATTTTTTTGAAAATATAAAATTATGAATCAATAGGTTAGAAAATTTTAATGTTGAAATGTGTATTAGCTTATTAATATAATTTGGGCAAATTTATAAAATTATTTAATTGGAAAAATAATACATATATGACTATAATTATATTTTAAAATATGGGGAACAAAGTAGATTATTATATTAAGATAAATTAAATTAAAGGATACAGTGAATTAAATTAAGATGATATGTGATATTATTGAAATTATTTATCAAATAATTAATATTTAAATTCGTGTATAAATGCACTGCAGGAACACCAAACAACCATGGACCACCGGAGCACCATTTTTGGTACTCCGTCACTCCCAAATCCAGCTGCCGGCCAGTGCATCTGCGCCCAAATCCAAATGACTGAACCCATTTCCACCAAATATAATATTTTTAAAACGTCATCTAAAGATCATCACTTTCAGAAAACACATCTTTGTTTCCATCTCCCATCTCTATCTCCATCCCAATCTGTTTCATGCTCCATCTCTGTTTTTATGCCGCATTCCAATCGCCGATTCTGCTTTCCTCGGCACCTTGGCAGCACGACTCCGATTAGCGGTCACCCATCAACCTTCGCACTACGCTGCTCGTTGCTAGAAGTGAAAAGCAGGCCGCTGCTTTGCTCGTCGCCGGAAGCAGTCACGTGAGGAGGTTGCTGGCTCGGACAAGGGGAAGATGATAACCTGATGTGGTAGCTGATCGTAGCAAGGGGCATCTCGGATCGCAGCAGGGGAAGACAACTGAACTCTGAAGCCTGAAGTGATTCTGCGACACTGCCTGGAAGGGAAGACGACGGAAGTGGCTGCAAAATGCGGAGTCCGGATTGCCTGGAATGGAAGATGCACGACTGCCACGACATCGACCCTTTTTTTTTAATTCACTGAATCGCCGAACCGGTTGCATACGGTCGAACCGCAATCGCCGGTTCGACGGTTCGAAAGGTTTAATATAATTAAACTGGACCGCAAGTATTCGAACCGGCTATATGCCCGGTTCCCGGTCGGTCTGGTCCGGTTCTGACAACATTGATTTCATTAGAAGTCTTTTTTCTCTTATGTATATGGTAACAAGGAAGAAGCGGAGAAGGCAGGGAAAGCATCCCAATCCGCATTATAAATTCGCTGCATTCCTTGTTCTCCTTTTCCCCCGTATCATTCTTCTTTAAACTTAACCATACCAGAGCTACTCACAAAGTAAGTGAATCATTCAATTCTCTCTTGATCTCTCGTGTGTCTCTGTAATTAGGAAGTAAATATTCCCTCACTTATTTCTTTGCACTTAGAGGAGAATAAGCTCGGCTAGTTCGCCGGATAAGAACCGATACCCACCATGCGCGGTACTGAATCTCCAATTGTGAGATTTCCATGGAGAGTTTAATCGGAACATTTCAGTATCCATTAATAAGTAGATGAGAGCTTGGTGTCTCTCTTTACATAGGTGGACCTGATAGTCTCCAACGTGAATAAGTTTGATCTCTAATATCAGATGTCATGTCAAGCAAAATATTAATAAAAAGAGTAGAATAATTATCTCTCTCATTTCTTTGTAATAAAAAGAAAAAAAAGCCATTGTCTTTACTTAACAATAACTGACTACTATTTTCCATAATTTATATATTAATTTTTGTCGTTAGTCACACTGTCTTTTAATTCACAACAAAAAAGTTTTTGCTTCAACAATGAAATTAGCAAAGTTTATTTTGCTATTTTTGTCACACTTGCGACATCGCATTTCACCTGGAGAATCAAAATTTTCTTTTCCATTGGCCCAAAAAAGTATTTGTAACACAACAATCCGAACAAAATTTGTTTAATTTTGCACTGAGTTATTAAAAATACCTATTTAACAAAATTTTTGTTTTATTTCTTTATTCCGTTATATCATTTTATATGCGTTCTATCTTTGCGGAAAATTTTTTTTGAATTATCATTAAATATAATGTGTTTTTTACCAAAATATTTTTTAATTATCACTAAATATGCAAGGTGTTCTATTTTTATGGAAACATTTTGTAATTATCACTAAACTGTATTCTCCACGTACAAAAATTCCACCTCTTACCCTCTTCATATCCACAACGAAGCAACAAATGAAGCTATTACTGTTAGTTCATCTCATATTTCATTTCTCTAACTACAAATTTTGGTTGAAAATTATGCAGCAAATCTGAAAATGGTTTCTTGCAAATCTTGCTGGCTCATAGTGGTCCTCTTACATTTGCTAATCTCTTCATTTGTGCTGGCTGCTACAAACTCAGAAGAAGCAATTCCATTCGCCATCAAAATAAGTAGAGTATCTTCGGCAATGTACATTGATTAATTGGAGGAAATTATATACAAATTCTATCTTTAATTCCTTTCATACAACATTTGAGCAAAATTCTTTTCATACTCATATCCTTATTGTCTCAACGTTAAATATTTTGAAATGTTCAAAATCCCAAGGTTGGTCATGCACTACTAGAGCACTAGTTTGGGTGTTCCATCCACCTAATTAGATAAGCAACCATGACATTACCAATCAATTCTGACATGTGGAAGGTAATTGCTATCATTACCTATCAAGTGGCGCCAAATTTATTATAGCCTCTCCTTCGATACTGATCAAATTAAAAGTCAGCACCGTATAAGAAACGGCACCGAATAAAATTTTTTCGGTGCCTAATAAAACAAAGCAAAAAACAGCGCCGAATAAAACAATTGTGCCGAATCATCGCCGCCGCACTCGCTCGCCTATATAAAGGGGCGAATATTTCGAAACGAAAGCGGTGAAGACAGTAGCAGGTGAGCGACGAAGGAGAAAAGGGTGTGTGTAAATTTGTGGGTGTTTTTTATGTGAGTTGGAGTGATTGTAAGGAAGGGAATATTTGTATGGGTAGTGCTTGTATTAAGAGTAGGAGCCTATAAAGTGTCCAAATTATTTTTGGGTGTATTATTTTTTGTTGTATTTTTTATAAGCAATATTTTATTTTAAGAGCATCCAACTCTCAACAGATCACACACTGTCAATGAAATTCCAGTGGTGCCTACCACCGATCATAGTAGTAGTCCTCTCTATAAGAAACCAATAGCAGCAGCTAAATAGATCTTCTTAGCCTAATTTTTTACCATCATCATCAATTGCCCTATCAATCTTGTGTCATTGACCGTTTGCCTCCAGAAATTTGATCCAATCCACCACCTTTATCGCCGAAGATCACAAATTTGCAACGACTCTACTTCTTCTACATGACTCGAGATTACCACACCTTTTAGAACTGTGTGACAATTTCTTCCATGTCACTACTGAATCATATGGAGAAAAAATCTTATCATCCAAAAGTAAAAAGCCATAGAAATCTGAATCTATGAATGACCAAATTTATTATCTTCCTTCAATCAGCACCTGTTTCTGTTCCTCCCAAATCTAAATCTAGCAGCCGTTCATGGCAACAATAAGAGATTTTTACCACCTTCTTCTTGATGATCTATGATGCCCATTTTCTTCTTCAATGTTGATTGCCAAGCATTTCAACGCAGCAAAGTAGATTTTTCCATAGTTGGGAGAATGGACAGTTGGCCGTGAGTGGAACCGAATCAATAGAACGCTAAATTGGAACTGAGGTGATATTTGAAAGGGCATAATTGTCTTTTAACCAGATAGGTAACAGTTTCACAGAAGGTATGATATCTTTTTTCTTTGAAACCTAAGGCATGATATCTTAAGAGTTAAGGTTAAGCCAAACCAGCGCGGCTCGTTTGTTCACAGGCGCAGAAATAAACTTTATTTGTCCGCGATAAAAAATTTGTTGGGAGATTGTGGTTTTCCTTTAGAAAAAATTGTAATAATTGTCGTAGGGCTTTTTTGTGTAATATGAGTTGAGATATGATATAAATATACACCAATAAATAAATCCAAAGTTAAATGTTATAGGTACAAAATAAATTAGTGAAACGTTGTAGATGTAATAAGAATTAAATGTAAACATTATGCATATAATAGAAATTTTCCAAAATTTTATGCTAAATTTGACGTTGTAATATAATTTAAACAATTCACTATTTTCCTTGAGATAATAAATTATAATATAAAAATATTATGAATTCTAGCTAAATAGATAATATTAAACACCTTACATAATTTTGATTTATTTTAACGTCTCTACCACTTTTAAAAATACAATAGCTTTTGTTTGAGTAATATTTCAAAGTATCAGGGTACAAATTTCCATTATATATATTTTTTGAAAATTTTTTATAAGATTGTCAACTTAGATGTATTTAACTTGTGTATTAAATTTTACCATTTTTGGAGATATATAAATATATATATTTTTATTTTTTTAAAAGCAAAGATATTTTAGTCACTTAAAAATGGCTAAAGTATCTTTATTTTTAAAAAATCAAAAAAATATGTTTATACATATATCCAAAAATGGTAAACTTATAGATTAAATATACCTAGATCAACAATCTTATAAAAATTTCAAAAAATAATTAAAAATTGAGGTTTTGATCCTTGGTCCTGAGTTTGTGGCAAAACCCATGAAGGAATGGGTGAATTGGATTCTTTTGAAATTCTTTCGGTATATTAATATCAACCCACTGTAGAATTGGTCTCCTTGAATGAAAATGTGGAGAATAAAGAAGTAAATAAGGCAACAATATTAGACAGAACAAATTATAGTTGTTCGGGACAACCCTCCCTACTTCGCTCCTCTGAGAATACACCTTTGTATTATCACATAAGTAGGTGGTGAGTCACATTTTAACCATACACTACTTGTCTTCACTTAATCTTAGTCTCCAATACCAAATCAAGTGGAATCACAAAAGAGTGAATGAAAACAAGAGTCTACACTTTATAGATGGTGTAGAGGAAGTTTTAGCATGAGGAAGAACATCTAGAGTGTATATGAGAAAGATCGCTCTAGCACTTGCAATGAATAGCACCGATATTCTTTTAGAGCACTTAAATGGTCACTTGAATATTTATAAGTTGGAAGGTAGAAGCTTAATCAATGCTCTAGCTAACCCTCTCCATTTTATTTTACAAGTCTTAAATAGAAAGGGAATAAATTCAAACGTTACGAGGTAGGTGGCGCACATCTAATGAGTTATCCTTCAAATTTTTCTTACCGTTACAATCCAAGTTACACACGGAGTCAATTTTGGGTGTGACTTCACTTAAATCGCAGACTGGTATTCACTTGGGTTTCGACTTTGGTCTTTAAGACTTTAGTCTTCAAATATCAAGTTTCACTTTGAGGTCGACTTGGCTTTAAACTTGACTTAAAGCGTAGGTGAAGTTGACTTGGGTTACGACTTCACAGTTCATTTTGCTCATTGGAACATTAATACATCACAAGGTTATTTCCATACCACATGTATCCTTTATTTCTTCATATCATAGCCTTAAATACTTCCATTTTTGCAAATAAGCCTTTGTTCTTCTTAACCTTCTACTTGGTCATTGTTCATTTGAACCTTCGTCAATAAACTTATGACTTGGATTCTTGGATTATAGCAAGATAAGGATGTTTGATCCATTCTCATCATTCTTGAACTTGAATACTCTTGATTTGAACCTCCTTGTACTCAAGTCTAATGTTGAACTTGACTTAAGGTGCATCTTAACTCAAGTCACATTGCTGAGCCAACTTCATCTGAGACTTCTCTTAAGTCGCATGTCAGAATTGACTTGAATTGCGACTTGACTTTATCAGATTTAGCGTCGAGGCTCTAAAGTCCATCCAAGTTGTTGACAAAGTCAACTTGGATTGTAACTTAACTCGAGTTGCATGTGAAGTCGACTTCATGCGCGACTTTGCCTGCTTATGAGTCCACATTGTCAGTGTTGTCTAAAGATTGCTCATTGAAGTCGATGTCAAAGTCGACTTAGGTGTCAACTTGACCTAAATCGATGCCCGAGTTGACTTGACTTATGACTTGACCTATCATGATTTGAATTTGAAGATTTTCAATCTTGAAACATTTCACACACTTGTTAGTACATTAGAAATTCTCAAATTGGAGTTGTTAATCCTCAAAATATGGATTATGCATAATCTGCTATTAATTTCACAACAATTTTGCACCCTAAACATTCTCCTTTTTGTTTTAAGGAAATACAACAGTTAAATTGACAATATATAAACATGACTACATTTAATATCATATGACACCAAGTAGTATTTGCAGCAAACTAACTGGCTAAATGTGGGTAGTTGCATATATACATATAAATGCAATATTTGACTGCATATAACATTACAGGAAGCAAACATTTTGAAGTTTTTTGCATTTAACATTACTTGGTTGGATATAAGAAAGTTTCTTATAATTTATTGAAATGAATCACAACCCATATATACCTGATCGTTTCATCATTTGTCTTTTTGTTCTTTTCTTCTAGCCCCGAGGTGAAGAAGCCAGTCCAAATGCTAATGTACGTAGTAGATCAAGCAGCAGTCACTTGGAAACATCTTATGTTGCTGCACAAAGACAATCTCTTCAAGGTCATCAACGTATACGTTGTCGTCTCGGGGCTCCAGTCTATTCATTTGGCCCTATACGGCCCCCTCCACAGGCTCCTTGGCATCCCATGATCTTTCTTGATCGAAGACTGGCTAAGGACTTATCTACATAAAACTATCCAGTATTGCATTGCTTTCAACTTCAATCATTTGTGTGGCTCATGATCAAGTGGGATGACAGTAAAAACCCACTGCTACAATTTATGTTTGTACCCGAAAATAATATTAAATCGAATTCAAGCTTTTACATGTAACGTCTATTCATAAGGGCTCAACTTGGT
The DNA here is from genome assembly GCA_035584095.1 of Annona squamosa. Classification (NCBI taxonomy): domain Eukaryota; kingdom Viridiplantae; phylum Streptophyta; class Magnoliopsida; order Magnoliales; family Annonaceae; genus Annona; species Annona squamosa. Next base: position 13,021,194 of record JAXCLR010000001.1, read on the forward strand.
CTGGGTAGGTTTAGGTAAGAGTGGAATCTACCCTTACTCTATTTTAAAAAAATTTCTATCATACCCTATTTTAAGCCGAATCGGTTCTAAGTTTACTCTCCTTATTTTTCAAAAGTGGTGTTGGTTTTGGTTTCGGTTCTAAATCGACTCCAAAAAAATTACATAATAGCTTCATTTGCAAAAACTCTATCTTACAAATTTGTAAAAAAATAAGTAGCTAGTAATTTTTTTTATATAAAGGTAGATAGTAATTATTCAATATAAAGTTGTCCATGTACAGTAACAGAGCCAACTATGATGGTAATGTATAAAAAAACTATTGAATACACAAATTTTAGCAACACAAAATTCCAAACACTCAATTTCACAAACACAGATGTATCATGCAACTTGAATTCAACACCATTGCAATTTCCAAATTCCCCAACAGCGACACATTCAAGGATTTATTCACCGGCACTCAGGCAAGTAACCCAAAAATGGATGGAAAAGAATTCACTACATTCAATTTACTGGCCACAATTTCTAACCATATTAGCTTTTCAATAATTTGGTAATTTAAATTACAAATTAATTTAAATATATTTTAAATCTCATTTCTTTTAAAATTGAAATAACTCACGTTAGTCAATAAGTCAACCGAGCATATTAGCTATTTTTACTGACACATTGGATGATAAAAAAATTCAACATATCATATCAATATGCTACACTAAAGGTGTGTTTGAGAATGGATAAAATTTAAATGAAAAGTTTTGGAGAGTAAAAGTTGCCAAATGATGTGATAGATAGCAGTAATGATGAGTAGGAAAGATGATAAAGTGAAAATAGATAGGTTAATTGTATGGGTAGTTGTGTATAAATGATTGAAAAGCAGGGTAGTTATATGGAAAAATGTGAAAAAATGATTAAAAATATGATAATTATAGAAAGTGAAAAGTTTTAAGTTTACATTTTTTCCTCATTGTCAAACACACCGTAAGTCAACATATTTGGGTCAAGAGACTCCTTTAGCTGATAGCATGGAAACGTCGGCAGAAGGGCGGACTGGCGACCATGAATGGAGAGCCTCGGTTTGCAAGGGGCTGGATTTCCATTGGAGGAGAAATTGCGATTTCTAATCGTATGCGGAAGACACCGCTCTGGGAATTGGAGAAGCAATTAGGATGAGCATTAGTAAGAAGAAAAGAGAAATTGGAATGCTTCTTGATGCTTGGATCTTAAAATGCACGCATGTGCGATACTGATGCAACTGGGTTGGGTAGATCCCATTTGGGGTTGGACTTATTTTTATCTTATTTTCAAGCGATACTGATGCAACTGGGTTGGGTAGATCCCATTCGGGCTCCAACTTATTTTTATCTTATTTTCAACATTTCCTACAATATTTTATTTTAGACAGATTGAACTCTAAATTTACTTTAATCTATTTTTAAGATGGTTCAATTTTGAATTCAGTTTTAAGTCGGTTCTTTGTATTAGCTTTTATATTATATTTAAAAATCATCATTCTAATATATTTTACTTAGAATTTTATGGCCAATAGGATAATGTTATAGTTTCAAAATGCATTAATTAGAAGTACTAAATAATAAATAAATTAAACAAGTTTTCATATTTTCAAAAATATATTTATATTTTCAAAAATATAATGTATTTTATAAAGAGAACTCAATGTATATTATAATTCATGTCAATTTCAAATATCTGAACATTAAAACTTATCCTGCCCTAATTACATAGAATATTTTTTATTTGAAACGCAACCTACAGTATGAGTAAAAAATAAAAATAAAAATCTATCCAACTTATGTTAAAATACCCAATTGGTATATGGGGATGATAAAGACTAAAACTAAGGAGACGTTTGAAAATAGGAGATGGGGTGAAATTGTGAGATAAGTGAAAGCAGGAAAAAAAATATTCTAAAAATTGTATGATTGATATGAAATATCAGGGGTAAAGTTAAAATAAATAAGATAATTCAATAGTAAATTTTAAAAAATGTGGTCAAAATCCCATATCATCCTATCGCACGCTTGTTGATTGAAAAATATCCTCAGAGACTGACCTGAGAGAGTGCGGAAACAAGTTACTGGCCGCCGTGTATGATACATCCGCTAGAACGGCAAATCACATGCAGTAGTCGGGAAAGGACGTCGTCCAGCGTCGAAGACATTCCAATTTCCACGAGCGTCTCCTGCACGAAGTATGTGGTTTCTACTTTCTACTTCTCGTTCGACAGGCCTGTAGCCGTCAACAAAACTGAGGCAACGTCAACATAGAATTTTGGGGACGTTCTCACCTGCTCCCTATAGCAGGCAGTGTTCCCTGCACCACGGAACATATATCTATTTTTTTATTTTTTTAAAATTTTTTACTAAATAGTGTTAATCTATGTATACTTAACACATATATAAGTTTTTACCATTTTAAAGTATTTTTTATTTTTTATTTTTTAAAATCAGCGGCATTTTAAGTAATTTAAAATTATTAAAATGCCACTAATTTCAAAAATTAAAAATAAATATTTAAAATATTCCAAAAATGGTAAAAATTTATACACATATTAAATACGATTAACAGTTTTATAAAAAATATTTTAAAAAAATGGGTATACGCTCCCGGGGAGCAGGCGATCAGGTTCCGAAATTTTGAGCAGGCAATAGTTATGTAACACCAGACACGAGCGCTACGATGGGCTCGGAACGATTTCCCGGGCCTTGGAAATTTGGATTGTGTTGGACAGCGACGTGGGCTTAGATTTCCTGCATTCACATGGGGTAAAACGCATTAGGCTTCATATTTTTCAGAAAATTTGGCGTATGGGTGTTTTGTTGCGGGTTGGCAGCATAACAGCTAAGACGGGGCCTTCCATACACGGATCAAGTCACAAATCCGGCAGCATAACGGTAGCATATTATGCTGGGATCCGTGGACCCGCGTGCGCCCACCTCGCTGGGGCGTTAACTCAAACACGCACTCAAAAATAAGGAAAATGGAGTCGCCACTGATCTTTAAAGAGAGATCAGCCCCTGTTTAGTGAAATAAGGTACTAGTCGTACAGAGATCGGGTTCCGGCCTTCGAGTTGAAGCAAATATGGAGAAATCTGCCAACCTGAGGGGGCGTGGAAGAGAGAGCGCAGAGCTCGTAGAGCGGAAAAAACCAGGACGCTAGGGCGTTGCTTCAGACTCCCGTCCTCCCATTTGAAACGCCTCTCCTCAAGTGTGCAAATGAGGGGAGGGACTTCTCCTTTTATAGATGTAGGAGTGGGCTTTTGGGCTACTTGGGGTCATGGACTTGGTCCATGGGCTTGGACTTGAGTTGAGACCTTGGGCTTTTGGGGCACTTGAAGGCTTGGACTTAATCAATAAGCTTGGCTTAGTGGGCTAGAGCTTGGCTTAGCCCATTCTTTTAAATGGGCCATTGTGGAGGCCCAAAGTAGTATAGAAGCCTGCTTCTGAGGCTCGGTGGGCTAGATCTGGTGGGCTAAAGCTTGGCTAAGCCCGTTTGTTATGTCTGGTGAGCTGCTTTGTGGAGCCCGTTGAGGTGGCCTGTAGGAGCTTCGCTCTTGTGGGCCGGATTTGATTTGCTAAGAAGCCTGCTTCGAGGCTTAGTGGAGTTTCGCTCCATGGGCTGAGTGTGGAGGGGCTTGCTTAGCTGGCTTAAACTTCCTTTTATCTTGGATTTGCTTGGGCTTGAATTTCGTGTCCGTTTTGCCCATTTCTATGGGCCCAATGGTGGGGTGTCAACAGTTGTCCCCCTTTGCCAGAGGCGTCTTGACGGTGAATAGCAAAGTAACAGACACCCCACAACCTTTGTAGTTTTTCAGGTCATTGGGTCTCTTTTACAACTTTTTCAACCTTGCGGCGTCTTTCTATAGATGTGGCTTGAAGGTGGCCTTTTGCAAAAATTTTGTTGGTCTTGTTTTGTAAAACCCGGAATCTTGCTGGGCCTCTTTGCATTTTCCTTGGATTTGGGCGGTTTCCTGAAATTTCGAAAGATTATTGGGGGTTGCTCGTAATTCCTCCCCTTTTAGGGTTCCGATCATGGGTCCCATTTTCGGTTCCCCTTTCTCTTTGTCGCCGCTCAGCCTCCTTTCTTGCCTCTGGCCATTACTACTGGCTGCTGCCGCTCCGTCGTATGGCAACCGGCGAGATTGTTTGCTGCCATAGGTCGCGCGTTGTCGTTGCTCCCTCTTTCTTTTTTTTTGTTTTCGATTGTCGGACATAGCAGCAGCTGCCTTTGCTGTTCGTGTTCCCCGGCGTTGCTTGAGGCTTTTGCTGCCGCCGTTGTTGCGTTACTGCTGTCACTGGTGTTGCTCATCGTCATCGCCGTTTGGGGGTTTCCTTTCCATTTCTGATGCTCGACCGTCGTTGCCGCCCTTAGGCTGGTTGACCTTGACATCGTTCGTTGCGGTCGCCGGCACTGCTGCCTTTGGGCCGTCATCGACTTGGTCGATTGGGTGTGTTCGTGCTGTTTGCATCCCTTTTCTTTTGCTTTGCGATGGTCAAGCTACTGCGCCCCTTCTTCTTCTCCGGTCATTGCGGCTGCTTGCTCAGGGCGCTGCTTTCCTTTTTTTTGCCACTACTGTTGCTGGTCATCGTTTTCTCTGGCTGCTTCGTCTCCGGCGATGGTTGAGTTGCGGCTTATGGCCGCCTCTTTCTCTGGCGACAACTGGTGCCAATGTTGCCGCTGCTACTGCCTTTGCCTATGCTTTAGCAGCTGCTAGAGTTGTTGTCGCCGTTATTTTAGCTGCTGCCGGAGCCATTGTCGATGCCGAGGCCTAGGTGTTGTTTCGCCGGCCGCCACTGCTACTGGCGAGGTCACCTAGTTGGGATTTGCTGCTGGTCGGTTGCTCCGCTTCTGGCTACTGCTGAGCTCTGGTAAATTTTTTTTACTTACTTTTCTGTCTATATTTGTATTGCTGCTTTGAAAAAAATGCCTTAGGATCATTTCGAAACTTAGAGAGATTGCTAGGAGTCCGCTTCCCGTCATAGTTGAGTTGCCATTTTGAAAGCGATGATCTCCACATTTCTTTTCTTGAAATTTGATGTAGGCAACGCTTTTTCATTCCTTGTTGTGAGCCCATTGCTGGAATATAGCCCCGTACATGCCTTTGCCTTTTGTCATGTGCATGGGTATCCCCTACATGTAACCGCTTTCCTTTTGCCCTTTTGAAACACTTTGTAAACTTTTCCCTGATGTGGTTGCCATGGTGTCTTCCTTTTTACGTATGTTGATCTTCATGTTGCTTATGCTTACTAGGGTAGCTACCTCTTTTGGTTGTGTGCTAGCTTTCCATATTGCTTGAGTAGCTGCAACCTCTATCATGACTTCTCTCTTTTCTTTTATTTTCTTCTTCTTCTCTTTTTTGTTGTTGTTTTGTTTTTCCTCTTTTTTTTGTTTCGTTTCTCTCTCTCTTTCTTTTTCTTTTTTTTGTTTTGTTTTTGTTTTTGTTTTTATTTTTATAAGTTTGAAATGGTGATGTAAACTGACCTTATATGACTTTGCTCGGGGCATGATACTCGTCATGTTGCTTGTTGCCTTGTGCTAACCCATCCCCTTTTATGTTGCAGTTGCCAAAACGTCTTCTAGGAAGGAGTATAGCCTACGTCCTTGGGATAGAGCAGTACGGTTCCAACATAATGAGCTGGGTGGATCGGTGAACATGCCCATCAAGATTCCCGAGGATGCAACACAGGAAGGCAAGAAAACTTTATCTTCAACGGTTAGAGTTTCGGTCGCGGGAACCCCCTCGGCCAGTCGCCACAAGGCTTCAGGTGGTGACGTTCTTGCTTGGGCTAGGGCCTCCAGCAGAATGTCTCGAAGACCTTTCTTCATCTATTTTGGCCAAATTGTATCTTTGTAAACTTGAATGTTTGGATGCCCATTTTTTTGAGTTGTAAAGCCGTGTGAATACCGGCTCATTTTTTGGAGAATGTGTCTATATGATTTGTTGCTTTTGCAGGGCATGGATCTTGTAAAATTCTTTTTCTTGACGTCCCTTGCAATGCTTTGATCAATTGTACGCTGTTGGCCATTGAAAATTCTGCATAAGGGTGCTGTAAAATTATATATATATATATATAGACCTAAAAACTTTTCAGGTCTATCGGCATTCTTCACGATCCTCGAACAGAAATACCCATTCCGCGCGTGCTTCCGTATTTTTCCCGATTTCTCCCTATTTTCTCGTCTGTGCGAGTCGAACTCTGCACGTCGTGCTTCTTCTGCACTTGTCCTTTATTGCAAATGGGTTGCTGCAGCACGTTTTCAGGGATTTCCCCTTTTTGCTCATTGACTTCTTCCAGTTCGCCTTCTCTTTCATGGTACTCTGAAATTTCAGTTTGCTCGGGTACAGATGTCATCCTTTGACCCGAATTTGCAGCTGCTCAAAATCTTCGTGCTTTTACTCCTTTGAATGGGTTGCTGGCAGCGCATTACCGGTGATTTGTCCTGTTGCTTGTTTCTCTTCTTCCCGAATTTTCTTCTCTTCCGTTGGACAGCTTGTGGTCACCGATTTTGGGTATGCGATCAGCCTTCAAGTCCAAACCTGCTGTTGCAAGGATTAGAGGTATGTGTTTTCCGTTAATGGCTTCCATCCTTCTTGTTAGCTTGTGCTTGATCTCCTCCTCTTTTCCCTTGGATTTCCGTTGCTACCTATTCCGTGAAGAGGACTGCAATCATCATCTTCTGCTTCTGTTTTAGAAGGTTGGTAAGAATTTCAACTCCTTTTCAAGCCCCCTTTAATGACGCTTTTATGGCTGCATTCATTGTTGTTTTGGTTGTGTTTGCTTGTTCCACATTTGCCTCTTAATCCTCATTTATGTTGTTCTTTCATTTCTGCCTTTAATCTTCTTACTATATAGCTGATTTCATCGGTAATGGGGGTGATTTATCACTTGCTAACGGGAGTACAGCTTTGCCAAACAGGGACCTAAAGTCATACAGCTTCTGAACCATACCCCCTGTGACAGTCAAGGCGACTAGTGGCTGTTGTATTTTAATGAACTGGCTTGTTGCGGGTATGCGTCCTCCGGAGTTTGCCATGAATGGTGTCATATCTATTGCGGATCTCTTCATAGTTGCAGCGGATTTACCGGGACGTGTAAAGCTTTACTTTCATAGTCGGGAGCTTTGGCTTCTTTGTGTTCACATCACTCCCACGCCTTGGCCACCACGGGAAGGATGATTGTTTGTCAAGAAGCCGACATAGAACTTCTTAGCCATCTTTGAATGCATAGGCATTCAAAGATATGATAGGGTGGATGATCGGAGAATCTTTCAAGGTCTGCTATGAGGTTGTTGTCAATGAAAACACTGCGAATATGAGTGGAGGTCTGTGTCAAGAAACTACTCAGAAGAGGAATTTTTATTCAATGTGGGGAGTAGAGTAAACAATAGATGAGTTTACTTTTGTGGATAAATAGGCCACACATGCAAAAATAGTTAAGAGCTAATGAAGGAGGAAGGCGATTAAAAGGAAGCAGAAATGTCATTTGGAAATTATATGAGAACTTTCAAACATGGCTTGAGGCAAAATGATATATTATTATGATTGAGAACAGGAGTCAAGCTAGCAAAAATTAAGGGATAGGATGTCGGGAGAAAGAGAGTGGAGGTTGGTTGAGCATGAGCTCAATGGATATTGTCTGAAGAAAAGCCAATGAAGTCTAAAAAATGAATAGAAAGAAAGCAACGAGTCGTAGCTAATGTAAATGATCAGCAAAGGCTTAGAGAGTGAGATCATGAAGGGAAGATATCAATGGAGAATAGGGAGATTGAAGGGACGGTGTGTGAAGTGGGAAAGAAGAATCAAAGTAATGGATTAGGCTATCTAGTAGGAATGGCTGGAGATAAAACGAAGGGAAGTGAGATTGAAGAGGAAGGAACAATCAAACGAGTACAAATAGCTAAGGGGAGAGAAGATGTGGAGAAGGAAGGGAAAGATAAGGTGGGAAGACAAGAGACAAAAAATGTCAAAGATGAAGAGGCCAAAATTGGAAAGGGTCAGAGCGGTGGGGAGGAGGGATGGATGGAGGAAAGATGAGGAGAGGTGGGATTACCAATTTCATCTGTGGGAGGCAATATGAAGAGAGTAGATAAGAAGGGGAGACACTATGAAAAGATCATATGGGGGGTGGGGGTTGGATCTACTTGATGGAGGAGAGAAAGTCACTAAGAGACAAAGAAAGAATGAAGCGGGTGAAGTCGACATGGGTAGGATTGAGGTGCAGCTAAGATTACCTCTCAGCCCCACCATGAATAAAATGATTACGATTAGGGGTGGGAATCGGGGCGGGTTAGGACGGATCAAGGTGTGCCCAACCCTGACTCTATGTTTTAAAAATCGTATTTGACTCTTATTTTTATATCGGATTGGGATAAGATCGGTTTGATCATTACTTTTTTTCAGTAGGTCTCAAGACAAACTTTAGATCAGTATCGAGACAGCGAGTCGGGTAAAAAGTGCAGGTCAAGTAAGATGGTTTTAAGAATTTATAAATATATCAAGTATAAAAACATATAGATGCTAAATTTAAATATTGTATACTTTGACCTATTAATAATTAATCAAAATAAAACACCATTTTTTAAATAAAACATAAATATTAGAATAAGTTAATGAAACATATCTTATTCAAAAATTTATTTGCAACTTAAAGAACCAAGATAGGTGGGTCAGTCGGGTCGGGTCGAGTGGGTTTGTTAACGAATCGAGTTAGATGGGTTGGAACTTAATCCTAATCCTAACCCACTTAAAATATACCAATCCTAATTCATTTATTAACCCTTTAAAAAAACTCAATTCTAACACATTTACAACCCATTTATTAAATGGGTTAACAGGTTGTTAATGAATTGTATAACAAACAACCTGAAGATCTAGACTTTGGTAGGTGATGATCTCGTAAGGAGAAGCAAGAGGCTGTTTTTGGGCAAGAAAAATAGAAATAAGAAATTAATATGAAAATAGAATTAGGGTAGCGGTGTAAAAATAAAAATTAAGTGATAGGAGTAAGACTTAGTAGGAAAAATAACCAAGAAATTTATATTTATATAAAACTTTATTGGCATAAATGAGTTAAATGGATTGAATAAGTTAAATATGTTGGTCCCAAGTTTGTGGAAAAATCCAAGAGAGGAGGGGTGAATTGAGTTCTTTTGAAATTCTTTAGGTGTGTTGAGTATAACCCCTTGAAAACTAAATTTCTTTTAATGAAAACGTGGAGAATAGAAATGGAATAAGAGCCAAAATTATTAAACACAAGATTATAGTGATTCTGGACAACACTCCCTAATGCTTTGAGTTCCACTAAAACAATGAGATTACAACTAGAGCCCTTAGTCTTTACTAGATTCTAGCTCTAAGGGGCCTTTATAATTTTCACACAAGTATGTAGTAACTCACACTCTAACTACACACTACTTGCCTTTACTTGGTCTTGGTCTCTAACAGCAAACTAGGTGGAGTCGTAAACAAAATGGATAGAAGTGAAAATCTACATTTTACAGATGTGTCAAAGAAGTTTCAGTGCATAGAAGAATGTGTAGAGTGAGTTAATGAGAGATCGCTTCAACTCTTACAATGAGTAGCACAGTTCTTCTTATAGATCACTTTAATGAGCACTTGAATGTTTGTAAGTTAAAATTTGGAGGCTTAATCAATGCTCTTGCTAACTTTTTCCTCTTTCTTTGATGAGTCCTAAATATGAAGTAAATTCGAATGTTACAAGGTAGGTGGCGCACATTTAATATGCCAACGTTTGAATTTTTCAACTATTATAGTGAAAACTTCGGCTGTGACTTTACCTAAGTCACATACTGGAGTCGACTTCGATTGGGGCATTTCATCTCCTTAATGTCTTCTCCCATATATAATGTTTCCTGAGTTTCATCTAAAGTTGACTTAGCCTTTGGCTTGTCCCAAGTCGCATGTGAAGTCGACTTCAACTGCGCATATGAAGTCGACTTCAAGTGCGCATATGAAGTCGACTTCACATATTTAATTCTCAATCAATCAGTTCATGTAACCCTTAAATTGACTTGGCTGTGCGACTACACTTCTCATTTGAACCTTAGAGTTCCATAACTGTTGCTTCCTTGGTTTCATTCTTCAAAGTCCTTGCTTAAAGTCGGCTTCGACTTGAACTTCATCCGAGTCGCATGAAGAAGTTGACTTGATTCTAGGATTTTAGCAGTTGAAACAGTGCTTTTCTTCGCACAGGTCGGAGTCTTGAGTCAACTTTGTCTTTGACTTGACTCAAGTCGCAAGGTGAAGTCAACTTGGCTATTGACTTTGCACGTTTAACTTTTGGTCAGGCAATTTATGTGACTCCCTAAGTCGACTTGGCTATCAACTTCACCTAAGCTGCAAGTGACATCAACTTGACATTGCGACTTAACCTTTCTTCACTTCAAAACTTGTAACCATTCATCCTAAGTTGTAGTTTGGAGTTGACTTGCATATAGACTTATCTCAAGTTGCATAATTGAGTCAACTTGGCTTTGAGACTTGGTCTACTATGCTTTATAATTGAAAGTTCTATCTTTGAAACATTTCATCAAGTGTGTTAGTAACTTTCATTACTCAAATTTGAGTTGTTAATCATCATAATATGAATTGGTTTTTAGTTTTCTAGTTGAGTTCACAACAAAATGGGTTAAATAGGTTACTAAATGAGTTGACGAGTTGTAAAATCCTAATCTCAATCTGTTTATTTAATTAAATGGTTGAATAAGTTGGCGGATTATAACTCATTTATTCAAAAATTCTAACCTAAACCCATTTATAAACAGGTCAGACCAGCGGGTTGACGGGTTGACAATGACCATTAACACTTCTAGTCAGAAATGGTATTAAAAAGTTTGAGGTACGATAGGTCCATCTTGACCGCATTTTCAGAAAAATCTCAAATTCTCGACCCGTCCTGCCATAGTATAAAATAGGGTTGGGGTGGGTCACGGGTCAACCCACCCCGATTCTCACCCCTAGCTGCCATTTCTTAGAATTACCATGGGCTTGGGAACCCATGGGAAATTCCAAGTATCCTGGATCTAGTCAAGAAAAAAGTTCCCAAACTGATGTTTTCATGTGAAACAAAAATAACATAAGTGGAGAAGGAGAAGGTGAAGTAGAGGATAAAGTTTGACAACTCTTTTGTATTAGTAAGTGTAATTAGAAGGGCATGATTGGCTATGTGTGGGAACTTAATTTAGAAATTTACATTACAATCTTCTCTTAGAATCATATTAATACTGAAGTCAAGGGTGCACGTTTCATTTCAAGTTGGCATTTTACTAGCTTTTTTGGTAATCCTAAGTTAGGAAGAAGGCATATGTTATAGAACTTGTTAAAACAATTAAAACAACAAAGGGACCTGCCATGGCTTATAATGGGCGATTTCAATGAAGTGTTGGGAATATATGAGTATAGTAGTTGTAGAAATAAATTAAGAGCACAGATGGAACTATTTAGAGAGGCATTGGATTGGTGTAATATCTCTAGATTGGTCTCAAACTTTTCCCTTTGCCAAACTCTTTCATTCGTCAATTGCATACTCAGATCATTGCCCAATACTTCTAAAGTTTAATAAAGCAATGAGAAATATCAAGCCTCCAAGAGAATTGAGGTACAAATTATTTTGGGCAAGGGATAAGGTGGCTCATGAAATAGAGTAGTTATGAAGATTAAAAAATTTTAGATTGAAAATAATTAAAAAATAGAGGTATGATCTTGTTAGCCCTGATTAAGTAACTAGTTAGTGTATAATAATTTTTTCTTACTTCTTCTTCATAAACTTATTAATTTGGATATAGTTATTATATAAACTAATTTTTACAATTTTTAAAGACATATGTTTTTTATATTTTTAAATACAGAGTTAGTTTAGTAAATAGCTAAAATATTCTTATGTTTAAGAATCTGAAAA
>JAXCLR010000001.1:13033230-13047507 GCA_035584095.1 Annona squamosa
ATTTGGGCAGGAATGTTTCCTTGGAATGAGTTGGAGCTGAGGTTGAAGCGAGCCAGGTTGGGAAAGGAAGAGAAGTTCAATGTTGCTAGTGTGCCTTGCAAGCTCAGATTCCTAAGGTCTATTTCCAGCACACTGCGTGCTGTGTTGCAGAGAATGCCGGTCCAGTTGCATGGAGAGCTATCTTGGGCCTTAGACGAAGAGTTTGCAGCAGCACTGGGGAGTACCTACCTCGACAAAAGTGCCTGGCTATGTGAAAAACGGACTTCAATCCTCTGCTCCCGGGAGCACTGTGCTGCTATTTTTTTAAAAAAAAAATTCATAAACTTGTTAGCGCAAGTATATTTAACGTATGTATTAATTTTTACCATTTTTGGAGTATTTTAGATATTTATTTTTTATTTTTGAAAATCAATAGCATTTTAGGTAATTTAAAATTACTAAGATACCACTAACTTTCAAAAAGTAAAAATAAATATCTAAAATACTTCAAAAATGATAAAAATTTACACAAAGATTAAATACACTTAAGCTAAAAATCTTATGAAAAAATTTTCAAAAAAAAAATGTGTATACGCTCGGGAGTATAGTACTGGAGTCCGTGAAAAACTGGCTTTCCATGCCAAAAGTGATTTTGCTTCTTGATGAGACGATGCTGGAGTTTGTACCAACGCAAACAATAGTAGGATGAATAGGTTCAATGCCATATGTTTAGAGCTAGATTCAAGAGTATGTAAGTTGCAAATTCTCGATCTCATCCACATCTGCATTTACTTACAGTGGAAGCAGCTGCTATAGGTTATACGCGCTTGGTAAACTTCATCAGAATTTCCCATTCCACCTTACCTTTGTCATATCCATTCTATCATTCCCCATGTGCCGTTCCCATTCTCGAATTAGTAAGGACCCTAAAACCATGCATAGTTTGAGTTGATGCATATTATAGCGGAAGCATACACAATAAATCATGACCAAATAAACAACATTAAATTCAAACATACAAGACACAAAAATTTATGTGAAAAACATTTCAATCCTAGAAAGAAAAAACCAATATAGAAATATAAATTTATTATAATAAACAAGTTATAGATGTATATACATAATTATTCACGTTCATTCTCTAAATGCCTCATGCTCACTTCGAACCTAAACACTATGATAACCCATCTCCCATAGCCCCTTATGACACATCATGTTCATCTCAAATGTTCATTATAATAAAGCTTTTGAGACATTCCTACAAATTAAAGGAGATAATATGATCCTTTCAAAAAATCTGGAGACATACTCTCCTAAAGAAACCTGGAGACAGCTCCATTAAAGAACCGAGAATGCACATCTCCCACGTAAATTGATGGACAAAATACTCGGGCACCATTCGAAGTCCCATCTCCTAATTTTGGGATGACTGGTGATATCAACCCAACAAAGGCCGGTTGGCAATAATGAATACAGTTGAGTGGGAGCAAAAAGGCCGGTTGGCAATAATGAGTCCACCACGTAGGTTTAGAACTTGTAGTAAGGTAAGGGTGTAAAGGTCGTACGTTTAGAACTTGTAGTAAGGTAAGGGTGTAAAGGTCGTAGGTTTAGAACTTGTAGTAAGGTAAGGGTGTAAAGGTCCCACGAACATGTCCCCTGCCTGTCTTCATACGCATCAAGCCTGGATGTTGGATTCTTTGATACCTGCTAGAGTAACAAATAGTTTAAAATTTTAAAAACTTAACAGCATTGCATAAATATTAATTTAAAATTCATTTCAACATACGATTAGAAATGATACAAAGGCGTGTTTATTTATACCTAAAAAAATTTTCGAAGTGAAACTTTTTGAAGTATATTTGTTTAGCTATAAAACTTATAAAACTAAATTTTTCTTTCAAAATTTTTTGTCACTTAAAAAAAATAAATTTAAAACTTTTTACTTTCTACAGCTATTCTATTTTTAATTAATTTTTCATATTTTTTTTATACAACTGCTTTCTTTTTTAAGCATTTTCATACATTTGTCCATACAACCACTTTTTTTCAATCATTTTTACACAATTATCCATACAACTGATTTATCTATTTAAACTTTATTATCTTAAATCTTTATCATTAGTTATCTTAGATTATTATTTGATTTCATTTTAAAAACTTTTATACCAAGGTGTGTTTGTTCTCCTCTAAAACTTTCCACTGTCTACAACTATTTTATTTTTAAATTATTTCTTCATATATTTCTATACAAATTATCTTATTTTCAATCATTTTTACATAATTATCCATACAACTAACTTATTTATTTTATTTTTATTCTCTTTATTCTTTATCATTACCTCTATTATATTACATCATTTTTTTATTTAAAAAATTTTCATATCAAAGACTTTTTATCAAGAAATTTTATCATTTTTCAAACGTACTCCAAAAATTTTTCATATAAAAATTTTATCACTTTCTAAATACACCCTAACTTAACTAGAAGAACTCATTTCTCCTGTTGCCCATTAAAACGACCAAGACCCAACTTTAATATCAGTCATTAACACGAAGATCAGCCGCTTAAGATGGTACAGTAGGCATTTCTCCGGTTGCTAGTTAAAACGGCCAAGACCTAACTATAATCTCTTCCATTAACACCAAGACCAACCGTATAAGATGGTCTAGCAGGCATTTCTTCCTGTGCCCGTTAAAACGGCCAAGACTTAACTGTAATCTCAGTCATTAACTCCAAGATCTATCGCATAAGATGGTATACCAGCATTTCTCCGTTCGCCAGTCAAAACGGCCAAGACCTGACTGTAATTTCAGTCATTAATAACATGACCAACCGTATAAGATTGTACAGCAGGCATTTCTCTCATTTCTCGTCAAAACAGCCAAGAGCTAGTTTCAATCATTAACACTAAGAACGACAACAAAAGATACCAGCCGCCTAAGATGGTATAGCAGACATTTTTCCCATTGCCAGTCGGAACGGCTAAGACCTAATTGTAATCTCAGGCATCAACATCAAGAACAACCGCCTATCACGTTCAACATCTTGCTTCACATGTCTTGACTGAAGAAAAATTTCACCTTGCTAGCTATATATATTGAGAGTGATTGTTGGATTGGGTCTTAATAATCTTTTGTATATTTCAATCAGTTCTTTTATAATGGTATATTTTAATTGGTTTTAACAAACTGTAATAAACCTGTAAATTTTCAGGTAATTTGCAAATATAATCATGTAATTTGATTATAATCGCAAATATACCTACGTACTTTCAGTAATTAAAAATTACTGTACATAATTTAACCATAATTGCAAATATACTCACGTTATTATGATGCTATTACTGCACTGTCATAGTATAGATATTTATAAAAATTTACAAACTACATAAGTATATATGCAAAATCTAAATATAATTGCTTAATTTTGAAATAGTAAATATATTCACAGTTTGTATATCTTTACAAATATACCCATGTTGTGATAGTGTCATAACGACATGGGTGTATTTGCAATTACGGTCAAACTTTGGGGATAATTTGCAATTTTCAAAACTATGTAGGTATATTTGCAAATCATTCATAAATTTAAAAATTTATATGGGGTCCGTTAATAGTCTATTAAAATTCATCAAACTCTATTATATCTTTCGTCTCATTTTCCAGTGATCTCTTCATCTTATTGACATTATCCCATCCTACCCCTTTGTACTACCATTATCTTTCATCTTATAAAATTTTGTAAAATTTCGAATCCATTAATATATTTTATTTAAAAACTCAAATAAGAAGTGAACAAATACATGAGTTAGAGATGCAACTTAGGCTCATGAAACTCAAGTTCACTTAGACTCTAACCTTAACCTTATTTATGAAACATTAGTTATGACCTTAACACTAACTTTATTTGTAAAACTTAAAACTTAACTCTATTTTTGATAATTAAATTTTAATTGAATTTTGGGTCAAAATTTAGGTTGATAAATATATATTTTATTTAAGAGTGATAAGTTTAAAATTTTATATAAATATATAATAATAACAAATTATGTAAGTAAACATAATAATATATAGTCAAACTATAGATTTTTTAAGAAAATAAAACAATATAAAGAACACTTTTAGAAAGATTAAACATAAAAAAGATAAATGAAGAAAATTAATGAACTTAAAGGTAAATGATAGAAATAAAAAATAAATAAAAATAAAAATAAAATACTTTATTTATATATAACTACAATATGCCCAACAAATATTCAAATAACAATATAAATAAGATAAAAAACACAAAATATAAAGAAATATTATTTACATAATATATTTTATAATACATATAAAATGAAAAATTGGACTTGTGTTCTTTGAGTTCGGGTTCACTTGAACTTTAACCTTATTGTATTTACAAATCGGCTTCCTCAAGTACAGATTATAAAAAAACAAATTTTAACGCCATTAAAATCAGGTTTGATGAGCTAGGTTCGAACTAAACCCCACCCAAATTGCACCCTCCTACATGAGCCATGCAACTTATAAAATTTAACCACGAGTTTGTTAGGAAAGTTATAAAATTTTTGGATAAAAAGTTTTTTAAATAAGAGAAAATAATGTGATATAATAGAATAATGACGAGGAATAAAGTTAATAAAGTTAAAATAAATATGTTAGTTGTATTAATACTTACGTAAAAATAATTTTAAAATTATGATTGTGTGCTTAAAGATATGAAATTAATTAAAAAATAGAGTAGTTATAGAGAATAAAAGATTTTAGATCGAAAATAATAAAAAAATGGAGGTATGATCTTGTTAGTCATGACAAAAATAACTTTAGTGGAGATGGAGAAGGTGAAGTAGTAGATAAAGTTCGACAATTGTTTTGTAGAAGGGCGTGATTGACTCTGTGTGGGAACTTAATTTAGACATTTACATTGCAAGCTTCTCTCAAAATCATAACGACACTGAAGTCAAGAGTGCACGTCTCATTCTAAGTTGGTATTTTATTGGCTTTTATGGTAATCCTAAGGTGGGAAGAAGGCATGAGTCATGGAACTTGCTAAAATAATTAAAACAGTGAAGGGATTTACCCTGGCTTATAATGCGCGACATCAACGAAATGCTGGGAATCTATGAATATAGGAGTTGTAGAAATAAATCAAAAACATAGATGGAACTATTCGGAGAGGCATTGTGTTGGTGTAATTTGTAGTACTTTGGCTAAGTGAGGCAACCAATGACATAGAGGAACTATCATAGAGGTTATGCAAGGGCGAAATCTAGGTTGGATGGGGGAGTTGCATCACCAGATTGGTCTCAAGCTTTTCCCTTTGCCGAACTCTTTCATTTGTCAATTGCATACTCAAATAATTGCCCAATACTTCTAAAGTTTAATAAACCAGTGAGCAATATCAACCCTCAAAGAGAATGTAGGTACGAATTATTTTGGGCAAGGGACAAGAAAGCTCATGAAATGGAACAAAAAATCAGGTGGAAGAAAATCTAAGAAGAGGCAATGGATGCAATCAGCTAAGCAGAGATATTAAAATCTATACAATTCATCTAATGCGGTGGAATAAGGAAAAAGGGGAACGTAACAAGGGCTATTGATAACAAACAGGAAGAGCTAAGTAAACTATTGATGAGGATATCATTCTGATGAAAGGGATGCATCAATTGAATCAACAGAGAAGACAATTAACTCCCTGCTAGTAGATGACGAGGCAATATGGAAGCAGCGGTCAAAGATAAACGGGTAGCAACAAGAGGACTAAAATATGTCTTTTTTCACAAAATGGCATAAAAGAGAAGGTGAATGAACTACATTAAAGACTTATGGGATGACAGAGGCTGGCATAATTATGATCAAATTGAAAAATTAGAGATGGTGTTGAAGCATTTTAAAGGCATGTTAACAACCTTAGGGACGAGCGGAATGGACAAAATCACGGGGTTGATAAAGAGGAAACTATTAGATGAGGATTTAAGGTCTTTAACTCGTCCCTAAGAAAGGTAGGAAGTCGTGCAAGCAGTAAAGGAGATGAATCTACTCAAAGGCACGGGGGCCAAATGGGACGTCCACGGATTTCTATCAAAGTTATTGGCAAACGGTTGAAAGGGATGTTTTTGTTATGAGTAAATCCTTCGTAGAAGATGAAAATTTGGAACAACAAAGTAGATATCTCAAAGAGTTAAACACCACTACTTTTGTTCTCGTCCCAAAAGGGGGACAAGATTTCTAACTTCAGGCCAATTAGCTTATGCAACATAGCATACAAAATTCTTAAAAAAGTATCAGCCACTAGGATGAAGTGACGCCTTCAGAAAATTATATCAAACCAACAAAGCACATTTGTGCCCATTAAGCTTGTACTGGAAAACATGCTTTAGCATATGAAGCAATATATGCGCTAAGAGGTAGGAGAAAAGGAAAAAGTAAGTAGTTGTTAAATTAGACATGTTTAAAGCCTATAATAGAGTCAAATGGGAATACATAATGCAAATGATGAGATATATGAATTTTGATGAAACATGAATGTGATGGATGATGGGATGTCTGAACTCCATAAGGTATCAAGTAAATGTTAATGGGTTCTTTTGTTAATAGGTTCAAGACTGAATATTTTAATCCTAGTAGATGTTGGCATAGGGAGACCCATTATAATGGTGCAGCATGGGTAGGTTACTAATGGATACCCATCAACTTAACCCTAATTTGGGTAGGGTAAGGTAAGAAATATTATGCATGGGTATGGGTAAGGTATAAATTACTATCCACCCTTCTAAATAGGCTAAGGGTAAATATGATGGGTACCGGAACCGGCTCAAATGAGAATATATTTATGTACATTAATATATAATATATGTTAATTATCAAATTAAGTTTGTGCAATATGTGTTATGCATTGTGCATGTGTGCAATGGACCCATGTATGCGTGTGTTGTGCGTTGTGCGGTGTGCCTATGTGCGCACATTACACCCAAATTTTTCGCCCGCTCACTTACTCGCATTTCATTTCCCTCCTTCAAGCATAGAGTCTTTGACTAGAAGATTCCTAATTTCAAAACTTCTATCAACGATATCCATTCCCCTTTCCCAACCTTCTTTCTCCTCTCGCCTGTCAATATTTGCATGCTCCTTTCCTCTTTCATTTTCTGTCTTGCTACCTACAACTATCTTCTTTGATTCTTCCTCCAAGGGAGCAACCATTTCACCAATATTTCTATTTCGCTGCCCACTGTCATGTTCTTCAATTCTATCTCATATGTTTTATCTTCTATTCTTTGATGCTTTTAGCTTACTTCTCATGGCTATTCCCTAAAATGCTACAATCTTCTTCTTATTTCCAAATCAGCAAATCAGATCTTTTCTTTCTCACCAATATTTCTTCTTCCTCTCATTTGCAACTCAGCAAATCCACCCCTGATGAAGTATATTT
The DNA here is from genome assembly GCA_035584095.1 of Annona squamosa. Lineage (NCBI taxonomy): Eukaryota > Viridiplantae > Streptophyta > Magnoliopsida > Magnoliales > Annonaceae > Annona > Annona squamosa. The sequence continues at coordinate 13,040,642 of JAXCLR010000001.1, forward strand.
TGAACCATGGGTTCACTACAATTATATAATTAATTTCAGTTTATGAGATTATATGATCTTTCTTGTGTTAAAAAAAGCAAGAAGAAGATAAGAAGAAAGAGAAAAATTACAACAAAAGAAAAATTGATGGAAAAAAAAGAAATTTGCAAATGGCTAAAAAATAATCACAGATAGCCACAATTTTAAAGATTTTGATTTAAATTTTCTGGACTGTCGTGTTTCTCCTCTTCCAACACTATTGGGAGAGAGTGTTCTAGAATAAGAGCTGCCAAGTTGTAAGGTTGGGGGCTGCCTGCTTCCATTGGTGAATTTAGAATCTCTAGGGCATATTTTGTTCAAAGAAGGCAAACAAAAGACTTTGTATTCCATCAACTGTGGAGATTGTCGGACTAAGATGGAGGGAGGACTAGATACTGATTCACTATTGGATTTTGTAGCATTTCAGATTTCCAAAATCAGAGAACAGGGAGTGAAGAGTCATTCTGGCTGCAGTCCAGTGACCAGCAACTACTCAAGAGGCATGGAATCGACATTGAAACCTGAAGTCAATGCGGGTTCTTCTGACCCAACAAATAATGAGCTACTACTAGAATGGATTTGAGACTAACAGTGCTGAGAGATGAACTGGCCTCGGTTTTCAACTGGGCTGCAGGTGCCTTATGCTCTCTTGAATAGATTGCCAACCTCGAAGCTCTTTCTGCACATTTTGGAGCTATAAAGATGAGGGATTCCTTGGCTAAATATCAAGCACTATGCCAGAAAAACCAAAAAGATGGTCTTGTAACGGCTTAGCTAACACACTCACATGATTCAAATGTTAATATTGGAAAACTGGCAGCAGGAGGAGAAGCTCCTGCTACAGAGGATCGACACGTCGGCAGAGGAGATGGCGTGCTTTAAGGTGAAGATGGAGGAGATAGAGAAGTCAGAAGCAGAATTGCAGATCCACGTCGAGAAGCTGCCGTGCGACGGATTAGGGGGATTCTGTGCAGATTTGTTGAGGATTGGGAGGATCAGGATTTTGCAAGGGCTAGATCTAGTTCCCAAGGGTTGTTTCACGGATAGGATGGTGGAACGGAGTGTTACAGCCGTAGTTGATGGTATGGCAGCCGCAGTATCGCTTTATGGACAGAGAAACGGCTTCACTAGGAAATTCATTCTGTCAGCTTCCATGGCTTGGTCTGAGCAGTTAGACTAGTGGCCGCGGGATTTGTAGTATTGTAACACCTCGGCCCTTACTGTCATAGGTATTGTCCGCTTTGGGCCTCGCCCGCACGGTTTTGTCATTTTGGGTTCATGCTCCCATCCTTCCCTAAAAGGCGCCTCAACAGTGTAACTTTAGCGGCCTCCACTTATAGCCCAGGCTCTCTCCCTCTTCCTAACCAATGTGAGATATCACATTCACCCCCTCTCGGGGCTTCAGCGCGCTCGCTGGACACACCAGTAGGACATCGAGAGTAAGCTCTGATACCATTATGTAATGCCCCAGCCCTTACTGTCGCAAGTATTGTCCTCTTTGGGCCTTACCCACATGGTTTTGTCCGTCTTGGTTCACGCTCTCATCCTTTTCCGAAAGGTGACTCGACAGTGTAACTCTAGTGGCCTCTACTTATAGCCTAGTCTCCCTCCCTCTTCCTAACCGATGTGACACTGGAGCCCCTAGGGGGGTGAATGCGATATCCCACATCGGTTAGAAAGAGGGAGGGTGCCTGGGCTATAAGTGGAGGCCGCTCGAGTTACACTGTCGAGGTGCCTTTTGGGGAAGAATGAGAGCGTGAACCAAGAAGGACAAAACAGTGCGGGCGAGGCCCAAAGCGGACAATACCTATGATAGTAAGGGCCAGGCCGTTACATAATGGTATTAGAGCCAACTCCCAATGTCCTGTTGGTGTGTCTGGCGAGGGCGCTAGAGCCTCGAGGGGAGGTGAATGTAATATCCCACATCGGTTAGGAAGAAGGAGGGAGCCTGGGCTATAAGTGGAGGTCGCTGGAGTTACACTGTTGAGGCCCCTTTTGGGGAAGGACGGGAGCGTGAACCCAAAAGGGCAAAGCCGTATGGGCGAGGCCCAAAGCGAATAATACCTGTGACAGTACACCTGACTCCCTCCCTCTTCCTAACCGATATAGGATATCACCTTCACCCCCCTCAGGGCTCCGGCGCCCTTGTTGGACACACCAGCAGGACATCAGGAGTTGGCTCTGATACCATTATGTAACGCCCGGCTCTTACTATCGCAGGTATTGTCCGCTTTGGGCCTTGCCCGCACAGTTTTGTCTTTCTGGGTTCATGCTACTCTAGCGGCCTCCACTTATAGCTCAGGCTTCTTCCCTCTTCCTAACCGATGTGAGATAACACAAGTATGAACTGTAGGAACGATTGTATCATCCAAAGCAGTTTGTTGCAAGAAGGGAATCACCCTGGAAAGTTGATGGAGAATCCACAGGAGTGTCGAGCAAGCTGAAACTACTGGAGCAGGAATTGCTCGACCTAGAGAGAGGTGGCAATAGGGAGCTTTCAAAGCTTCCGTCCTTGATGAGGAAGCAAGCGAAATGATACCAAGTGCTTACTGGGAAGATTGATGATTTATGTGGAAGAATTCAAGCAAGCAATCCTTGTGAGCTGACGCTTAGCTCGGAGTTCCAAACCCAACGGCAGACAAATTTCCTGATTGAAACATTTTGCCTTCAACAGCGGGCAATTGAAATTGGATAGAAGCTAATGGTATTGCAAGCTGAAAGGGTGAAGAGTTTCTTGGGGGATGATGTTATAGGCCAAGCGAAAGCAAGCACGAGACTATCCTTGGTTCCGTTAGGAATAATTTCAAAGAGGTCCAGATGAATTTGGAGATTTGGCTTGCTAGAATTATGGGGGACACACAAAAGGCTCACACTTGAGAAGAGATAGTCAATATAGCGAAGAAGCAAGGCAGTGTGAATTTGCCCCTCCCAAGCTCAATGATGGAAGGCAGCTAGCCTCAATCAAGATTGTAGTAACAACTACTTTACCGATGGGACATGACACGAACAAGGTAGCAGGATCAATGTTGTTAAAATCGGTCCCGTTTCAAGTTTGACTGAGTGTGGTTCGGTTCATTAATGAAAAATTGTCCGAACCGGTGAACCGGCAATCGAACCGGAAGAGCCGGTCCAGCCAGGTTCAACCGGTCGGACGGCGGGCCCTAATAATATATATTAAAAAAAGAATGAAAATTCAAAAAATCAAAACTGACGATTCGCTATGCTCGACTCACTATCCTCATTTCCCCTGTTGGTATTTTGGAAACCATAGTTGCCACCTTGTCATGAAAGTAGCCTCGCTCGCACGCCCGTTAGCCTCGTCATCATCCTCGTCGGCTCGCCCTCATCATTTCCGTTGTCGTCCTTATCGCTGTCTACAACGCCACCACCAGCACGTGCCCGCCACACTTGCTGTTGATAAGTGGAAATTAGTAATATATTTTGGGGGCATTTTATACCAATTGGTGGGTAGTTAATTGAGTTTCATGTAAAATTTACTCTAAAATGTGATTTTGTAACATTTGGGCATTAAATATTAATTTCAAGTCATTTATATAATTTTTATAATCTTTTAACTTGAAATTATATATATTTTATTTATTGCCGAAAAAATCAAATGTGCTTGATATATTTTAATAAAGTGTTGCAACAATTGGAATTTAAATATTTTCTTATTTTTTTGGGCAAATAATTTGGTTTAAATATTTTTTTATGAAGGTTTGCAAATTTTCAAGTGGGCCCACCATGAAAATATGATCATGTCCAGAAAATCAAGCAAATCCAAGCAGAAGCAATCTATGCAAGATTTGTCGTCCATCTGTCTAAAATTGCACAGAAAATCAACAACCAGAGATTTTTCTTAGCTACCCATCATATCACCGCCCATTATTCCAACGTCCAGCAAATCTGATCGTCTAATGCATTCCACCACTTAGCAAATCAACGACCTAGATTTTTCGGCAAAACTTCACCGTCCAGCAAATGCATCCTGGCTATCCATCAGAAATTGCATATGCACCGTTCAAATTCTTTAGCATGTCAAAAATTCAACACCAAATCAGCATGCGGCCCACCATGCAGATCAAACCATCCACTAATTTCAGCCCAATTTTGAGCACATCGAAATCGTCAATTTCCCAACTAATGCAGCACCGTCCATTTAATCCAGCAGCAACATATCATCCCAGCCATCCAATTAATGCTGTTGTCCACCGATCCAATTAAATCAGAAACCTAACCAATCTGGACCGTCCAATGCATCTGCAAAATCAGCAGTTGTTCATCCATACCATCTAGCCATCCAAACCAAACATCCAGAATTTGAAATCTGCGTTGTCCCATTAATTTAGCACCGATCAAGCCTTACGCAATTCAAGTTCATCCATCCACAAATTAATTCCATCAAGACCATCCACGAAGTCTCCAAGTCATGCACAAATTCAACGGCCAAATCCAGCACATAACTGAATTGCGTAACAAGCAACGGTTAAATGTGATGGATTTGATTTCTGGACATGATCTTATGGGCCCCGGATTAATTGGATGAATGGCCTGAAAAAAATCTGCATGATCGGTGGATTAAGAATGAACGGTTAAAACTTCGCTTGAATTTTTCTGGATGCCCAGATGGTTTGAATTTGTTGGATGGCTGATCAAAATGGATAGTTGTGGAGGAAGTTGGACCTAGAAATGTTGTGCAAGTAGTAACTGATAATGCATCTAACTATCGACTTGCGGGTCATTTATTGAATGATAAATATCCATTCATTGTATGGACACCATGTGCTGCACATAGTATCGATTTGATACTAGAAGATATTGCAAAGATGGAAGATGTGAAAGAGGTGATAGAGGAAGCTCATTCTATTTTAACATTTATTTATAATCATGGCTTTGTTTTGTGCTTGTTGAGAAAATTTACCGGTGGAAAGGAAATTATTCGTCCTGTTATAACTCGTTTTGCAAAAAATTTTATAGTATTGCAAAGTATGTTGAACTCTATGAACGAACTATGGACAATGTTCACTTATAGAGAATGAGTAGATTGTAAATGAAAAAATTCTCAAAAGGGAAAAACTACTTATAACTATGTTTTGAGTTCTTCCTTTTGGGAAAGATGTGAAATTGTTGTGAAAGCATTTGAACCATTTGTTCATGTGTTATGAATGGTAGATAGTGATGAAAGGCCTGTAATGGGATACATTTATGAGGCAATGCGTAAAGCTAAAAATGAAATGCAAAAGACTTTGGAGAAATTTAAGATGCCTTGTGATCCCTACCTCGCAATTGTGGATAATCGATGGAAAAATCAACTTAGTCAGCCTCTTCATTTAGCTGGTCATTATCTAAATCTACAGTTTTACTATCACATGGATGAATTGACAAAGACAATGACAATGCAAGGGCTACTTCAAACCATCCATCGTTTGACTCATGGCGATGTTCATATCCAAACAAGTATTATTCATGAGATTGATTCATTCCACTACGCGCATGATGATTTTGGAAGCCCAATTGCTCTTCATTCTCGTTATATCCTATTTCCAGGTATATGTATTAACTCATAATCCTTATGAATTAGTTATTTATTTATGAATACTTAATTAATATCCTAACGATGGCTCATTTGTTGTAGTTATTTGGTGGCAAGCTCATGGATGTGACACTCCTAATTTGTAAAAAATTGCTGTGAAGATTTTGAGTCAAACATGCAGTTCATCTGGATGCGAACGCAAGTGGAGTGTTTTCGAATGCATTCATACAAAAAAGAGGAATCGACTAGAACACCAAAGGCTATGTGATCTTATATATGTTCAATACAATTTATGATTATTGGATAGGTATAAAGTATAAACTCTTGTTGCTTTTTTTAGAAATGCAAATTACCTATGTTTTATTCCAAGTAACCTCTTTATATCTTTTTTATAGGAAGTAGAAGAAATATCAATATTATGATCCAATTTCTTTAGAAGATATTGATATATTAGAGAAGTGGGTGGTAGAAGATGAGTCTCCATTATTGATAAATGAAGATGTTGTCACTTGGTTGCAAATAGATTAACCAAACAGTAGGAAAGAAACAAAAGAAATTGAATACTTTGGTATTATACTATAGTTTTTATTCAATTATATAAAAGTAATGCTTTCATAAGAAAAATGGTAGTATATAACTAATGTTTTCATTTTTTCATATTTTTATTTAGGAACTCTGATTGACGGGCAAGGTGAAGATGTCGTTGTTGACCTTGATGAAGAAGAACATTGAAACCTTTTCTTTTAATATTTGTAATGATGTGAATGGTTGATTTTCAAACAAGAATGTGTGTTTGACTGTTTGTAGACTTTTAAAATTTTATGTTTGGTGGGAATAATGTGTTGTTAGACTTTTAAAATGTTATATTTGGTTGAAATGAAATATTTATATACTTTTAAAATCTATGTTTGATGAGAATGATGCATGGTTTATAGACTTCTAAATTTTCATTTTTTGCTGAACATAGGAGATATTCTTAATTTTCATATTATTATTGGTTATTTAATTATTCAAAATTTCAACACTTATTGATTTGTTTTATTTATTCTTTTGTCAGGTATGTTTATAGCAATTCATTAAGGTACCGAGATAAAGAGGAAGGATTCAAGAACCAACAACCAAGTAACAACGGTCATATCTTATTATAAGTTTAAGTCTTTGTAGTCAGTTAATGTAGTTAATTTTTTAAAAATTTATGCTTAAAATTTTTTTAAAACTCACTATTAATTTTTTCCTACATGTTTTGTTCTTATATTGTGGTCCTTAAAATCTAACATATATATTTAGGATTTATAAAAATATAATTTTATCAATA
>JAXCLR010000001.1:13063840-13076855 GCA_035584095.1 Annona squamosa
TATCGACTTCGCACCAAGTCGAAGTCCAAGTCGACTTGGTGATCGACTTGGCTTCTTTTCTTTCCTTAAACACTTGGTAAACTCATTAGTATACTTATTAATCTCAAATTAGTTCTTGTTAATCATCAAAACTCAATCTTTGTTTAATTTGTTTTGTTTTGAATCATTGTTTCCAACACACAGGCTTGAAGCAAGCCCAGCCTAAGTGTGGGTGAAAATGGTTGTAGGTTTGGAGTGGGCCATTAATCTATATGGTTTAACAAAAGCGAGCTTGAGCAAGAATAGGCGTAGGCCGAAAAAAAAAAAACTAATGGCCACTTTGAACTTGGGCCTGGATTGGATTGAATTTGGACTTCACAAATAGGCTTGGAGCAAGCCCAAATCTAGTCTTTGAAAGGGAGGCAGATGTGCAAATCATTTTTACGCAGGAGGTCTTATGTAAATTCTTTCTAGCGAGGGGTTTTTTACAAAATTTCTTATCTTCTTCCCAAAGGAAACCCTAGCCGCTCATCATAGCACTACCGCCGCCACCTCCAACCGCACCGTCGCCCAACTGTTGCCGCCCAGTTGCTACCGTCAACAGCAACGCGACGCTGTCTCCTATGTCCTTTCCAACATCCAAACGTCGTCGTTCATCGTTCAGCCAAAACCGAACAGTTGCTGCCCCTTTTGATCTCAATGTTAGCAACCTAATTAGGAGATCAAAGCCGATAAAGAGCTACGTCTCACCGTGCCGATGTCGAAAATCCCTTTTGCCGCATTGGAGTATAACTTCATTGAGATAGCAGGCACCATTTCCATGGCAACAACAGCAACATGTGCCATCTTCTTCGACAGTTGCGACCAGAAGGGTTCCCAATCTTGGAAAACCCATTTCCACTAACACCAAGTCGTACGCCGCCACTGCTGACATGCTTCCGACATTCCCTTCCCAGCGAGCAGTTGTCACCAGCATGCTTTCCAGCCAATCAGTTATTGATAGCCAACCAGGCGAGTTTTGGAAACCATCCAATTTAGGCATCCTAATCAGTAACAACGGCAGCCATATAAACCGGCCCAAAATCCCGATAGCCTGAATTGCATACCAAAAATCTATGCTCTAAATCCTTTTATTTTAATAAGTCTCTTCCCGGTAGACCTCGATAGGCAATACTGTCGCGCTCGGGGTGGGGTGGGAGGTGTCGGAGAGGTCAACGACGAGTAGTACCTGAGACAGGCTACACAGGCAGGATTCGCTGGCAGATAGATATCGTAGGAGATTGAAAGAGACAAACTAATCAGGATAGGGGGGAGGAACGGAAAATGAATCAGAATGTGGGAGAACTACTGGGAGCAGAACTTGAAACTATGGCTATCTCCGGGGAATCCATTAAGAAGATAGCACCAGGAGAGGGAGAATCATTACTCTGCTCTGTCTGGACATCAAAATCCTACAACAAAGAACTCTTCAAATCTATGATGAGAAGAGTGTGGAGAACTCAAAGAGGATGTCAATTCATTGAGATGGGAGAGAACTTGTATCAGGTATCGTTTGAAGATATGGAGGAGAAGGACCGTGTCTAGAAGGGATGCCCATGGAGCTTTGAACGAAATTTGGTACTGTTGGCACACTTAGTGCTTGTAAAAACGCCTCTGTGGCTGCATGTTACAGGGGTGCCGTTTATAGTTGATAAAAGTTATATGGGTCGCTGCATTGGGAATTCATTCGAGCATATGTCTGATTTGGTGGCCAATGATGAGGAGCTGAAGATGAAAGTGACCGTTGATTGCCGCGAACCACTCAGAAGGGGAATGTTCATACAGATTGGTTCTCAAAATAGGAGATGGGTTTCATTTCAATATGAGAAACTTCCACTCTTTTGCTATCTCTGTGGAAGGATTGGCTATGCGCACAGGGACTGCTCTTTAACTGTCAAGTTATAGAAGAATATAGCTGAGGCGGAAATGTCGTATGGGAGCTGGATGCGTGTAGGGGTTAAACCAATGAAGCTGAGGACCGAAAACTCCAATAGCAACAAGGCAGCTCCTATAAAATACTTAGGGATGAGTCCATGTATACAAGGAGAGCAGTCTGATGACTTTTCTAGACGGGATGGAGAACCGGACAGTTCTGGCAAGCTGGGGAATCGAAACCGGCTCATGAACCAGATGGACAGTAATAGGAAATGGGTAAAGGACGCCAATCTAAGGCCTATACAGCATTCATGTGAGGCATTTTCTGAAGATGCGAGAGTTCTGAATTCAAAAAATAGAGAGGAGGAATTTGCCGGGCAAGAATCCAGACTTCAGCAACAGCAACATGTTGCGAATCCAGGCAAGGCAAACTCGGGAATGGCCCAATTATCTATTGAAGAGGTCAAGCTCAACTCGAAGCAATCAAACACATCCGCAATGGCTAAATTACAGAGCTCCAATATCTATAACTCACGTGAAAGCATGGCTGTATTCAGCAGACCATCGGATTCCTTAAGCACCGCTATTATACAGTCCCAAACAGAGACGAGTTGCATTGTGAAGGAGGTGCTGACAGACCCGTTGCATTGTGATGCAAGTGGAGAACAAGGAATTAATAAAACAACTAGTAAGAAGACAGTAATGGGGGTAGGGGAGGAATATAGAATGCTTGGTGTGAGGAAGGATGACGCCAAGTTGTTTGAGGTGCAAATCCAGCATGAAAACAATTGGACTGAAGTAGCAGGGTGGTTTCCAAATAAGGCATCCAAGGAGGACAGCAGTAGCGGGCTGATATGTGAGAAGGCAGAAGGAAATGGGGAAACCAGAAAACTAAAGGGCAAATGGAAAAGGATGGCCAGAGTGGGAAAAGATGTGGGAAGTCAAGGTCTCCATGATTGCAAAATGGGGGGACCCGAAAAAAGGAACCATGTAAGCAAGAGTCCTGATTTGGACCTCCGAAAAGAAGAAACAGCAGGGAGAGTCCCGATTTGGATGAGGCAGAGGCTGTGGGTAGTCCCCAGCCCTGCCTCATCTAGAGTAGCGATTATAGCCTGGAATTGCCGAGGACTTGGGAACCCACAAGCAATTCGGAGTCTTTTTGAGCTGGTTAAGCGACAAGATCCCTATTTGGTCTTCCTAAGTGAAACAAAACGTAAATCGAATGAGATGGAGTGTATCAAGAGAAGACTTAATTTTGAATGTTGTTTTGTCGTGGAACCTCATGAGAGTAGGGGAGGTTTGGCCCTCCTTTGGAAGAATAATCAACCTGTGAGCATCAGAAGCTTCTCTTCTCATCATATCGATGCAAATTTTGGCGGATGGAGGTTTACGGGGTTTTACAGTCACCCCGAAACTCATCAACGATAGTACAGTTGGCAAATCCTCAGGCAGTTAAGTGTCGAAAGCGATGAGCATTGGCTTGTTATGGGGGACTTCAATGAAGTCCTCGACCCTAGTGAATATATCAGCTGCAGGAATCGACGATAGAAACAGATGGATTTGTTCTGCGAAATCATTGATAGCTGCAATTTAATGGATATGGGCTTCGTCGGCCAGGCAATGACCTGGAAAAACAACAGAAGGGGCCGGCAAAGGGTGGAAGCAAGGCTGGATAGGGGGTTGGCTTCGCTAACCTGGATGAACAGATTCCCTCATGCAAAAATTGTTCACCTATCGCATTCTACTTCTGATCATTGCCCCATTGTGTTAGCCTTTGACTCTAGAAATGGCAAGCGAAGACCGCGAAGGGAGTTCAAATACGAACTATTTTGGGCTCGTGACAAGGAGGCTAAAAGAATTGTTGAACAAGTGTGGGAATCAGTGCCCCCAACGGTATTGAATGATGCTGACTTGATTTCAGCAAAGCGGCCAGCGAGCTCTCAAAGTGGAATAGAGGAAAGAGGGGAAACATTCAGAAAGTAATTGAGCAGAAACAAAAGGAGCTCACTTCTATTTCCCTATCAGGGCCTAGTGATGAAAGGGATGACTTGATGCAGAAACTTAAACTCCAAATTAATCTCCTTCTCGAAGATGAGGAACAAATATGGCGAATGCGAGCTAAGTCTCATTGGCTCCACGAGGGAGACAGAAACACATGGTTCTTCCATCATATGGCCTCCAACAGGCGAAGGGTAAACTTTATTAAGGCATTAAGGGATCACAATGGCAACTGGGTTAGAGACCAAGACCAGCTAATGAACATGGCCGTGCAGCACTTCTCAGAAGAGTTTTCATCGTCTAATGCGGCTGAGGCGCCGTGGTTGGAGACAGTTATCACGAGAAGAATTTCTGATGAACAAAGGCTTTTGCTCACCAAACCATTGCAGGACGAGGAAGTCATCAACGCAATTAAAGGAATGTACCCAACTAAGGCCCCTTGACCGGACGAGTTGTCTACTTGATTTTATCAGAACCACTGGAACACGGTTGGAAGTGATATAATCAAGTGGTGTAGATCATTCTTTGAGGAGAGAAACCCTGTGCAGTTAAGCAAGCTCATCAAGAAGGCAAACGCAACCACGTTAATTTTAATTCCGAAAAGGGTTGGCGCTCAAGATTTCTCACAATACAGACCCATCAGCCTATGTAATGTCATGTATAAGGTCTTGGCCAAGGTCTTAGCCAACAGACTAAAGCTGGTCCTCCAGGATGTCATCGGGGAGGAACAAAGTGCGTTTGTCCCCGGTCGGCTCATTACGGACAACATGTTGATTGCATTCGAGGCCATCCACTCACTGCGTAGACGCAAGAGGGGACGTAAATGTGAGATGGTGATCAAGCTTGACATGTCAAAGGCATATGACAAGGTTGAATGAAATTTTCTAAAACAGCTGATGGTGACAATGAATTTCTGCCCAGTCTGGATTAACTGGATTATGAGCTGCATTACCACTGTTACATTTCGGGTCAACATCAACAGGTTCTACTCTTCATACTTCCAACCTCATAGGGGACTTAGGCAGGGTGATCCTCTTTCTCCTTACCTATTTCTTTTATGTGCGCAGGGACTCTCTGCTTTGATAACCCAGGCAGCTGCTGAGGGAGCAATCCACGGGATGAGGCTACGACCACATTATCTCTCATCTTTTGTTTGCAGATGACGCCATTATTTTTGTAAGGGCATGCGAGGAGGATGTTAGGAACCTGTTGGATTTACTGTGTCTTTATGCAGACTCTTCAGGCCAGTTGGTAAATGTGGATAAGACGGGGATTGTGTTTAGCACAAACACGGATTGTGGCGCTAGAAGGGAGTTGATCCAACTACTCGGGTCTGAGGGACTGGATTTTCAGCAATATCTGGGCCTCCCAGCCTGGTTCGGAAGATCCAAAATGGGAGTTTTCAAAGGCGTTAAAGAGCATATATGGAAGCAAATTCAGGGATGAAAGGAAAAGCTGCTCTCATGGGGCGGTAAAGAGGTACTCATCAAGGCAATTGCACAAGCTATCCCGACGTATGCGATGAGCATATTCTTACTTCCTAAATCACTCTGCAATGAAATTAATGAAATGTTGAGCAAGTTCTGGTGGGGGGAAAAGGAAGGTAAAAGGAAGATAAGCTGGGTGGCCTGGAGGGTAATGTGCAAGCCAAAGAGGGCGGGTGGATTGGGCTTCAGAGATCTTCATAAATTCAACTTTGCCCTACTTGCCAAACAGGTCTGGAGATTAGTTTCGTGTGACACATCCTTGTGTCATAGAGTGCTTAAATGCAGATACTTCCCACACACTGATATTTGGACTTGCAAGGAAAGGCCTTCTGATTCCTTCACATGGAAGAGCATTTTAAAGGCTAGAGATGTGATTCAGCGGGGTTGCAAGTGGAGGATCGGAAATGGAAACAGGGTAAAGGTTTTCAATGACCTGTGGCTAGAGACGAAGGTGGATAAGGCGGGACCCCTTCCATCTTCGATCCCGGAGGATGCAACGGTCGACCATTTCATCGATGGCGAGACTAATAATTGGAACAGGGATCGAGTGGTAGCGGCAATGGGGGAGACACAATGGCATGAGGTGAACATGATACCTCTTTCCCATGGCACAACGACGGATTCTATCTTTTGGAAGCATGAGCCAAACGGTAAATATTTCGTCAGGTCGGCATAAAGGTTGCTGAACACGGATGATGTGTGTCCGGCTCGCTCGGGAACCCTCAAAGCAATTTGGCAGCTAAAACTCCCGTCTAAAGTAATCATTTTCGGGTGGTGACTTTTTATTAACGCGCTCCCCACGCTACAAAACCTTACGAGCAGGGGTATTGTCGTGGACCCATGCTGCACATTTTGTAAGAATGCAATTGAAGATGCGGACCATCTATTCCTCGACTGTGTAACGACTCTGGGGGTGGGGTGGAAGGCTACAAAGTTGGCCCATCATGGCATATCAGTACGGGAAGTATTGGAATTGCTTGTGCAGCAAAACAAGCCAAAGGATCTTGCTATGTTCATATTGTGCTGCTGGAGACTGTGGTGGCTACGGAACAAACTAGAGAAGAGGGTATCCAACCGACATTCTCAGACATTTTGGATTGGTGTGTGGATTATCTTCATCAACAATGGACGGCTAAATCGTGTGTTCAGACGGGGGCTCTGGAAAGACATTTGGTGCCATGATGGATTAAACCGCCTCTGGGGTATGTCAAGATCAACGTCGATGCCCGATGCAAGAAGGAGCTCAACGTATTTGCTTGTGCAACGATAATGAGAGATTCCCAGGGTTCCTTTATCGGGGATTGTGGGTGGAAAAGAAACGGGGTAATGGAACCGTTGCTGATGGAAGCCACTGGTTTCTCACTAGGGATCAAATGGGCGCTATAAAATGATATTCAGAATGCTTTGATTGAAACAGACTCCCTCACACTTTGTCACTTTCTGGCAAATGCGACCCCCATTTCTTCCCCGGCGGGAATCATTATTGAGGAAATAAGATCGATTCTAAAAGTGAACACTCACTATTCAATACATCATGTACTAAGACAAGGGAATGTTGTTGCTCATACCTTAGCTGATGTTGTTTCGGTCTCTACTTTGGACCACCAGGTTTGGTGGGGCAACCCCCCCCAAGCCATTCTTAGAAAAATTTGTACTGACAATTTTTTGACAATGAATTCCTCAGATTACTCGATCTCTAACCCCTTTCACATAGATTGGGGCCAGGGGTAGGGTATATCCCTTTATAAAAAAAAATCCATTTATTTTATGAATTTTAAAGAAATAATATTTATGAAATTTATGCTATTAAATTTAATAGAAAATAATTGAACCCAAAACCGAATACTGCCACACCTTCCCATAGAAAACAATTGAACAAAATGTCATAATTTAATACATGATATGAATCCTAATAGAAATTGAAACCATGATATAAAAACAATGCAAACTTGATCCGTGCAAATAACTAGCATGCTGGAACCATAAGTATTAATTTATTTCGTAGAAAAGGCTGCAATCAATCTGAATCCATGCATATGAAACCAAAACTAGAAACCATAACTGAATTCATGGGATATTCATATGACATAATTTGAAATTTTTAAAATTTTCATATAAACAAAACCAAAAAAATTTCTCAATGATTTCACATAATGATTTCACATGAAGATTGACTCTGATGCCACTTGTTGGAAAACTTTATTAATTAAAACCATAATCAACTCAGGATCCTTCATGCTAAATTACTAAGAAAAGAAATCATAAGCAGAAAGATACCTGAAATTATAGGAGCAGTTGTTCTTGAATCTTAGGGTTTCCGGGTCTTCTCAATTAATATTTTGGGGTTGTCTAAAGTAGACGATTTCTCTTTTCTAATGATGGGATGTTAGAAAAAAATCCTTAAAAGTGCATAACTTGGCGACCATAACTGTTTATATAAGAAACTTATCTTTCGTATTTCTATTTAGCCCATCATAGAAATAAAAATTAGAAATTAGGATATAGAGTTTTTACGCATAAAAGACTCATACTTTATTAGATGATTTATGCTCATAAAACTTTATAGGATCATTTAAAAAATTGGACTGCTATTTATGATAGTGCATATATAATTAATATATTTGTGTGTCTAAAATTTCAACACATATCACCTCCTGCTTTAGGAATGAACATCTTTTTCCAAGCAACTTAGCTAATCTTTCTTTTCCCTTCTTTATCCCCTCATAAGAACTTGTGAATCATAGCATTGATATTGTCAAAAAGTTTCTTAGGTAGGAGAACAAGCTCATTGCATAGTTCCAGATAGCTTGTGCTATTGCCTTAATCAACACTTCTTTGCCACCACAAGATATTAATTTGCCTCTCTACCCATAGATTTTCCTCCTTTGCGCTTTGGAAGACTTGCATCTTTAATCTCCCCAACTATGCTAAAAGAATTAAGCATATTTGAATTTTCCTACTCTGCACACCAAATAGCCTTTCCACTTCAAATTTCATTGGATCCTTTGTATTTCCAGTAAAAAAGAAAGTTGTCTTCTCCATATTGACTCACTACCCAATGTATTTCCCTTATCTTCAAAATATTCATCAGATGCTAGATCTTTTCTTTTGTAGCTTTAACAATAATAATGCATCATCAACAAAGAATAAATGAGATACTCAAGGTCTAGTCCTGCTACTTTTCATTCCCTTGATCTACTTTTTCACTTCATCATCTTTCAAAAGGGGGGACAATTCTTCAGCATATATTAGAAACCGGTATGGTGAGAATGGGTTACCTTGCCTCGATCCTCTAGTTATTGTAAACAATGTTATTAGAACCAAAGCCATTAACAAACTGGATAAGGGACTGGTTCAACCGATTGAACCGTTTGTGTTGAACCATTATATTAACATTTTATATAAAATATTTGATAGATTTTAAGCTAAAATTCTACAATTTGAAAGTTTCAAATTAATTTAAATTAGAATCATAATTTGAAATTTTTAAAAAAAAATTTTGTGACTCATAAAAAACGAAGATCATAACATACATAAGAATTCATAGGGTTTGAAATTAACATAAAATAACAATAGCACCAAGTAAATTTTAAAATTACAAAGTTGCATAGTTAATTTCCATTTGAATGCACAACAAAAAGCTACTAGAAAATAGTAATTAGAAAACATTAATTTCCATTTTCGATCAACTACCCAACAAAAAAAATCAACTATTAGCATGACTTATTAAAAAAAAATCAACTAATAGCATAAATAAGAAACTAGCATATAATGAAATGGGAAGAAAGCCACTAGACCTCGATCTTTAATTGTTGCTATTCTCAACACCGGCTTCATTACTACTAGCACTACAGCGTCTTACATAGGAGTGGAACTTGGGTCAGGTAGGTCCGGGTACGGGTGGAACCTACCCTTACCCATTTTGTAAAAACCTCTATCTTACCCTATTTTAGACTGGGTCAGTCTGGAGCCTACCCTACCCAATTTTCTCAAGAGCGGGTCGATTCCAGTTCGGTTCCAAATCAGTTCCTAGAACACGATCTATAAGAAAATGCTACTTGTGTCAAGAGCAGAGGGTCAAGGGGGAGAGAGAGCGAGAGCGAGAGAAAGAGAGAGAGACTAATGCAAGGAGCTGCCCACTGCGCATCGGGCCGTCAGCTGTCGAGGGGTAGGGGAGGACCTGCACGTTGAGGGCAGAGGATCAGGGGGGAGAGAGAGAGAGAGAGCACCGAGCCTGTGTCATCGAGGGGAGAAGCTGTCCCGACACCGCTATGCATTGACTCGTCGTCATCGGGGGCGGAGGCCGCATAGGCGCACTCTGTAGTAGCGAAGACCAAGGACTCATCGTCTTCATGGTAGGCACAAGCTGCTACTACCTTCCGCTTCTACTTTTCCGTGAGAAGAATACCCGTCGACCACCACCAACCACCTCCGCACCAAGCCACTGAAAGGCGACTATGCTGCCGCAGAGGGGAATTAGGGAAACAAAAATTTAGGGCATCCGAAATCTCGGAATGGGAATAGTTGAATAGGAATTAAAGCTGGGGGATGTAAATAATATTATAAATATTGTATATATAATATATGAAATCTGGGTTGGTTCCAAGTTCTCAGAACTGGAAACGACCCCTACCCGAATTTGAATGAGTATTTCATCCGGGGAGCCAAACCCACCCTATTTAGGGCACCCAGCGAATTGACCCATAGGTACCTGGACCAAATTGCACCCCTAGTCCTGCATCACTCTGGCGGCCACCCATCATCTTCTTCATCTTTAGCAATTAGTGGTATTCTCCAACCACCCATGATGCCATTATTGCTAATAATAGGAAAAATTCATCAGCTAGCCAAACTAATTTGTAGCATATTGATCTACCTCCTTGCTAACATGAACCACCTCAATCTTTGTTATTGCTCCAAATCTTCACTAGCACCGTTCTTCTCCAACGCGTTGCCGGCAACCACATTAGTGTCATCTTTGGCATTAATTTACATGCTATTTTTTATGCATTTAGCCGATCTAGAAAATCTAGAAAGATGAGATTAAGAGAAATGACATTGTCGGAAGGGGAAAACTAAAAGGGGAAATAAGAGGTGAGCGAAAAATGCAATGGTGGGATGGGGATATTTTTGGACCAAGGAAGCTAATTGATTAGATTGAACGATCCGAAAAGCGATTAAACTGATGGTTAAATCGGTTCTCACCAATTAGATTGAGTTGACTTGGCACCGGGGTCAATCTTACCAAGCTGGTGATTGATTCTCGATTAAATCGGTTGAACCGGTCAGTCCAATCCGATTTCAACAATATTGGCTTTAAAAGGATCTTCTTTGGAACCATTTAATACAACACTATATGTAACAGTGGAGATACATAGATATATCTATTCTATCCATAAGTCACTAAATCCCATTCTCTTTATTGCTTAAGATATAAAATCCCATTCTACTCTGTCATAAGCTTTAATCATATCAAGTTTAATAGCAACTCCCTCTAAATTCCTGAGTATATAAGGCTTGATAGGTCGTTATCATATTGTTTATGATCAATCTCCTAGGGATGAAACCACTAGTAGATATGATCTTGGGGAGACACACCTAGTATTCTTGCAAAGTCTTATAATTACCATTGCATAGGGTAATTAGACGAAATTCTCCCAACTTGCTAGCCCTTGGCTTCTTTGGTATTAAAACGATCTTAGTGCTGTTACCCCTCGTCAAACGTTTCTTGGCAATAAGATCCCTGCTTTCTATGAAATTTCTATAAGCATGATAGAGATCATCTTGTACGCTTTTCCTAGTATTGTTAGAAGAAACCTGTTAGCCATCCATCCCGTCCTGGTGCTTTCTAACGTGGCATGTCCTTGACGTCTCTCATTACTTCCTCATTAAGGGGGCCAGCCAAAAAGTTTTTATCCTTCATAGAAATGCCCTACTGAATTTTTGTAGTGATTCTTTTTAGATTCTTGGCACCTTTAATTGAAAATAACTATTTGAAATAGTTTGCAGCTAGCCTTTCTTTCTCCTTTTGGTCTGTGATCTTGTTGTTATGATCATCTCTCAACATCTTTATATCTTTTTGGCATCTTCTTTTTGAGGCTAATTCATGAAAGAATCTAGTGTTTCTCTCACCATGTTGGAGCCAAATTATCCTTGATCCTTTCATTCATATAATCTTCTCATCTTCCAATAGACTATTTGTGAGGTTTTCCGTGGTTCTAATTTTATTGTCTCTCTCATCAGTTGGTGGAAGAGCCTGTAGAAGCTAAAGAAAGTCTAGTTGTTCATGAATTTTCTTGAGTATATTGCCACTATTTTTGTGGTTCCAGCATTGCAATTTTGAGCCACATCTCAACAACTTGTACTTTAGATTACTAAAAGGCATATCACAGCTTGATTGACCAGTTCTCTAATATTTCTAAAGGGAGCCAACCTATGAGAAGCGCTTCTTGTAGTTTTCTTAGGAGAAGCTACTTATTGACCATTCATTTCAGTTGGATGGTCAAGTTTGATTTGAGCATGTTCGGAAGCTTGAAAAATTGAAACAGTGGCATGGAATACTTGGATTTGACTTGCACTCCTCTTCCCACTCCATCTTTCTTCTTCCATCTCTAACAAACAATTGTGGCTGACACTTGGCAGAAATCTAAGTGAAGCCATCATTATCGGTGCATTTCATGGCCGAGTTATAGAGGAAAAGATGAGAATCATGCTTGGTATTGTTTTTATCTTGCGAATCAAATTAATGGGTAAGATTCTTGAATCCATGACCACCATGAGCGAATCTAAAAAATATGGGTCGAAGATGATGGCTTGATTCGAAGGCTTGGAGGAAGCATGTACCACCACCAACATAGATGCCGAAGAAGATGGACTTACACTAGCTGGTTTGCACATCTTAGGCTGTAAGAATCATCCACTAGTTTGGCAGGTTTTCGAAGTAGCAATGGCTGCCGTGGAGAATGGAGATGGTGGAGCACAGTTGAAAAGTGCTCTAGTGGTGCATATGCTATCGTGCACATGCAATTGTTTTGTAAAATTTCAAAAAATCTAGCTTGTTTTGTAAAATTTGGACGATAAAAAATGAAAATGTTGATATATTTTTGTAGAATCCTTTTAAATCATAAGGTGTTGCAAAATAAATTCAATTACTAAAGCTTGGCTAATTTTCAATTATTGATAGTTTTAAGTGTATATCTGAAAAACTAGTCTAATTGGCAATAGCATGGATTTGGAATTTAATATTATAAAAATATTTTTTCAAATATTTTAATCATCTATTTTTAAATATGTATACTCAGACTTTATTCATTAATAAATGCAATTTATAATACTTAATAATATTCAGTTCTTTATATACATATATAATACCAATCCGTAACTTCTTGTGTTCTGTATGGATGATTAAGCTCCATTGTAATATAAAAGCTCATATGTAATCGTTATATATCAGAATTAATTGTGTATATCCTTTATAATTGGATGTGTGAAAAATGGAGCCCAATCCAGTACACTCGGGTGCATTCAGATTCAATTCAATGCACCCGGGTGTACTACACCTATTTTTTTTGAAAATTTTTTTACACAATGGTTAATCTAGGTTTATTTAACATATGTATCAATTTTTACTATTTTTG
>JAXCLR010000001.1:13140300-13166401 GCA_035584095.1 Annona squamosa
CAATCCTGAGTCACGTTTACCAATCGACAAGATCTTGGAGTAAGGACTATGTGGACGCCTCGGTTCGGGGCGCCACAGTACGCCTCATTGAAATGAAAGAGAATTTTTCTAGTTCATTTGTTGCCAAGTAGAGATCCTTAATTTTACTATATTTCACCACTTAGCAGCATTAGTCTTCAACATATGAATGACAAATTAGACCTTTTATTGTTCACTGCATTGAAGTAATTCAAAGATTTTCTCTAATTCTTCTATTCACTCTTCAGCACTGTTAGGGTCAAGATCTCCTTGATAAAGTGGGGGTCACATGCCTAAAAAATTATTCATAACTTTTCTATGAGCATCAACTTTCCTAACATCCTTTGGCACATCCCCCTTAGTTGGAGGGTTTTTTAAAACTTGTTGGGTTGTTATTCGCTCCATAGTTTGTAATATACTCAAAACTGCACCCATCACTTAAGCATTGAGGTCTACAACCCCTTGTGTCTATCCTACATTTGATGTCCCAAAAGCTTCATTTTCAGGGTTGTTATTCTCCTTAAAGCTTCATTATATTGGTCATTCGTGTGTGCACTGAAGAAGAATCCTCGCTGACCAATTCACCTCTCATCATCCTATGGGTCTTATTTCTTAATTAAGATAGTGGTTTATCCACCACTACTTATTTTTCCTTGTTCTCCTATAAAGCTTTATTATATTAGCCATTTGTGTGGATTTATTTTACAACATAACTAATATAACAACACTTAAGTTTCCAAGAGATATGTTTTCATATTTGCATAACTTCTAAATAATTTCTTATTCATATAATGAGTTAAAAAAAATACTTTCCAAAATATCAAATCATTATAATATTTTTAGAAAATGAAAACTTTAAGCTAATCAAGTAAGTTTACATCAACAACATTAGAAGAGTTGTAAAGCTTAAGATCACTAAGTTTCATGTCTATTTGCTTATGTTCTATTTTTAGAAGTTCAATCTCATCATCATCTCCAATTATTTGAATCTCAGATTCATTTTTTATTGCTTTCTTAACTTTCTTGTGAATCTTCTCTAATTTTATTCAAAATTTATTATTGTAATTGTTCGTATTCTTTATCAAAATATTTTATCAGTTTGTTCTCCACATGCTTGCCTTGGTTCATCTGAAATACCTGCATTCTTCAATAAGTATTTGTTCTTGCTTTTGTTTTAGTGTTAATCTCATGTCCAACTTCATACTTATGTGTGGATGACATTATAGCTCATATATCCTAAAACTACTTACCATTTATAATTATTTAGGGTTACTTATCTTCCCTTAGCTTTACACTTACTAAGTTTAATATCATGGTTTGCTCTTGGGATGTATTTCAACCTTGCTCTAATACCACCTGTAACAATCCACCCTTGAGGTGCCACAAATAGGGTCTACTAGGTCAAAGCAGAGAATACCATAATAAATAAAATCTCCTAAGATGAAAATAGACACAACGATATAAAACCATATAAATTTAACTAGTACATCTCAAGTCTACTCATCATAGAGTCATTATGCATATTTGGTGTCCATCATTAATATAAATAAGCATGATAAGATAATTTCAATAAAATCTAATTTGACCTTTTTTCCAATTGATATGGGCTTTAGTTTAGTATTGTAATCCTGTGCTTCCAGTGAAAATAAAAATACGTGAGTGAAAAGCTCAATAAATAAATATATTTTTTAAAAATTCATTTTTGCAATCATTTTTATTTTCAAAAACAAAAATAACATCCATATTATCTTTTATGCACAACAAACTCTAATTAATGAAAATTTAAACATCTTTATGCATGTGCATACATATGTCCATTCTAAATAATGCATTTACACTCGCTTGTAACCATACTACTCATTCATTAGCTAATTCATCTTCTTTTGTAGTCCCAAAGTCGTTATGCAGGTAATACCAAACTACTTTACTGCTTGGCGGCAAACCTAATATATAACTATGCATCATTCTCATACACTTTGACCAATGCAGCTATTTAGATTCACTACTTAATGTGGTTATGAATATTTAAAATAATCATGTTCATACTTGAATAAATCAACTTAAAAGAAAGTTTCAAACTAAATAAATAATCACATTTCATAATAAATCATAATATTTTGAAGTCATGCTTTGGTAAACGTTTATTTTCCTTTAAGTAAGCTTTGAAACTCACTTTCTCCAATATCTTGGAGTAGTCTTAAGTCTCTCTCCCTAATTTTCATAATAACATGTTTATTATTAAACCTTGTTTTCACAAATATTATTTAAAATTTTATTTATAACTTTTACAAAATTTCTTATAATTTTATTTGGTCAAAATTCTTTTTTCTTTTTTATTCTTGCATTATTCCACTTTAAAATGAATTTATTTCTTATTATTTGCTAGCAAATATAAATTTGAACTTGTATCTTCTTTAAATACTCACTTTAATTTTGTCATAATTTTCATAATCTTTTCCTTTTTTTATTTTTATAGCATCACACATTTAAATAGTTTTATTTCTTATATTTTTATGAAAAATCATAAGTTTAAAATCATTTAAGCTTTTAAATATTGACTTTAATTTTCTTTATATTTTCCATAATTTTTGAATTTTTATCATAATTTTCTATATTTTTGAAATTTTCTATTTTTATGATTTTCTTGGTAGAACGGGTAGTTGGTGGGCTAAATGCATCGGGCCAAACTTAGGTGGGTCAGACTGATGAACTATGCTATGGACTAGGCTAGTGGCCTAAGCTGGTTTCTATAACTTGGGCTTAGTTTCCGTGGACTTGAGTTGTATGGACTTGAATTAGTAGGCTCAAATACCGGGCTCTCTAAGTTACTGGGCTCTTGTCGAATGGGCTTTGACCACTAGTCATGAAGCTTTAGTTTTATTTATTTATTTCAACGGTCCATATTTTAAACAAAATAGTTCGGATCTCTCAATGTAAGTGCCTATTTGATATAAAATTTTAGAAGTAAATTTCCAAAATTATGTTTCTTAAGTTGGATAGTCCATTTCTTAAATACTATTCCTGTCATCAAATTTAACATAAGGGGTTTAAAAAAGGATTAAAGTTAAATATCCCTTCAAATAACTATCCAACTGATTTTTAACAAAAAATGTTTATAATGGGTTAGATTAGTATTTTTACATCCATGTTTTCCTATTTTTTTTAAAATTTTGCTCTTAAAATACACAGTCACCACTCCAATTTACTAGTAAAGATCATTATATCTAAAAATTTATAACTCCGATCAAGCTAAAATTTTGTAGGAAGGCTGAATAAATGATTACCTTGATATTGTACGATCGCAATTCACTGATCATGTATAAACATTTGTTTATTTCATCGTATTGTATTTTCTACCATTTATTTGCTACCTTTCTTTGAAAGAAGTAAAATTATAAGACTAAGAACTTGTATAACACTCCTGCTATCTATTAACCATGTTAGAAAATCATGAATGACTTAGGTCTAAGAAACAAATTGCATATATTATAAAATTAGCGAGATTAATTGAAAAAAACGATATACCTTCAAAGGCTTCTTATTCTTCCTTTATCTCTATCTTTGTCCCCTCAGCATTTTCCCCCATGTTTTCAACAACAACAAACCCATCTCCATTTTCACCCTCTTATACTAATAGAGCTGCTAAACAGTTGAGATTAAATGTCATAAATTCCATCAATTTTTTTATAAAACAGCTCTACCATTAACAATGGCCGTTACAAACTTGTATCTACCATCCACGACAATATTGCCTATGGAGGCAATACCAAATTGTGAAAAAAAGTATGCATGCTTGCAGAAAATATTAAAGAAAAGGCATTGTCTTATATCCAAATACACCTTTTTCATGAATTAAAATGATTCTTTGCATCTACCTCATCGTGATGCATTGTTAGGTAACAATAGTAATAGTTGCATTCCAAAAACTAATGAATCAACTTAGCTACCAATGTCGAATTTACTCATACTCGAGATGGTAATAAATTAAGTGAACTAAATCATGCCTATGTCAAGAAACTTGCTATATTGAGTTGATTGATGATGATGATATTAACCAAGCACTGTGCATTTAGACTATTTAGAAGCACGAGTAAGCTATGGGTGTTAATGCAAGACTATCATTTTAAAATGATAATCATTTTAAGGTCATAGATGGGGGTGATCGAGTGAGGGTTGGGTTTGGGTTGGGATGGTTTAGAAGATGGGTTGAGAAAACTAGGTTGGGTTTGACCCTTTCTTAAATGGGGTTGGAGTAGGGTTGCGGTGAACTCACTTTTGAAAACCTAACTCATTTTTTCTCCTTTCTTTCTACGATTGTCTCTGACTCTCTAACCCATTTTTCCCCTTTCTTCCTCTCTATTGTTGTAGTGTCATCTCTACTGGTGTCGATTCCTTCACAGATTCACATCATCGTTGCCTCACTGGTGGGCTGGTGGCTATCATGTCCTTGTCATCGTTGCACTAGGTCATTGTCAATGCACCATCTCTCCTGCCCTTCTTCTTGCTACGTTGTCTCTCTTGCCTAATCCGATCACAAAGGTTTTTTGATGGTATCTCTCCATTCTTTCTTCTTGTCTTTCCTTTTCATTTTTAAAAAATTTTTGAGCCTTTGGAGTTTAGGTATTGATATCAATATTGAGTGTTCCTACTGCAATTTGGAATATCTAATTGCATTGCCGTGCTAATTATCGAACATTAACTAACCTTAAGCATAATTAACTGACATACTCATCAGGTTAAGTGGGCGAAAAAAAATTTGTGCTTGGTTTATCTTAATGTCTATATATATAAAAATAGACTGGATGTGTATGCATGTGTTTGTACATCTTAGAATAGATAGCTACCCCATTTTTCTTTTTATTGACTATATTTTGGTTTTCCTGTTTTCTAATTAAGAAAGTGTGTTTTGTGTTCGTATGAAAATTTTTATAGTATAGATCTAAAGTATCATGGAAAGGGACATGCTTTCCTATGGTTAAAATGCATGTCTATTTAATGATCATCCAGGCAGTTAGTTGATGCTAGCTCACTGTAGAAAATGAAATAGAGTTTGGAAATTTCCTCCATTCCTTTTTCAACTGGGGATTTTTTCTGTTGTATACAAGGCAATAGAATTTTAGTTAGTCACTGATATTTGCGACGGAGTAGAAGAATAATCTAAGCTAGGAGTGTTCGTGACACCCCATTGCCTAGATATTCTCAATAACTAGTCAATGGGTACCACACAATCTAAGAAAAATTTTGTAGCATCTCCCCATAACTATAAGGGGGTGGTGTGGTATAAAGGACTTGTTATAAATGAATGTCATAATTTCATTTCAAAATATAAACCTTTGGCTCTAAATTCACATGGTCACATGCTCATACTATAAAGACATCCATTCAGAAGGAAAATCTTCATAACTCATCATTACACTACATGTAATTTGAAAGATCACATACATGTGTCTATATAGATTATAACTAGTTTAGGTAACCACATACAAAATATTTGTCACGGTTGGATCTAAATGTCTGCATATGCTAGCATAAAAAGAAATCTAAAATAACTAAAAATACAAATGCTAATCTAAATGTTTCCAGGGTTAGATCCTCCTCCAGTCCCATCTCAAGACTCCTCGCATAGCCTATGATCTAAAGACAAAATAATAAACCACGTGAGTCTAAAAAAACTCAGTAAGTAGATAACAGTTAGCACAAAGTAAAAGAAATATGACTCCAAATGCACTTGCCATGACAATATTAAAAAAAATGATTCTTAGATGATCATACGAGACATATGGGTCCAACACTTACACCCAAAATCATATACATATAGTCACATATAAACCAAAGACGACATACAGTCCTCTCCTCATTTCAACCAAAGACTTTGAATAACCCTCGTCTCATGTCAACCAAGGATCATGAACAACCCTCTACAATCATCTATCTTAGATAGCACATCATCCATAACACATAAAAATGAATGTCACAAACCACACATACAATATCAACAAAATTAACAAAGTTTACTTTAAATCTAGCATTCCAACAGTTACACAAGCATTTCCTCGAACACATGATGGATTCCAAAAGGGAATACCTCTAGTCCCTTATCCTAATTCAACCCACTCGACAAGTGTCATATTCTAATCATGTAAGGACTACTAACGTTTTTGTCTATTGTACAAAGATCTAATAGTAACATTTGATTTTTCTCAAACCCTATTAAACATAAACTGTCACGAACCCTGATTTTCTAAACCATAAAATTGTTGGCATTACCCTTTCACACCAGCTCTATATCATGTTTAAGATGAGATTACATCACTAATTTAATAAGAGGCGACATCTATTTATCTCAATCATGATTTCCCTAAAACAGTAGCTTCAGACTCGGATCTTCCGGATCTCTTGCTTCCATGGTGTGAACCGACGATCTTCAGAGAGATTTGAAACTATTTATGAAAAGACCTAGGGCTACCGAGGCTGGAAAGAAGGAAAGAAGGGAAGAGGAAGTAGAAGAAGAGGGGAGAGACCCTAGCATGACTTCTGTTAAATAAAATCTCATCAAGAAGAATCGGGCAAGGGCTGGGCCCAAGCGTGGACCGAGTCCAATCATGATTTGTGACTTGCTTTCACACCCATACAACTTAGTAAATTAAAAACTTTTCGGGATTGCTGTCCCCCTGACCTTCATGACTTGACTGGACAAGTCCAACCCTGTACCTGCTTTGCGAAGTAGATAGTGCCCCAAACAATGTATCAATTATACACCCCCTAAATTAATATTGAGCAAATCACATCATAACCAAGGGTTGCAACTACAGAAATATGCAAGTACAAAACTCGTACTAATATCTAACATGCTTGTGGATGGAGTCCCACACAACCCTACATAGCAACATTATAATACACGCATGTATATACTATACGTCTCCTAGATGCCATATCTACATATGTTCTATACCACACTAAAATCATTAATTCCTAACAGTATATTCATAAATTTTCTTATGGATAGGGAAAGGTTATATAATATATATAACTATAAATACCTGGTCCTCATAGTGTTCCTATGACTGGACAGATCCATAAACATTCAATGATCTAGGTGAATAAGCCTTGGGCATCAATTAACAATGTCATTGCGGAAAGCCAACTGGATAGACTCATGAACGTTGGAAAGGGGAAATTAAATGGATATTGGGTAAGGTTTCCCTATGAGTGGGATTAGGTAGGTGCCACCATTTTGCATGCCTGCATGCACATGAATTCTCCCATTTTCAAAATGGTGTTGAATTGAGTCCTTGAACTAATAATTCTATGGTGCAATCTTATAAGGTTGTTGATTTTATCCTTTTTAATGGGCCAATTAACTCATTTTTCTTTTTAGTTGAAAAAAAATTTCAAATATAATCCATTTTCATTTTCATTTTCATTTGTAGCACTATTAGCTTGCCTTCATTGCTTGTTCTTCTAATATTTGGCTAAGCTTTTCTAATTTGCATCTTCCTACATTGCCTTCCTCTCACCATCACACATGTCGTCTATAATTTGGTAGTCCCGAGTTTATAGAAAAATCAAAGAGGTGAGTAGCGAATTTAGATCTTAAAAAATAATTCGACGTAGTAGTTGTACCCCCTTTGTGGACTAAGTCCCCTTGAATGAAAGATATGGAGAATGAGATAGCAAGTAGAGCAAGCAAAATAAACATAAGAGATTATAGTGGTTTGGGACAACCCTCCCTATTCCATCTTGAGTCACATTTATATTATGAATTTTGTATTATTAATTGAGAAGAATTTGAGTGTTTAAGATACTTTAAATCATATTTTGATCGATTTAGTTTTACAAAGAATAAAACACTTGCGATTGACTGATTTGTGTAAAGCAGGAGGAATATGTGCAATTTTAGGATACAACATGGACAAATTGATAAGCGTTGATGAAAGTAGGAGTAAATTGCAAATTCAAGACTCAAATCTTAAGAAAAACTTCATTTCAAACAAGACACTATTTATGCGCAATTATTGTTCACGCATTGCACTATTCATGCGCGTCGTTCACTTGCACTATTCATGCACACTATATACATTATTGTTCATGCACAATTCCCAGTTCGTTTTGGACTATTTACGCAAGTTGTCAACTGGAACCCCATAAAACACCTCCTATGAACATCCCAGGGGATCGAAAAACGTCCTAAGATCTTAGGTTGAGGTCCGAATAGCGAGAGAAGGCGTAGAGCACAAGGCAAGAGGAGAGGTGGCGAGTTACTTGAGGCGGTCGAGACACCATCGGGGCTTTCAATCAATGATCTTTCTTTTTCTTTTTCTATTTTGATTTAGTTGTCTTGTTTGTGATGGACTTTGAATATAATATTATTTTTTGTTTGATTTTATTATAAATATGCTAGACTAAGCCCTTAATCTATGATTTAGGATATAACATAAGTATAATGTAATAGATATTGTGGTTTGATTTATTTGTGATTGATATTGTGTGCTAATTTTAATATCTTGTAATTTAATGCTTGTTTGGTGTGAAGGTCTACACTTTGTCAATGATTCCCATATATTAGGTAATGGAACCGAGATGTGAAAGTCTAATATACAAAAATTAAGATATTAAACCTAAAAATCTAAGACCGTGAGAATAAGCATGATGACCTTGAGAAATTTCATGAACTTTCACAGAACTTAATGAATTTTAATTAACTTAATCCCATGAGGATAGGTGATTACAAAGATTATGGTACACATTGTAGGTTTCGAGAGAAGGTACAAAGATAATTTAGGAACAGTTCTCCTTTAATACATAATATCTAGATTAAATAAATACTCTGTGCATCCGTTGCAGAAGATGTATATGAAATCTTAGATCCTAGGTGCTCTTAATCTTGTAATTTCTAGTCTATGTTCTACATTCTACAGATCAATTTTTCTTTTTCATATTCTTTCTTCTCTTTATTTT
Organism: Annona squamosa; assembly: GCA_035584095.1. Classification (NCBI taxonomy): domain Eukaryota; kingdom Viridiplantae; phylum Streptophyta; class Magnoliopsida; order Magnoliales; family Annonaceae; genus Annona; species Annona squamosa. The sequence continues at coordinate 13,149,277 of JAXCLR010000001.1, forward strand.
ATTTGGTTAGAAAGTGTTTAGATCTAACGTAAGTCAAGAATTCCATGTGGATCGATATTTATATACTACAATTTACGACCGGTGCACTTGCGGTGAGATTGTGAACAAATAATCTGATATCGTTGCTAGGGAATTCGGCGTTATTTAGGATTTTTAAAATACTTTTCTTTTCTTTCTTCTTCTATTTTTCTATTCTCAATTGTATATCTTTTTTGTAGGATTCTTTCTTTTATTTTTCTAAAAAGTTATTTGATAGCATACTATAACCAATGGCATAATGATAGAATGAGTGATAGATATTTTCATAGTGATAAAATGATTGTTAATGAATTTTATGAGAATTATGAAGTAGCAGACCGGTATAATTCATATAGAGAGGGGATTGAATACATCATATGAACAAGAATGGGGATATCGACAACAAAATTCTCATAGCCGTGACAATCCACACTTTGTTTAAAACCCTTTCTCCAATACTTCCTATGGTAATGGGCCTATGCATTCGAACTTTCCTTGGTCCGGAAATCTTTCCTTTTAATCTAAACAAAATTGCTTTCCACCTTAAACCCATGAATATTTTTATGAAAACTTGTTAAAAATATTTTTCCCTTCATTCCACTTCTAGTTGCACCATAGGCTGAAGAATTTTCTAAAGACATACTTGATCAAATGCAGGAGCAACTTCTGAGTTTAGGAAAACAAGTTACACAACAAGTCATTTATCTAAATGAGAAACCTGACAAACCTCCTAGTCAACCATGCATGGACTCTATAAATTTTTTTGAGGATTATTATGAAACCATCTTAATTGATATGGATCAAGTAGAGGATGATATACATGTAGATGAACAGATGCATATAGATGAACAAGTACAGATTCCAAACCAGGCATATCATGTTCTGAATGATGAGAATCAAGAGGAAGGCGAGGTGCAGGATAAGGACATAGAGCAAATTTAAGACGAATCAAATCCTGATGAAACTCAAGATGAAAGCAACAAGAAAATTAAAGCAACTAGCCCATTAAAAGAAACAAGGATCGAAGATCATCTATACTATCAGAGCTACACATGTCATCAATTATTTTTCCATAGAGAGCCACTGAATATTGCCCAAATCCTAAAGAGATGCATCTTAACTATTATAACTTTAAAAAAATTTCTCTCTCATCTTCTTTAGATCCTTTTTTAGATAGTAACAACATCTATGATTTTGCAGGAAACCATAACAAGATGATACTGCAAAATGAAATAGTGGATATCACGTCTGGTGATAGTCTAAATTTCACAAGAGTGCGGAATGCCCCATAAGAGAACTTAGAAAAAAACCCGCATGAACTTCTATTTGAAAGATTTGGTGTTGGTTGATGAAATTTCAACCAGTCTAATTGAAGACGTTAAACTTAGCGATGCTTGGAATGCAACCCAAAGTTTAGTTAGGGAAGTATTAGTTTCTTTTTAGTATTTTGTTTTTGATTTTAGAATTTTGATACTTTTTAATTTCAAGCTTTTTTGAATCTTTTGCAGAGCCTACCAAGATAGGAAGCAACACAGGATGACAATTTGGTTTAATTCGCCAAAATAGGGAAGTTAACATCTCACATTCTTTATAACTACTCCCTTAATTTTTATGTATCTTTTTAATTGAGTACTTTACATTGAAGACAATGTTAGTTTCAAACATGGTGGTCAATGCATTGCATTATTTTCTTCCTATTACTTTTACTGCCCCGATAATTGCATTGATTGGACCTTGCCCTCAATTTTTATCACATTTTGAAAAAAATTTTGCAATTTTTTTTCCATTCTTGCACAAATCTTGAAATAGACTAATTGAGAATCTACTTTGAACTCTTGTAAGTCCTATCAACATATCAAATTTAGAATTTTAAAATATGTGAGTTAGGTAAATAATTGAACTGCACTAAGATGTCAAAATTATTTTTTTGAATGTATACTTGTTGAAAATACTTGAATTTTTATCCTAAATCACTTGATGAAATTGATATACTAAGATATTAATTTTATCGTTTTTCAAAATTGGATCAATTCTTTCTAATTTATCAAAGGTTATTTCTGGTACACATTATTAGTCATTAAAAAGGGTAGTTTTTTCCATATATATGAAAATCTTATTCTTGTTGAAGAATTTTCAAAGCCAAAACTCAATTTGAATTGTTTGTGGACATGATTAAGGCATTTTTTCTTAAGAGCCTATCTTTGAGAGAATAACACTCGTTTACCCCTATTAAGTTTGGACTTAATTTTTTTTTTAACCTCAATTTTTACTTAATTGAACCAACTTTGAATCTTAATTTTAAACTAAAAAAATAATGAGAATAATGTTTGGCATCTTGGCTTGTGCAAATGATAAAAATGACTTCCTAGATACCCTGAAATATGGTGAAGGGAGTTGTTTGTTAAAAAAAAAAAGGTTCCTTAGATACCCTAAAATATGGTGAAGAAATTATTACTAGACTTGGTTTAAAAAAAATTCCAAATAGAAATGCTATTAAACCAATGGTAAGAACAACCTTTAAAAAAAGAATGAAAGCACTAAATGTGGAGGTGACATTATTTTCTATTACAAAATTAGGCTCACATCAATGTGGAGACAGTTTAACTTTTGAAATGTTATTTCTTGTGCTAAACCTAATCATTGTCACACCAAGTCCTTATGATCCATGAATCAATTGATTAAGTTGGTAGAGGAAATTTGAATGCAAGACTTGGATAAGATGTATATGAGATAATTTGACTGATATTTTTCTGCATCACTACCATTACTTGAATTGTTGGATGTGTGTATTGAATAACCAGATAAAAGGAGAAGATATTTGATAATTAGGAGTTTATATTGCATGAGTTTTTGAACTTTTAGTGATTGAAAGCAAAAATGGTAACAAGGTGTACAATATTAATCTAATAAAAAAGGATTTTGGGATTGAGATTTTGACAAGTGCTCTATTTCGAAGTCTTTTATTTAACATCCTCACTAGTTTTGATGATCATTCACATTTGTTTTTTTCTCAAAGTTCTTGAAATTCTGTGACTTGATTATTTTATATTTACTTGAGGACAAACAAAGGTTGAAGTGTGGGAGCCTTTGCTAAGTCACATTTATATTATGAATTTTGGTTATTAACTAAGAAGAATTTGAGTATTTAAGATACTTTAAATCATATTTTTATTGATTTAGCTTTACAAAGCGTAAAGCACTCATGATTGACTGATTTGTGTAAAGCAGAAGAAATACATATAATTTTATGATACAACATGGACAAATTGATAAGCGTTGATGAAAGTGGGAGCAAATTGCAAATTCAAGACTCAAATCTTAAGCAAAACTGCATTTCAAGCAAGATACTATTCATAGACAATTACCGTCCATGCATTGGACTATTCATGCGCATCGTTCATGCACACTATTCATGTGTTCTATTCATGCGCACTGTTCATGTTACTGTTCATGCGCAATTTCCAATCTGTTTTGGATTATGTGCGCAAGTTGCTTCCTGAAATTCTATAAAAATGCATCCTAGGAAAGTCCAAGGGGATCGGAGAACGTCCTGGGAGTTTGGGTTGAGGTCCGGAGAGCGAGAGAAGGCGTAGAGCATGAGGCAAGAGGAGAGGTGGTGAGTTGCTTGAGATAGTCGAGACACTATCATGGCTTCCAATCAATAAGCTTTTCTTTTCTTCTTCTATTTGGATTTAGTTGTCATATTTGTGATGACTTTGAATACAATGTTATTTTGTGGCTAATTTTATTATAAACATGTTAAACTAAACCCTTTATATATAATTTAGGATGTAGCATATGTATAATATAGCAGATATTGTAGTTTAATTTATTTATTATTGATATTATGTGTTAATTTAATATCTTAGGATTTAATGCTTGCTTGGTGTGAAGGTCTACACTTTGGCAACAATTATCATATATTAGGTAATGGAATTGAGAAGTGGAAGTCTAATATATGAAAATCAAGATATTAAACCTGGAAGTCTAAGACTATGAGAATAGGCATGATGTCCTTGAAGAATTCCCTAAACTTCCATAGAACTTAATGGATTCTAATTAACTTAATTCTATGAGAATATGTGGTTAAGAAGATTAGGTTAAGCCTTGTAGGTTTTCGAGAGAATGTACAAAGATAATTTAGAGATAGTTCTTCTTTAATATATAATATCTAAATTAAATAAACACTCTGTGTATCCATTGTAAAAGACATATGCGAAATCTTAGATCCTAGATTCTCTTAATCTTGTGATTTCTAATCTCTGTTCTACATTCTACAAATCAACTTTTCTTTTTTCTATTCTTTCTTCTCCTTATCTTATTTGATTAGAAAGTATTTAGATCTGACGTCTTAAGTACCAAATTCCTTATGGATCGATATTTATATACTACAATTTATAACTCATGCACTTGCGATAAGATTAAAAATACTCCACTTTTCCACAAACACACCCTTGTACTTTGGGTTTCATTATCTAAATGGAAATATAGTTAGAGCTCTTTCTCTCTTTTAGATTTTTGTTCTAGAGGGTCTTTACAAATTTTGCACAAGTAAGTGATAAGATACACTCTAACTACTTACTACTTTGTCTTTACTTGGTCTTGGTCTCCAACACTAAACCAAGTGAAATCATAAATAAATAATGAACAAAAGTAATACTACACTTTACAGATGTGTAGGGAACAATTTCAATGCTGAGAAGAATGTGTGGAATGAGTTGTTGATGGATCAGTTCAGCACTTGTAATCAATGACTCTGTTCTTCTTGGAAAACTTTTAATGATTACTTGAATACTTGAGAATTAGAATGTTGAAGCTCAATCAATACTCTAGTTAACCCTCTCCCTTCCTTTTGACATGTATTAAATAGGAGAGGAGTCAATTCGAACATTTGGTGGTAGGTGGTGCGCATTTAATACGTTAACGTTCAAATTTTTTCGACCATTACGACTCAAGTCGCAATTGGAGTCAACTATAGGGTGCAACTTCCCCTAAGTTACAAACTAAGGTCAAATTAGGTTGCAACTTCGGTCTTCATTCTTCAACTTCAAGTTCCACTCTAGGTTGACTAGGATTCAGACTTGACCCAAGTTGCAAGCAAAATCAACTTGAGTCACGACTTCACATCCCATTTTGGTCGTTTGAACTTTCACATGTCATACTGTTGATCATTTAGCATGGGTTTCTTTCTTTCTTTCTTCTTATTTTGCCTTCAAAGATCTTGATTTATGCATGTGGCCCTTTGGTCTTCTTGTGCATTTGGCTTGTTCTCTCTCATCTGAACTCTCTCGCAAGAGTTTGCATTTTGAACCTTGAATCATATTTAAATATTCATTCTTGATCCAAACTAGTCACCTTCAAACTTAAAATAATTCTATTTTATCTTCATTGTGCTCAAGTTACATGTTTGGGACGACTTGGTTTACAACTTCACCCAAGTTGTATTTCTGAGTTGACTTCATGTGCAACTTCACCTAAGTTGCATATCTAAGTCGACTTTGGTTGTGACTGCACCGGCTCATGCGTTCACTATTTCAGTGCTATTGAAAAATAGCCCTTTGAAGTAGATATCAAAGTCAACTTCAGTATTGACTTGATCCAAGTCGATGCCTGAATCGATTTAGTCTGCCAAGCTTTGGAACTTGAAACCTCTAAGTCTTAAAACACTTCAACACACATGTTAGTGCTATAAAACCTCTCAAATTGAATTGTTAATTATCGAAACATGGATTGTACTTGATTTTCTATTCATTTACAACATAATTCTCCAGTAATGCAACTTGTCCTACTTATCTTCTATGCCCTCATTCACACCGAATTCCAATTCCATCTTGTTTGGAATTCTCTGTTGGATGGCTTTCAAGTTACGATCTTCGGACACAGTTATCCAAATCATTTGATTAGATATCAAATTGTAGTAGGGTCTTGGCCTCTTGGGTATCCAGATTATGGATGCAACATGAACAAACACCAGATGCCTACAAGAATAAAGTGTAGATCAAAAGCTACTCTAGCTAGGTAGCATTTCCATGAGTTGACAAACTATAACAACTGATATAATACTAATCCGTGTTGGATCATTTCCACTTTCAAGATGCATGTGCATGCATACCCCCACATCTTAATTAAGTTAATTGCAGGTAAAGTAGTCGATCAGGCCCTTGGACATTTCTCATGATCTGGCCTTAACTATTACTTTTTTTTTATGGACCTTAACTAGATTTCAATTTGTTGAAACCGTTTTGCATTTTGCTAGTTTTGTTAGCTACAAATGATTAGTTTTTTTAGCTCTATTATAATTGGTTCTATTTTATAAAAGTTGCGTTATTATTTTTAATTTAGGAGTTGAATTATTTTCAATGTCAACATGGAACAAGATGCTAATTCAGAAGTTAATCAACAAGCTACTAATATAGAAAGTTCTACTTTAAAATCTTATTTTCATAAAAGGATAAGGCCTCCTAAGAATATATCAATGGTGTGGGGTCATTTCATTAAGGGCACATATGAGGAAGGTCAAGATAGTGGAACTTGCACTTGCAATTATTATGGGACATCATACCAATATGAAAATTCACATGGTACTAGTACATTGAAAAGACACTTAGATAGATGTTTACAATACCCATAAAATAGTAAAAGTGAACAAGTGTTTTCTTCATAAAAAAATAGTGATGATAACTCTAAGTCTCTTGTTGATTGGAAATTTGATCAAGAAGCATGTAGAAAAGCTTTAGCATTGATGATCATCACGGATGAGTTGCCATTTAAGTTTGTTGAAAGAAAATGGTTTTAACGGTTTTGTAAACTCTTACAACCTGTATTTCAACTTGTATTGAGAACAACAATCACTAGAGATTGTATTGAAATATACAATGAAGAGCGAAACAAATTGGAAATGGTACTTCAAAAACGGGTTTGGAGGGTATCTTTTACTACAAATGTATGGATTTTAATTCAGAATGTTGAATATTTGTGCCTTACTGCACATTATATTGACAAAGATTGGAAATTGAGCAAAAAGATCCTCAATTTTTGTCTTCTTCCTACACCACACACTGGAGAGGTTATTGCGCAGTCATTAGAACTTTGTTTGAAAGTTAGGGCATTAAAAAATATCTACCATTACTGTTGTTAATGCTACTTCTAATGATGTTGTTGTAAGAAGTTTTAAAAAGAGAATGGGCAAACAAAATGCTTTGTTAGTAGATGAAGAATTTTTACATGTTCATTGTGCTGCACATATTGTCAATTTAATTGTGAGGGATGGAATTGCTGAAACAAAAGATTCCATTTATCGAATATGAAATTCTATTAAATGGATTAAGAGCTCTCTAGCAAGGCAATAGAAGTTTTATGAAGCACTAAAACTTAAGGACTTCCAACAAAAAGCACTTTACATTTAGATGACATTACCTGTTGGAATTCAACATATTTAACGTTGGATAGTGCTTTAAAGCTTCAAAAAGCATTTGAATGTTTGCCTAACATAGATCCTAATTATGTGCATGATGATTGTCCAACAGATGATGATTAGGAAAACACAAATGCTTCGTGTAAGTTTTGTGAATGTTTTTATGATATTATGACTCATTTTTCTAGATCTCTGTATGTTACTTCAAATTTCTATTTCATTGAAGTTTGCAAGATCGAAAGATTGTTGAGTAATTTGTCATAGTGGAAGAATGAAAGAAAAATTTAATAAGTACTGGGGTAGTATTGATAAGATGAGCATGTTTTTGGTACTTGCTGTGATTTTAGATCCTGGATACAAGTTGCAAATGTTGAGTATGCTTTTAACAGGCTTAGAGTAGAGAAGGATAAAAATGGAATTAAGAAAGTGAAACAAACATTATTTCACATTTCCAGGATGTCTTCTTTTCCATTGATATGATCATGTGTTGATGTAGTTCATGTTGGTCCCGAGTTAATGGCAAAATCCAAGAGGGGAGGGGTGAATTGGGTTCTTATAAAATTCTTTGGTTAATTAAAACTTAACCCCTTGAAAGTTTGATCCCCTTGATTGAAGTAAATAGAGAGCAATAAGATAATGAAAGCAATAAAGAAAAGTAGTAGATAAGATTTATAGTGGTTCGGGCAATCCTTCCGTGCTCCACTCTTCCAAGCTCACACTCCGTTGTGACTTGGGTTCCAATACGTATTCCGCGAATACACATAGAGTCTCCGCTCTCTTTTAGATTTTAGCTCTAGGGGGCATATACAACTAGATCCTATGCTCTCTTCTAGATTCCAGCTCTATGGGGCATATACAATGCACAACACAAGTAGGTGATGAGTTCCACTCCAATCACATACTACTTTGCTTATACTTGATCTTAGCTACCCAAGCTAAATCAAGTTCAATACAATAAAATGAAGAATAAGAAAATCTACACTTTACTGAGTTGTGTAGGCAAGTTTCAGCTCGAGGAAGAATCTGTAGAACAACGGATTGTGTTTTGTTGAAGCACGTTGCAACTCGAAGCTAGTTCTTCCTTTGAAAGTGTGTATATCACTTAAATTTGGAGAAAAGCAAATAGGAACTCTTTCTTGCACTTCTTTTCTCACTTTAGACTCTATCTGCTTATTTCCTCTTGTTTTTCTTCATGGATCCATGTTTGCTTGAGTGTCTATATATAAAGGAGGAAAGATTTGAACATTCTAGAAGTGGTTGGCGCCCAATAAATGTTCCAACGTTCAAAAAATTCGAACGTTACTTCCCCAAGTCGCAGGTGGAGTTGACTTTGTATGCGACTTCACCCAAGTCGCATGCCGGAGTCGACTTCGTGTGTGACTTCGGCAGCTCTGCAGTTTCTAAGTATGTGTTCTGGGTTGACTTGGTTTCAGACTTGACCTCGAGTCGATCTTGGAGTCGACTTGGGTTGCGACTTGACTAGTTTTTGTGCCAAAAATAGTTTAGTCCTTGCTAATTCACCTCTTGCTTGCTTAGCTTCTTTCCTTCAATAATAGAACATTATCTTCATCTTGGATTAGCTTCAAAACTTGTGAATCTTGGAGAACTTGAATCTTGTATGATCAAGTCTTCTTTGATTTGGAATGAATTCATGTTCTCAGCTTCGCTATTAGTCTTCATATACTTAGATTTGAAAGTTTTGAGTTATCTTCATCTTGAGAATGATCTTGAATCTTTATCTTGAACTTTGAGAACCTCAAGTTGATCTTGGAATAACCTTGCACCTTTGATTTGGTCTTGAGAATGATCTTGAATCTTTATCTTGAACTTTGAGAACCTCAAGTTGATCTTGGAATGACCTTGCACCTTTGATTTGGTCTTAAGAAAACTCAAGTTGATCTTGGGATGGGCTTACAGCTTTGCTTTGGTCTTGAGAAGACTCAAGTCGATCTTGGGGTCGACTTCGTCTGCGACTTGAGTGTTCTGTTTCAAATTCAACACTAGAAGGAATTTGCCATTTGAAGTCGATGCTGGAGTCGACTTCATCTGCGACTTGGCTTCCAAGTCGCAAGTGGAGTCGACTTGGCCTGCGACTTTAGTATGTTGAACTTCTATTTTCAACGCTGTCCAAAAATGGTCACTTGAAGTCACATGTGGAGTCGACTTCGGTAGCGACTTTACCTCAAGTCGAAGTCTAAGTCGACTTGGGAATCGACTTGGCTGTTTTCATTTCTTAAACATTCAACATAATCATTAGTAATAACTTTATACTCAAATTTGACTTTGTTAATCATCAAAACTCATGCTTTGGTCAATTTTGTTTTGTTTTAAACATTATTTTCAACAGTTCAAGATATTAAGAAAGTATTTTTGTTACTAAGATTATATTTTTTATATTCATGTCATTTTAATTATATATGATACTTGATGTAATGTTGCATAATGAACTAATTATCACATGTTGAATTTTTGTTCTAGTACTTTTGGATGCTATGCAAAGAGCAATTTCAAATTTTGTGGGAAAGGTTCAAAATATTGCAAAGGTAAACACGTGGAAGGCAATTGAAGTAGTTAGGAATTTCTTAGATCCTCGTAGTAGGAATGGGTTGTTCGATCCTTTATTGTTGCTTCTAACTATTTCATTTATTTTATCATGTTTTATCTAGTGCTTCAAGCAACTCCATAGAAAATTGAGAACGATATAAGCCTTGAAAAGGATCTAGGTTACTAATGAATTTTTAGTTTACCTTTGCAATTTGGATGAAATTTATTATTTTAATTTGTCATTGAAGGTTTAAAAATCTATTCAGCTTTTCCATTGAAGTTTCACCATTGACATGATGGATAGATGCTTACAGTAAGAGGCGAAGGAAATTAATAAGAAATCTCCAGTTGAAATTACAAAAGTTTCAACTAGTGCTAAAGAATTTAAGCTTCCGTTATTATAACTTTTGTTACGATGGATTATATATTTTGTATTGGATTATAAAGTCTTGTTTATTTTAGCTATATGGATCCAAGTTATTTAAAACTAGTTATGGATTGTTGTGGCTTGTTTAATGATAACTTGTGAAAATGTGAGTTATCATGGCCCATTTCAGGCTAATTTTACATGTTAGTCGAAGAGAATATATTTAGTTTGCATCAATTTAGCTTAGTTTTTACTCGCTTTGCATTTTATGAGCATTATATAATTTTTATGCCTTTTTAATATAAAATAGGTGTTTTTAGTCCATTTATTTAGTTTCAGTCATTTTTTGCAGGAAGGATAGACAACTATGGCCTGCAAGCGAGTCGAATGAAGAACGGAGCCAAGTAAAGAAGCAGGTAGGCTGGCACCCAGGTGCCGACTAGTGGCACCTAGGCGCCACCCTACATGCCTTAGCATAAAGTTTCAGTATCTCACACGGTAGAATGCTTCTAGTGAGTTGGCGCCTAGGTGCCACTTCACTAGCATACGGACGCATTCCGATAAATTTCCATGTCGCAAAGCTTCCAGAGAGTTGGCGCCCAGGTGTCAGCTTGGGTTGCCTAAGCGTTACTTCAATAGTGTGCAAGAACATCCCGAAGAGTTTCTAAGTTATGCAGCATCCGGAGAGTTGGCGCCTAGGCGCCACGTAGAATCCGCACATGTGCATTTCTGCACATATGTCGTACATGTTAAGTGACTTAAATAGAAACCTAGGGATTTGTGCACAAAAGAGAGAGCCGATGGAGCAGCCACACAAAGAAGGAATAGAACCTGTTCAAAGTGCAACTTGAAGAGGAGATTCAATCTCGTTGGTGGAAGCTTCCGAGATTCAGTTTTCTCTTTCCCATTCTACTTTTATTTCTCTATTTTTCTTGGAATACTTTCATTATGGATGTAATAGATTTTTTTTGCCATGTGTTTGAGCTAAACTTCCATAGATGGGTAGTTAGGATGAATTAATATCTCACTATATTGTTTTGGTTCTTTAAGATTCAAAAATAAATACTTGATTTCTATATGATTATGCGATGTGGATTTACCCTTGCATATGTTGTCTAATGTTTTTTTACAAGATTAGCTACCTTGTAAGATGATTTAATCGCAGGATTAATTTTTGAAAAAGAAAAATCTCTGTCAGATCCATGTGTAGGGCATAGGTTTCTTCTTGGTTAAGGAGAGTTGTTTAATGGATAGGAGTATACCATTAAACCCAGTGTAGTCATGAACAAGTTATGTATCTATCAATTCCATTTCGTTTAATTAGCTTTATATGTATCGGAATATATATATAAAGACTATTGAACTTAGACTAGTAATTTTTTGCACAATCTAATAAAAATGAACTAATGCGATATAGTTTAGATTCAAGGATTTCCAATTATCCCATCTTTCATCCCCAATTGATAATTACTTTTTAGTATTCCAGCCGTCCCGTCAACTCTTCTCTATTTCTTTACGAATTTGATATTTTCTTTCTTAATTATGAAATCCTTTTTCTACTCACCGAAAGCAACTAAACTAATTAATAATCTTAATTAAACCATATCCTCATGAGAACGATACTTAACTCACTCTTTATTACTTGGTTGGCAAGTATACTTACGTTAAAACGAGCATTTTAATTAGACATATATGCAGCTCTTCATTTAATGCTATATAAATACATGATTTTTCATATAAACCTTAAGGAATGTGTGTTAATGTTTCAATATTTCCTATTTTGAAATATAGAAAGTTAATTTCTGTTAATAACTCTAGTATTAGAATTCAAGTTTAGGTCGGGTTGACGTTGGATTTAGGTTGAAATTCAGATTTTTGTATCGAGTTAATGTAAACTTAATATTAGTTTCAGGTCGGGTCGAGCAAGTTTGGGCCGACCTGATACCAAGTTGCACCCCTACTTGCGAATTGTTTATGCATTAAACAATTTTGTTGAAAAAGTTTTGAATTTATTTGTAATAAGGTCAAATTAGGTTAAAAAATGTGTTCATAGTATAGTTGGGTTGGGTTGGGTTGAGTTGAATTGGATTAGAATGAATTGGGTTAGAAGCTTCTAGAAATTGGGTTGAGTTGAGTGGGTTGGGATGAAAATGGGTTAGAAATGGGTTGGGTTGGGTTCCAATCCAACCCTACCCATGCACACCTCTAGTCGTAGGCCCAATTAAGGAATGACGTAGCATGTTATGGTGAGACATCAGAGCCCATCTGATTATGGTGACAAATCTTGTCTTTTGTCAATGAGCTTTTCCTAATCCAAGTCATCCACATACCTTGGAACATGGTTAAGTGTTGTTGATAACTCGAGCTAAGAAACTTCATTGATCTCATCTTTTAGGGCTTATTTGTTTTGTTGCAGTTATGGTATGGGGTGGGAAATCCCAAGCCAATCACTCATCCAATTAATAATTAATACTTTCACTTTTAATCCTATATTCATATCATTTTTTCCATCAATTATCTTCATCATACCTATTTATTCTAATTTTACCTCTACAATTTAACATCAATCATGCAAACTCTAAAATATTTCATTTTCCATTTCCGGCCGATCCCACCACCCCCACAAAATTTTAGTTACCCAACATCCCCTTAATTTTGCATATGAAATTTAAAAGAACTAGTTGTTTCTTTGTATTACTTGTCCGGGATCGAAAATAAAACAACTGCAATTGGCCTATTAGACAGACTAGTCCTAATCCAACATTGTATGGACTTAATTACGAGTGAGATTTTTAGCCTTATGCCTTGATTGGCAATAAGATAGATCAAGTTTAATTGAAGTAGATTACGTCATTTTCAATGTTCGATATTTTTGACGAGCTTCCCTATCCTAAAATAAAAAATAAAACAAATAACGAGCTTAGATCCACGAGTCCTGGCTTGACCCGACATATTTCATGCATTTTTTATTTTTTAATCATTTTCTCCTATTTGTTTTCTAATATTGGAAGTCCACATGGCCCGTAGATGATGTTTGAAAAATCCATGTGGCTCTCTTTATTAATCAAGCATGGTTGCTAATCGAGCCAAGTGTGGTGTAAGTGATACAAGTACATACACTTTGTATAAAGGCTTTTCTTCGAAGAATTTTACTGTAGGCAAAATATGCATCGTGTTTCATACTTTTCAATTTAATTACTTTTAAAGATTGTTCAAAGGAAAAGTTTTATTACACATAGCGAATTGATTGTTTCAATTTATCATGAAGGCTTACAAAAATACGTGTGACCTTTCCTTAGCGGAGGCAAATGGGGCCTAAGCGCAGCTCGTGGACTTAAGTTTATAAAATTTTTGTTAAGTAGTTGGTGGTTTAATTAATTCCAACATTAATTAATAAAGCTTATCTCTGTGACTAAAACAATATAAATAAGTGTTTTGCTTTGATGCTTGACAGAAAAATCTACTTCATCTATTATATTTAATATAATTTATATTATTATAAAAAAATTTATTTGTCTAATATCACTTTACATGGGTCCTGTCTATAAAATATAAAATCAATATCATAAAGAAAGTTCAATGCTAAATATCATATTAAAGTTGTATTTTCAACATCTAAATATATACATATCATTGCTATGTGGATAAATAAATTTATAAAGTATTTACTTTCTAATACTACATATAAAAAGCTTGAGTTTGATCTAATAGTATTTATCCAAGCTTCTAGTGGAATCACACATGAGTCCACATATAATTCTATAAAGTATTTACTTTCTAATACTACATATATAAAATATTAAGTTTGATCCAATACTATTTACGCATACTTTTCGTGGAATCATACATGAGTGTACAAACACAAGTGAAGTAGCGGGTTATAACGTCGTCCCACTTGATCATTAGCCAAACAGAAACAGTAGTGATGAGCAATACAATACTTGTATAATCATATTTTAGGGAGGTCCTGGGCGCTGGTAACGGGGTGGATTCGTAGGGCCCACTCCATAGCGCGGAGGCTTGAGAGGCAAGTAAGGAATACTGTGAGATGCTTCTCGGAGACGGCCGCTTGATCTATTATGACCATTAGCTAGTTCCTCTCGGAACTAAAAGAAATAGAACAAAAGCGCAAATGACGAAATGGTCAGGTATGTATATGTATAGAAGGATATGGGTCTGCGAAAAAATTGCTTATATAGAACTACAAATGTTAAACGTAACCAACCTAAATCACCCCATATAAATACATGAAGCCAAATTATTAGACAATAATGTATCCCCAGAAGTGCAGCCAATGTGTTTGCTGACGATATTTATTTGCAGCCAATGAAGCTATATTCATGTTATATGCAGCAACATTAACAGCTAGATTTAAGAAAGTTTCTTATAGTGACATTTTATGTGGATCAATGGTTGTATAAAGTGTGATTAAATTATAATACATGTAAGCATGATTTTATATGGATTCACGTAAAAATAAAAGGAAAAAGAAAAATAATCCTGTTATCCCAGGCTTAGTAATGGCCTACATAACCCATCTCAAAAAACTTTACTTAAAAATTTTTTTTTGTTTTTTTCTTCATACGCTTGTTTATCTTAATGTATTTAACATATAAACAAAATTTTACCATTTTCGGATATGTGAATATATATTTTTAAAATTTTTAAATATAGGAGTATTTTAAACATTTTAAACTACTGAAAATGGCAAAAAATCCTCATGTTTAAAAATATAAAAAATATATGCATGCATTCAAATTGGTAAAACTTTATTGATATGTTAAATGCATCTATGTTAACAAGTTTATAGAAAAAACAGAAAAAAAAGTTTTTTAATGAGTCTTTTAAAATAGGCCAAGAAACCATTA
Organism: Annona squamosa; assembly: GCA_035584095.1. Taxonomy (NCBI): domain Eukaryota; kingdom Viridiplantae; phylum Streptophyta; class Magnoliopsida; order Magnoliales; family Annonaceae; genus Annona; species Annona squamosa. The sequence goes on from JAXCLR010000001.1 coordinate 13,164,488, forward strand.
CTTCGCTAGGCTAATCATTTCTTAAAGAAAAACAAAGAAACCATATGGATGTATTAGGGTTTCAATATATATTTTGTTATGGATAATTGCAATCATTTCAAATGGTCTTACAATTAAGCATTGAGATATTCTTATGTATCTCAAACATTGTTTTAATAAACATGTAATAACATCACTAAATAATCATATAGTGGACACTCCTACACTAATAATTGGAAGATTATTGCCATTGCTTTTGGGAGACAAGGCTCCAACTACAAGGGTTGATGCCACGCCTTAAACACTCGTCAAGCAAGTATGAAACCACTACCTTGGCTAACTGAGTTGGGATTTGTTAGTTGGTTTCGATATATCTTATGTGTTGGATCATTACCCTTTTTCAAGATATATGAGGTATGTAGGGATCAAGTTGAGTGTATCTTGGCTAACCAAAGTGAATTGGTAGGATATCAAAGTTTAACCCTAATCTTGATGTTGCCAAATCTAATCTAATCATTGCATTCGAAACTATTCATTTTATTAAATATGAAAAATAAATATCGATCAAAGTTTTGCGTAGGTTACATCTACAAATGAGTATATTATTGATTTTGAAAATCAATTAAATTAATGATTAGAGTTTTAGAATTTTTCACAGTGACATCTTATGCGAATGAAAGGCAGGCTCAATTCTATATAACTAGGTTACATAAAAGCAGTTTCATTCAACACTTTTGAATTTTAAATTTTTAACTCTTGATGGATGTGAAACCCTGACCGTATGCGCGTCATTTCGACCGTATACGCGTCATTTCGATCATATACACGTCATTTCAATATTTGTAATTATTATAATTATTTTTTGATAAATGAAAATTCATGAATTATACTAATGGATATGTGTATTGGAGATTGAAATAATGCAATTAGAAATTTAACCCCGTGAAAAGTGCACGTGAATAGTGCACATGAATAGTAACTAAGGACTAAGACACGTGATTGAGAGTTAATCACTTGGATTAACTTAATCACAAAAAGACAAAATAAAGATTTAATCACTAAAAGACAAAATAGTAATTCTTTTGGATATTTTAATCCAAGTTTGGATTTTTGTGGAAAAATAGAAAAAATCATAAATTACAATCCGGGCACCGGAATTCGATGAAATTTTTTATGGATGGTTAAAAATTCATGATGGACATGATGAATGGGTTAAGATGTGATGAACATCACAAATCAAAGGTCAAGATGAAGCGTCAAATAGAGATTGAAAAAGTAGCTTAACTTTTAATTAAAGCTACTTTTGACTTTTTAATAAATAAATAAATAAATTAATTAAATGCAAATGCAGCTGCAATGCAGGGAGTTGCAGGGGCTTTTGACTTTTGGGGCTAAAATCCAATGGCCACAAATTAATCTTATCATTAACCAACGGTTAGGATTAATTTAGCTTAATTTAATTAATATTTAAAATAAAAAATAGGTAGAAAATAGGGCTGAAATAGGGTTGCTGGAGCAGGCCTAGGGTGGGAAGCACATGGCTCAAAGCATTTTTCAAAATTAAAAATAAATACCAATTTATAATTAAATACCTCAAAGCTAGGGAAAAATCCAATTTTGTGAAAAATCAAAAAGTATAAATAGGGGGCAGGGAGGACGTCCAAAAGCACTCCAAGCTTGAGAAATTCAAGCATTCCCACCTCCAAAATTCGTTTTTGGCCTTTAGAGAAAGAAGGAGAAGGTTGGAAAGAGAAAGTGTGAGAAAAAGAGGCGTATCTCCACTTCGGGTAAGTAATTTCTTTTCAAATTTCTTTTGGATGTTAAGTAAGGTAAAACCATGCTTAGATAATTCCCAAGCATGAGAAAATAAGTATAGATATAATATTTAAATGGAATTATGCCAAAACATCAAAAATTTGGAGCGAAGATAGGGTA
>JAXCLR010000001.1:13166501-13178429 GCA_035584095.1 Annona squamosa
ACATTATTCTAAATACAATGGGTGGAGTAGATCATGATTTCATGATCATGTGGGGCCCATTTTGGGGCCACTGCACCTCTATTCCGGTGCAGTGAAGCTGCACCGGAACAGATATATATATATATATGTATATATATATATATATTCATTATTATATTTTTAGGTGAAAGATTTTATAATATGATATTACAATAAAATATTACAATAAAAGCGCGAGAGAAATATTAAAGAGGTTTTAGGTTTTTTTTATTGCATAAATTCATGATAATAATTAGTTGTTTAGACATGGGAGTACAAGGATTTTAGTTGTTTGCTTTATTATATATATATTCAAGGCATGAAGGAACGTCCAGGAGGCTAGGTTAAATTATTACTAAATATTATTAACGTTGTAGAAAAAATGAGGCATATGGACCGCGATTATGGATCTCTGATAATGTAACAGGCATAATATAACATTGCAGAAATATATTTGATAATAATTGAATGCACAATCAGTGGTGGATTGAGATTCCAAGTTTACACAGAGGATTTTAGGTAGAGAAGTTGATTTTGGGTGCATGTCAGAATTTGTCTCCTTCTGAAATTGCCTTTCCTTATGTAACGAAATAAGAGAAGGGTTATTTTCATTATTTTGTTGATAAAGTATTGTAAAATTGTGAATAGATAGACTGATGGGGTCCATGGATGACAAGTTCGTTCATTTATATATATAAACAGATAAACGCAACAATAAATTATTGATAAGTTACTTTCGGCATTTGAGAGACGCCGGATCTTAATGTATGTTGATTGATAATTAGACTGGCTGATTTAGTAAATATTGGTATATTTTGAAATTTAATGGAGTTATTGAATGTTGATTTTATAGCTGCAGTAAAGAATTACTTTAGATTTAGTTAGGTGAAATTATTTGTATTAGAAATTTGGGTTGATAAATCATGATTATTAGTCATACATAGATATTTATTGATAAGTTGTTATCTATTTCAATAAGCAAGGATTTAAGATTGAGGTTTAAAAGTTGGATTCAAAGAAAGAAAAGTTTATTTTGCATATTTGAGGTAGGTAGAATTTTGAATTGAGCTTTGAGAATTTTTACGCTTGACTATGTATGTTACGGGCCGTGCCGACGGATTTGACGTAAATATGATGGATTTACATTTTCAATTGATTTGTACAACAACTTCAGTTTACAATTTTGTTTTGTATTTGAGAAAGTATGATTTAGCATATTATGAGCATAATATTTGAATGCATGAGCGTGATATGAGAAAAATAACTTAAAGTTAATGTGATGGTTAAGGGCTTTTATGAATGTGGTAATAGTGATTCCAATCTACGGGCCACTGAGTTAAAGATGAAGAAAAGTTAAATGGTAAAGTGCATGAGCACGAGTAGTTGCATTACTTTATGAGGATGAGCATTGACATGTTAAATGTTTATGAAAGTTTTAGTATTTTAATTGATTGTTTTAAGCCGGTTTTTAGTATTAAGCAGTTTTCATTCGCTTTCCTACTTATTGAGTTTTCTTGGACTCACTCCAATTTTTTCTATTTTTTTTAGTTAACAAGAAAAGTAGAGGATGCAGAATATCACTAGTCTTCACTAGTTAGTGGAAGTTGGATTAAATAATTATTTAAATTTAAGTTCTTTCAAAGGTGAGTTTTTATATTTGGGCCATTTCAATTGTAATATTTATATAGTGAGATTAGAAAATAATTTTGATACATATACATTGAGGCATTTGATGTAAATTTTCATAATTATCAAAGAAATATAATTATTGATTTAGTTTTTTTTCTCAGCTTAATTAGTCCTGGCAGTTTTTATGTAACGACCATCAGTAGTGGAAAGTGTTGCCAGCGAAGTGCTACAGATTTGCACCCTATACTAATCGACATGAGTAACCAAGTAAACAGAGTACCATAGGCAGTATAAATCTATTTATGTAAGATATATAAATCAATTTATTTGATTTAGTTGGTGGATCATTCATTAAAGTATATACAAATATAATTTTCAATATTTAATATTTTTATTATAAAAAAATATCTAATACTTTTTGGGAAATATTTATAAAGAAAATATTATCCTTTAATAAGATTTCATTATAATTGACAAAGTTGAGAAAATATTTTATATATCAATTATATATTGTGTCAATTATAATGCATATAAAGAAAGTACTCTCAAGTATAACAACTATTGAATTAATTTTTTAAAAAATTTTAAAAATTTTAATTTTTTATTTCTAAAGTATAACCTAATCGAAACCATCTAACAAAATATAATAAACTCTAATAGCGTCAAACTAAATCTAACAAAATCTAATGAAATCTCCTTAAATTACCAATAGTGATTTAACACTCATAATATGCTTTTTTGCTACTTATAAGGTCATTTGTCTTAGGCATATGGTTTAGAGCTTAGTTAATAAGATTTAATGAATCTACCCAAGTTTGATAAAGTCTAATAGAGCCTAATCAAGTCTAACAGAAGCTCACACTATTTCACTAAATTTAACTGAATCTACCGAAACTTAACTGAATCTAATGGAATCTATGGTAATTGTGATTTAACATATCTAATATACTTTTTTTGTTTTTCATAAAGTTATTTATACCTTAGATAAGTATAACACAATTGAACACTATCTAATGAAATCTAACATAATTTAACTAAATCTAATCTAAGATTAAATAATAAGATTGAATGAAATCCATCCAAGTCTAACAAAGTAGAACATAGTCTAATCCTATATAACTAAATCTAATCAAATTTAACAGAATCTAACTGAATTTAACAGAATCTAATGAAAATTTAACTTTTACTATTAGCATAGTTTAGCATCCATATATAATATGTTGTTTAGCACTTTAGCACCTTATAAAGTCATTTATGCCTTGCAACATCATTTGGAGCTTATTTAATAAAATATAATCAAATATAACAAAGTCTAATAAAATAGAATCAAATCTAATGTAGAGAAACACTGTCTAACTAAATCTAAATGAATTTAACATACGTTTTCAATATCCTAATCATGATTTAGCACATATAAAAAATTTCTTTGCTCCTTATATAGTCAATTAAACCTTAAATATATAACTTAGATCTTAGTTAATAGGATTTAATGGAATCTGTTTGAGTCTAACTTAGATCATAACTTAGTCTAACTTATTCTAGCTAAGTCTAACATACTCTAACCATGTCTATAAAGCCTAACCTAGTCCAATAGAGTCTAATTAAAGCAAACCAAAGCTAACTAAGCATAATAAATAAAAATTAATTTAAATAAAATTAAAATCAAATAAATATATAAATATAAAATAATCAATTTAGGATTGTTGTTTTTTTCCAGTTTAATTCGGAGGTGCAATCTTATAGGATTGTTGATTTTGTCCTTTTCAATGGACCGATTAACTCATTTCTCTTTTTAGTTGAAAAAGAAGTCTTTCAGATATAATCCAATTTCATTTCATTTGTAGCACTATTAGCTTGCCTTCGTTGCTGGTTCTTATAATATTTGGCTAAGCTTTTCTAATTTGCATCTTCTTACATTATGCCTTCCTCTTACCATCGCACATGCTGCCTATAATTGTCTTGTAACACAACTTGTCCTGCTTATCTTCTATGCCCTCATTCGCACCAAGTTCCAATTCCATCTTGTTTGCAAGTCTTTGTTGGATGGCTTTCAAGTTACGGTCTTTGGACAAAGTTATCCAAATCATTTCCTGGAAATCAAATTGCAGTAGGGTCTTGGCCTCTTGGGTATCCAGATTATGGATTCAACTTGAACAAACGCTAGATGCCTACAGGAAAAAAGTGCAGATCAAGAGCTGCTCTAGCTAGGTAGCATTTCCATGAGTTGACACACTGTAACAATTTATATATTACTAATCTGTGTTGGATCATTTCCACTTTCAAGATGCATGTGCATGCATGCCCTCACATCTTAATTAAGTTAATTGCAGGTAATGTAGTCGATAAGGCACTTGCACATTTCTCATGATCTGGCCTTAACTATTACCTTTTTTTATGCAGGCCTTAACTATATTTCAATTTGTTGATACTGTTTTGCATTTTGCTAGTTTTGTTAGCTGCAAATGATTGGATTTTTTGTAGCTTTGTTATAATTGGTTCTATATTATAAAAGTTGCATTGTTATTTTTAATTTAGGAGTTGAATTATTTTCAAAGTCAACATGGAACAAGATGCTAATCCAGAAGTTAATCAAGAAGCTACTAATATAGAAAGTTCTACTTCAAAATATTATTTTCATAAAAGGAAAAGGCCTCCTAAGAATGTATCGATGGTGTGGGATCATTTCACTAAGGGCACAGATGAGGGAGGTCATGTTAGTGGAACTTGCACTTGCAATTGTTGGGGGACATCATACCAATATGAAAGTTCTCATGGTACTAGTACATTGAAAAGACACTTAGGCAGATGTTTACAATACCCGTATAATAGTAAAAGTCAACAAGTGTTTTCTTCATGAAAAAATAGTGATGATAACTCTGAGTCTCTTGCTAGTTGGAAATTTGATCAAGAAGCGTGTAGAAAAGATTTAGCATTGATGATCATCATGAACGAGTTGCATTTAAGTTTATTGGAAGAAAAGGGTTTAAAAGGTTTTGTAAACTCTTACAACCCCTATTTCAACTTGTATCGAGAACAACAATCACTAGAGATTGTAGTGAAATATACAATGAAGAGTGAAAAAAAATTGGAAATAGTACTTCAAAAACAGGTTCAGAGGGTATGTTTTACTATAGATTTATGGACTTCGATTCAGAATGTCGGATATTTATGCCTTACTGCACATTATATTGACAAAGATTGGAAATTGCACAAAAAGATCCTTAATTTTTGTCTTCTTCCTACATCACATACTGGAGAGATTATTGCGTAGTCATTAGAACTTTGTTTGAAAAGTTGGGGTATTAAAAAGATATCTACCATTACTGATGATAATGCTATTTCTAATTATGTTGCTATAAGATGTTTTGGAAAGAGAATGGGCAAACAAAATGGTTTGTTAGGAGATTGAGAGTCTTTATATGTTCGTTGTGCTGCACATATTATCAATTTAATTGCGAGGGATGGAATTGCCTAAACAAAAGATTCCATTTTATCGAATTCGAAATTCTATTAAATGAATTAAGAGCTCTCTAGCAAGGCAACAGAACATGAAGGACTTTCAACAAAAAACACTTTATGTTTAGATGTTGTTACCCATTGGAATTCAACGTATTTAATGTTGAATAATGCTTTAAATTTAAAAAGCATTTGAACATTTGCCTAACATTGGTCTTAATTATGTGCATGACAATTTTCCAACAGATGAATGATTGGGAAAATGCAAGTTTTTTGTGTAAGTTTTTGGGAAGTTTTTATAATATTACGACTCATTTTTCGGGATCTCTATATGTTACTTCAAATTTCTATTGCATTGAAGTTTGCAAGATTGAAAGATTGTTGAGTAATTTGTCAGATGTGGAAAATGCTTGCTTCAGGGATATGAGTCAAAGAATGAAAGAAAAAATTGATAATTGATAAGATGAACATGTTATTTGTACTTGCTGTGAATTTAGATCCTCGATACAAGATGCAATAGGTTGAGTATGCTTTTAATAGGCTTGGAGAAGAAAAGTCTAAAGAAGGAATTGAGAAAGTTAAACAAACATTATTTCACCTTTTCAAGCTGTATGAAGATGAATATAATATCGATAGCTCCTTCGGTGATGAAACTCAAATGGAAAGTATAATTGAAGATGTTACTAGGTTTGGTGAAGATCTGTATTATAAACATCTGAAGGAGGAAGAACAAAAGACATACGCACAATTAGAAGTTGATCGTTATTTGGAAGAAGTGGCACTATGCACTACATCAAATTTCGATATTTTGAGTTGGTGGTCTACTTCTAGTTATAAAGTATTGTCTCATTTAGCGAGAGGCATTCTTGCTATTCCAATTTCTACAGTTGCTTCTGAGTCACTTTCAGCACAGGTGGATGCATACTTGATTTATTTAGAAGTTCTTTGACACCAAGTCTTGTTGAAAGGTTGATTCGTGCTCAAGATTCATTAAGGTCATCTTCAGAACAAATTACAATTGAGGAAGACCTAATAGAACTTGAGGAAATTGAATCATGTATTTGTAGTTAATATAATATTTTTTATAGTTTCATTCTTTTTTTTTCTAGATGGTAGATAATGATATCCTTCTAATTATTTGCAGCATTGGTTGAAGACATGATGAGTTCTGGGATGTCTTCTATTCCATTGATGTGATCACGCGTTGACGTAGTTCAAGATATTAAGAAGGTATTTTTGTTTCTGAGATTATATTTTTTATATTTGTATCATTTTAATTATATATGATACTTGATGTAATGTTGCATAATGAACTAATTATCATGTGCTGAATTTTTGTTCTAGTACTTGTGGATGCTATGCAAAGAGCAATTTCAGGTTTTGTGGGGAAGCTTCAAAATATTGCAAAAGTAAACACGTGGAAGGCAACTGAAGTAGTTAGGAATTTCTTACATTCTCTTAATGAGAATGGTTTGTTCTACCCTTTATTATTGCTTCTAACTATTTCGTTTCTTTTATCATGTTTTATCTGGTGCTACAAGCAACTCCATAGAAATTGAGAATGGTATAAGCCATGAAAAGAATCCAGGTTACTAATGAATTTGCAGTTTACCTTCGCAATTTTGATGAAACTTTTTATTTTAATTGTCATTCAAAGTTTAAAAATCTGTTTAGCTTTTCCATTGAAGGTTTCATAGGCCATTGACATGATTGACAGATGCTCGTAGTAAGAGGCAAAGGAGATCAATATGAAATCTTCAGTTGAAATTACAAAAGATTCAACTAGCGCTGAAGAATTTAAAATTCCGTTGTTATAGCTTTTGTTATGGTTGATTATATATTTTGTATTTGATTATAAAGTCTTGTTTATTAGCTATATAGATCCAAGTTATTTAAAACTAGTTATTAATGGTCGTGATTTGTTTAATGCTATATAAATGCATGATTTTTCATATAAACCTCAAGGAATGTGTGTTAATGTTTCATTGTTGCCTATTTTGCAATATAGAAAGTTCATGTGTGTTAATAACTCTAGTATTAGAATTCAGGTTCAGGTTGGGTCGGGTCAGGTCCTCATTGGTTTCAGGTTGAAATTAAAATTTTTTTGTATCGGGTTAATGTAAACTCGATATTAGTTTCAAGTCGGGTCGGGCAGGTTTGGGCCAACTTGGCACCAAGTTGTATCCCTACTTGGGAATTGTTTGTGCATTAAGCAATTTTGATAAAGAAGTTTTGAATTCATTTGTAATAAGGTCAAATTAGGTTGCAAAGTATGTTCATAGTATAGTTGGGTTGAGTCGAGTTGGGTTGGGATGACAATGGGTTAGAACACCCAACCCAACCCATGGGCACCCCTAGTCATAGACCTAATTAAGGAATGACGTAGCAGGTTATGGTGAGACATTGGTGCCCATCTGATTATGGTGACAAATCTTGTCTTTTGTCAATGAGCTTTTCCTAATCCAAGTCATCCACATACTTTGGATCATGGTTAAGTGTTGTCTATAACTCGAGCTGAGAAACTTGGTCGATCTCATCTTTTAGGGCTTGTTTGTTTTGTTGCAGTTATGGTATGGGGTGGGAAATCCCAAGCCAATTACTCATCCAATTAATAATTAATATTTTTCACTTTTACTCCTACATTCATATCATTTTTCCATCATACCTATTTATTTCAATTTTACCCCTACAATTTACCATCAATCGCGCAAACTCCTCACAAAATTTTAGTTATCCAACATCCCCTGAGTTCTGCATACGAAATTTAAAAGAACTAGTTTCTGTGTATTACTTGTACAACTACAATTGGCTTATTAGACAGACTATTCGTAATCCAACATTGTATGGACTTAATTACGAGTGAAATTTTTAGGCTGAAGCCTTGATTGGCAATAAGATAGATCAAGTTTAATTAAAGCAGATTCCATTATTTTCAATGTTCAATATGTTAACGAGCTTCCCTATCCAAAAATAAAAAAATAAAACAAATAACGAGCTTATATCCACGAGTCATGGCTTGATCCGACATATTTCATGCATTTAATTATTTTCTCCTATTTGTTTTCTAATATTGGAAGTCCACATGGCCCATAGATGATGTTTGAAAAATCCATGCGGCTCTCTTTATTAATCAAGCGTGGCCGCTAATCGAGCCATGCATCGTGTAAGTGTGGCAAGTACATACACTTTGCATAAAGGCTTTTGCTTTGAAGAATTATACTCTAGGCAAAATATGCTTCGTGTTTCATACTTTTCAAAATTTAATTACTTTTAAAGATTGTGCAAAAGCAAAAGTTTTATTACACATAGGCAATTGATTGTTTCAATTTATCATGAAGGCTTCCAAAAATACGTGTGACCTTTCCTTTAGCGTAGGCAAATGGGGCCTAAGCGCAGCTCATGGACTTAAGTTTATATAATTTTCGTTAAGTAGTTGGTGGTTTAATTAATTCCAACATTAATTAATAAAGCTCATCTCTGTGACTAAAACAATATAAATAAGTGTTTTGCTTTGGGACTTGACAAAAAAATCTACTCCATCTATTATATTTAACATTATTTATATTATCATAAAAATTCTTTATTTGTCCAATACATAGTTCCCACATATAAATTATAAAATCAATATAATAAAAAAAATTTCAATGCTAAATATCATGTTAAAGTTGTATTTTCAACATCTAAACATATAAATATCATTACTATGTGGATAAATAATTTTATAAAATATTTACTTTCCAATAGTCTACATATTAAAGCTTGAGTTTGATCTAATAGTATTTATGCAAGCTTCTGGTGGAATCACACATGAGTCCACATATAATTCTATAAAGTATTTACTTTCTAATACTACATATATAAAATATTAAGTTTGATCCAATAGTATTTACGCACACTTTTCATGGAATTATACATGAGCGTACAAACAGAAGTGGAGTAGTGGGTTCTACTGTCGTCCCACTTGATCATTAGCCACACAAAAATAGTAGTGTTGAGCAATACAACACTTATATAACTACTATATTTTAGAGAAGTCCTGGGCAGAATGGGCATCGGTTGTCACGGAGACGGAGGTGGTTTTATAGGGCCCCTTGAATAGCGCGGCATCGAAATCGCGAGCCAGCGGAAATGCTTGCGAGGCCTCTGAGCGGCACTTTGAGATGTTTCTTGGAGACGACCGCTTGATCTACCACGAACATTAGCTACTTCCTCTCGGAACTAGAAGAAATAGAACATTAGCGCAAATGATGAAATGATCAGGTACATATATGTATGGAAGGATATGGGTCTGCAAAAAAATTGCTTATATAGAACCACAAATGTTAAACGTAACCAACCTAAATCGCCGCATATAAAGTTACATGAAGCCAAATGATTAGACAATAATGTATCCCCAAAAGTGCAGCCAATGTGTTTTCTGCCGATATTTATTTGCAGCCAAATGTAGCTGTATCCATGTTATATGCAGCCAAATTAACAGCTAGATTTAAGAAAATTTGTTATAGTGACATTTTATGTGGATCAATGGTTGTATAAAGTGTGATTAAATTATAATACATGTAATCATGACTTTATATGGATTCACGTAAAAAAGAAAAGGTAAAGAGAAATAATTTTGTTATCCCCGGCTTTAGTGATGGCTTAAATAACCTATCTTAAAAAACTCACTTAAGATTTTTTTCTACTTTTTCTTAATACGTTAGTTTATCTAAGTGTATTTGCAATATAAACAAAGTTTTACCATTTTCGTATATGTGAATATATATTTTTTAAAATTTTAAATATAGGAGTATTTTAATTGTTTTCAACTACTGAAAATGGCTAAAAATCCTCATGTTTAAAAATATAAAAAGTATATGCAAGTATCAAAATTGGTGAAACTTTGTTTATATATTAAATGCATCTATGTTAACAAGTTTATAAAAAAACAAAAAAAGCTTTTAACTAAGCAGTTTGAACTAGGCTAAGAAGCCGTCACTTAGCCCGGGCTAATCATTTATCAAAGAAAAACAAAGAAGGCAAAACCATGTGGATGTATTAGGGTTTCAATATATACTTTTTTATGGGTAATTGCAATCATTTCAAATGATCTTACAATTAAGCATTGACATATTCTTATATATCTCAAACATTGTTCTAATAAACATCTAATAACATCACTAAATTTTCATATAGTGGACACTCCTACACTAATAATTGGAAGACTATTGCCACTGCTTTGGGGGACAAGGCTACAACCATGAGGGCTGTTGCCGTGCCTTAAACACTCAGTGAGCAGGTATGAAAACACTATCTTGGTTGACCGAGTTGGGATCTATTAGTTGGTTTCAATATATACTTATGTATTGGGTCATTACCCTTTTTTAAGATATATGAGGTATGTAGGGATCAAGTTGAGTATATCTTGGCTTACCAAAGTGAATTGGTAGGACATCAAAGTTTAAGCCTAATCTTGATGATGCCAAATCTAATCTAAACATTGTATTCAAAACTATTCATTTTATTAAATATGAAGGATAAATATCGATCAGAGTTGTGTAGGTTAGATCTATAAATGTGTATATATATAGATTTTGAAAATCACTTAAATTAATAATTAGAGTTTTAGAATTTTTCACAGTGACATTGGATAAAAGGCAGGCTTGCTTCTATTTAACTAAATTACATAGAAATAGCCTCAGTCAACACCATCGAATTTTAAAATTTTCAATCTTGATGGAAAAATATAGTCCATTTATTATGTTTAACATCATTTGTTTATCTAAGAAATCAAGTTTCATCGAAATCAAATATGTGCATAAGTCATATTTGCTCAAAAATAAATATATTCGTGTGTAAATTGGAAAAATGTTTAGAGCCATTAAGACATTTATTGGAATATTATTATACTTTATAAAACCATTTACTCACATGGAAATAATATTTTAAACGGTTTAGATATTGAAAATACTTCTTTAAAATTGATATTTAATATTAAATCATTATATTATATTGACTTTATACATTTGTAAATGGGGCCTATGCAAAATAGTACTAGACAAGTGAAAGAGTTTCTGAACTACTGTAAACAATAATAAATACAATAGATGGAATAGATTTTTTATCACTCATTAAAATATTTAAAATAAAAGGGATTACAAATAAGAAGAGTTTTTTAGAAGTGAACCTGGAGAAATGGTCATACAAAATCTTACTAAATCTTAAGCATGACTTTACATGGATTCATATAAAAATGAAAAAAACAAAAATGGTGAAACCATAAGGATGTATTAAGGTTTCAATACATACTTATGTATTGGATCATTTCCCTTTTTAAGATATATGAGTTATGTAGAGACCGAGTCATGTTCTTATGCATCCAAGTGCAAAATCCTCTTTTTAATATTTTTAAATTTTTTTGTAAAATTACGAATCTAAGTATTTTTTTATTTTTAAAAATGAGGAGTTTTAGTCATTTTTAAATGACTAAAATACCTTTTTAAAAAAAATAAAAATATATATACATATTTCTAAAAATGGTAAAATTCATAAGTTAAATATACTTAAATTAATAGTTTTATAAAAAAAAACTTTTAAATTATTTTTTAAAAAAAAAAGGTTTTACAACTGGGTGCATTGAAACAAAACTCAAAGAGACCAAGTTAAGTATATCTTGGCTTACCAAAGTGAATTGGTTAGATTTTTAAAAATAAAAAATATATACATATATTTAAAAAGGGAAAAATTAATAAGTAAGTTAAATATACTTAGATTAATGGTATTAACAAAAAATTTTGAAATTTTTATTTTAAAATGGATTATTACCTAAGTGCATTGAAACCAAAC
>JAXCLR010000001.1:13205089-13248543 GCA_035584095.1 Annona squamosa
TTGGATTAAAATATCCAAAAGAATTGCTATTTTGTCTTGTAGTGATTAAATCTCTTATTTTGTCTTTTTGTGATTAAGTTAATCCAAGTGATTAACTCTTAATCACGGGTCTTAGTCCTTGGTTACTATTCAAGTGTACTATTCACGTGCACTATTCACGGGGTTAAATTCTCAACCGCATTATTACAACCTCAAATACACATGTCCATTCATAAATTTTCATTTATTTATAAAATAATCTTCAAAATTTACAAATGTTGAAATGTATATGGTCGAAATGATGCGTATACAGTCGGGGTTCCACAGACCCCTTGGGTTTAGTTTAATGCCACTAATTTTCCCACCAATTGCCTCACCAGCGATAAGAGCGGAAAGACCCTCGGCACATAAGATGAAGAGATAGGGAGATAACGGATCACCTTACCGTAGAACCCGCTGTGGTGTGGAGTATCTTGACTTGAAACCATTAACATTGACCCTATATCTCACCGAAGAAATGCAGCTCATTATCCATCTGATCCACACCGGTCCGAAATTCATTGCTTCCATAATGTGTTTTAAGAAGTCCCACTCCACCCGGTCATACGTCTTGGACATATCGAGTTTGATAGCCATTTCATGCTTCATACCTAATCTTCGCCTCCTCAAAGAGTGAATGACCTCGTTGGCCACTAACATGTTATCAGAAATTTGCTGCCCCGGTATGAATGCACTCTGATATTCACTGATGATGTCATTGAGGCATAGCTTGACTCTGTTGGCCAGAACTTTTGCCAAGATCTTGTATGCCATGTTACAAAGGCTGATCGGGCAGAAATTTGCCAAAGACTGAGCACCAGCCATTTTCGGTATGAGGACAATAGTGGTGGAATTTTGCTTTTGGACCTGCCTGCATTGGCTCTCAAAATCCGATTGTTCCATGAATTGTTTGCACCAAAGATAAACATCTTGCCCAACTATTTGCCAGTGTTTTTGAAAAAACCCCGCTGACATTCCATCTGGCCCCGGCACCTTTGTTGGGCTCATCGACTTGACTGCTTTGACCACTTCATCAAATTCGAGAGTTCTAGTCAATGAGAGCCTCTGTTGATCCGAAATTTTTGATGAAATAGAAGCATTCAACCAGTCACTTGTCGTTGAAGCAGAAGAAGAGAACAGAGAAGAGAAGTGAGCCACAGTCATTTCCAGCATCTCATCTTGATCACTGACCCATTGCCCATTATGATCCATTAAGCCCTCAATGGAATTGACCCTTCTGCGATAGGATGCCATATTGTGAAAAAACTTCGTGTTTCTGTCCCCCTCGTGAAGCCAATGGGTCTTTGCTCTTTGCCTCCATAACTGTTCCTCATCGCCGAGAAGAAGATTTATTTGGGCCTTAGTGCGATTAATAGCATCATCTCTATGGTGAGTGGGGTTTTGAGCCATAAGAGAGGCCAGCTCCCGTTGCCTTTGCTCAATGACTTTCCTGAGATTCCCCCGTTTCCGACGGTTCCACTTAGATAGGTCCGTGCTGCATGATTGGATCATTCGATCGAGGGGAATCTGACCAGAGAGGCCAAGACTCTGTTGCGAGGTCCATGCATTATTAACGATCTGATGGGTCTCCTTATCTTTAGCCCAGAACAGTTCATAGCGGAATTCCTTTGGGGGTTTGCTTCTGCGTGTCAAGGTGTTCAATAGCAACCAAAGAGGACAATGATCAGAGTAGTTCACTGCTAAATGGAAGATTTTTGCATGAGGGAATAAGGCCAACTAATTTGGCGTTGCCACACCTCTGTCCAGTCTGGCTTCAACCCGCTAAGAACCCCTACGATTGTTGCTCCATGTCATAGTTGGCCCCACAAAACCAATATCCAGCAAGTCGCACCCATCCAAAGCATTACAGAATGAGTCCATTTGATGTTGAGGTCGAAATCTCTAGCTGAGATACTCATCTGGCCCCGTAACCTCGTTGAAGTCGCCCATTACTATCCATGGGGCCTCTATCCTCTCACAAAGAAGTCTCAGAAGCTGCCAAGTATGAACCCTCAGATGCGGTTCAGGATGGCCGTATAGACTTGTGACCCTCCACCCATTAATCATTGCATTAATGTGGTGATTTGAATAGCTTTTAATTACAACAGGAAGATCATTCTGCCAAAGTAATGCAATCCCGCCCCTTCTGTCCGTAGAATCGACCGCAAGACAACAATCTTACTTGAGCTTATATCGAATTCCTTTCATTTCCATTGAGGTCCTTTTCGTCTCAGAAAGAAAAATCAAATAGGGAACTTTTTGCTTGACAAGGTCAAGGAGACAGCGAATTGCCCGTGGGTTCCCAAGCCCACGGCAATTCCAAGCCAGGAGAGACATGTTACTCGAGGTGGGCCTGAGGGACCCCCTCAGACACCACCTCCTTATCTTCAGGAAATTTCTCCCCTTTTGGCCTTTTGGGAATGATGTTGAGCTCCTGCGGCTCCCTGTTTGCCCTTCGTTTGAAATTTTCCCCCTTAGGGATCATACCTTGACCGCCTGCCGGGCTGGGTTTTGCCCCTCCCGCCCTCCTTTTCCATCTACCCCTCCCATGTGTGTTTTCTGTCCTTCCATCTTTGGATGGGCCAATGATACGAACTCCCTGAAATTCAGTGCCTCCCCTTCCCAACAGTTCAGCCCCAACGGTTGAAGGAGAAGCTTGAAGCATAACTGGAGCCATGCCAATTGAAATATCCTGCATAGAAGCTTCGTAGATTTCCTCTTCCATTGCAAATTGGTGCTGATGGGGGGAGATCCTTGCCATCTGCCACAACTCCAGCCTTGTTGGCAGGTGATTCTGAGAAGCATTCCAGCCCAACTGCTCAGGTTGAGGTAAAGATCTTGGGTTTGCACTTGTTTCAGGCTGCATTTGGATATGGTCCACCTTAATAGTACCCTGATTGCTGGATGTTGGCAGCTCATGCCCAGGACGACACTGCCGCTGATGACCTTCTGGTTGGTCACGCGGAGGGCCCCAAGGTTCCCTTCCTCCCTGATCGTCCCTTGCCTGTCCAGCCGAGCAAAGCAAATGGTCATGTATGAGATTTTCCCCAAAAACCTGCTGCTGGACCTGCACCATTTGCATGTCGCGTTGGCTATCTTGAGGATTCACCGGCGACTCAATTTGGGAGTTGGGTTGCTGGCCCTGCAATATATTCAAACTACACTGGTTAGGCAGCGGTTTCGCCGCCCACTCGTCATGAGAAGTGTTTCGATAGTGGCAGTCCCGATGAGAAAGATGGGTCTTCTGCTCTTGGAACGGCAGCACCTCCCCACACTGCTGTTGATTTATCACATGATTCCCCGAAACATCTCCACTGGCCATCTAATCTGCATCGACCCTATTTATCTCGCCCAAGTATTTCCTTGGGGACACCCTACTTCCGGATCCCAAACTGTCTCTAGCTCGCAATGGCTTGGTACCCACTCTCAAAGCACTCCCATACGACAGATATGCTTTGACCACGATATCGGTTTTATCTCCCAATTGTTGGCAGTCTTTAAACGCATGTGCCATAATCCCGCATTGGTAGCAGAATATCGGAAGCTTTTCATATTGGAATAGGATCCATGTTCTCCCCTTTTTCCCCACTTGTATGAACAAACCTCTTCGGATCAGTTTCCTACAGTCAATCCATACTTTCAATTTCAGCTCCATGTCAGATGCTTCAATGGTATCAACAGCTTCGAATGTCTCGCCAATTCGACGTCCCAGCTCAAGCTTGTCTACTAGTTGAGCGATTCCCCGGATATGCACCCATATAGGCGTTTTTGCAAGCATAACTTGGGCAAGGTCTAAATCCTCGTTCAGATCCATGATGACCACCAGCTGTCTGTCGTACAACCATGGCCTCCCTGCGAGGACCCTCTCCTTGTCTTCCTGGTTGGAGAAGACCACCTTGTACAGGTTCTCTCCCAAATCCACGAAGTGAAAACTGCCAGTAGTTCGCCAAAGTCTCCGCATCATGGTTTTTAGCAGCTCTCTATTGTACTGCTTTGACGACCAAACCGAACATAAGCAAGCCGCGTCTGCTCCCGGGGAAATTTTCCTTATCGCTGACCTAGAAATCGACATAGGTTGTAGCTCCTCCTGGAGGAGATCCTCCACGCTCGGGTTCATAGCAAGAGTTCCCTGTCAAAAAGACTCCGTCGCCCAGACTCACCGCCCTTAGCACCAGTTCTTTCGCCGTAGCAGTAGCCCCTCTAGCTCTTCGAATCTTCGCTGGCTTGATCACTCCCCTCTTCTCCGTCGGAACTCTGGACCAGGACCTCCACCCGGCGCCGAGCACGAATAAATCGCCTATTCGGGCCACGTGGGGAAGGACTAATAAAGTTTTACATTCGAAACTTAAAAGAACTATTTATTTCTTTGTATTACTTGTCCGGGATCGAAAGAAAAGACAACTACAATTGACCTTTTAGACAGACTATTCCTAAACCAACATTGTATGGGCCTAATTGTAAGTGAAATTTTTAGTCTAGAGCCTTGATTGGCAACAAGTTTGATGAGCTTAGTTGAAGCAGATTACATCATTTTTCAATGTTCAATATGTTAACGAGCTTAGATCCACGAGTCATGGCTTGACCCAATCTATTTCATAATTTTTTATTTTAATTATTTTCTTCTATTTGTTTTCTAATATTGGAAGTCATGGCGACGGATGATGTTGTCAAAAATTCATGTGGCTCTCTTTACGAACCAATCATGGCCGCTAATTGGGCCATGGTGTAAGTGCCGTACATACACTCCGTAAGAAAAGGCTTTTGCTTCGAAGAATTTTACTCTGGGCATTGTGCGAAAGCATATTTTCGCGCCTCCTCTTTCATACTTTTCGAAATTTAATTACTTCTAAAGATTGTGCAAAATCAAAAGTTTTATTACGCGTAGCCAATTGACTTTTTTTTTTATATATATCTTGAAGGCTTATCCAAAAATACTTGTGACCTCACCATAAGTGGCGGCAAATGCCGACCAAAGCACAGCTTATGACTTTGGTTAAAATTTTTATGAAGCAGCTGGTGGTTTAATTAATTCTAGCATTAGCTCATCTCTGTGACCAAAACTACATAAATAACGGTTTGCTTTATGCTTGCTAGAAAATCTACTTCATTTATTATATTTAGTATAATTTATATTATTATAAAAACCATTTGTTTGTCTAGTATTACTATACATGCTCCCATCTAAAAGCTGTAAAATCAACACAATCAAATAACTCAATACTAAATATCATATTAAAGTTATATTTTCAACATCTAAATAGATAAATATCATTATTATGTAAATAATAAATTTATAAAATATTTACTTTCTAATAATACATATAAGAGCTTGTGTTTGATCCAATAGTATTTACTCACACTTCGAAGGCAACCTCGCATGACTCCACATATATTTCTATAAAGTATTTACTTCCAAATACTACATATATAAAAGCTTGAGTTTGATCCAATAGCATTTACGCACACTTTTTGTGGAATCACACGAGTGTACAAACAGTAGTAGTGGGTTCCACTGACGCCCCACTTGATCATGATCCACACAAATAATAGTAGTGGTGAGCAATACAATACTTCTGTTTTAGATACTTGGCAGGATGGGCATGGGCCGTCACGAGGGCGGCTTCCCAGGGCCGACTGAATGGCCAAACGGGGGGCCATGCGAACAGGTTGGCGAAACATCTGAGCAGCGGTATGAGACGTTTCCAGGAGACGACCACTTGATCTGTTACTAACATTAGCTTTTCGACCTGCTACTTCGCTTCGTAACTATCAAAAAACAGAACATTAGCGCAAATGTTGAAATGATCAGGTATGTATATGTATTTTTTGATCAGAGTATATTTAGAACATATCTCAACTCATATCACATTCAAAGTCCTGAGACAATTCTAAGGAAGATCTACACATGCCTCCACGGGAATTTTTGGTTCGAAATCCCACCGGGGATTCGAACACCCGACGGGTGGAAACAAAACTTTCGTTCCTCGTCCATCGACCAGGTATGTATATGTATTGATGGATATGGTTCTGCCAAAAATTTATTATATACTACCACGTAATGTTAAACGCAAACAACCTAAATCTCTGCATATAAAGTTATATGAAGCCAAATTATCAAACGATAATGTATCCCAAAATATATATGCAGCCAACGTGTTTTCTGCTGATATTTCTTCGCAGCCAAATATAGATGTATTCATGTTATATGCAGAAAAATTAACTGCAAGATTTAAGAAGATTTGTTATAGTGACATTTTATGTGGATAAATGGTTGTATAAAATGTTATTGAATTATAATATACGTAAATGAGAGTTTACATGGATTCACGCAAGAATGAAAAGAAAAAAAAATGGTGAAACCATATGGATGTATTAAGATTTCAATACATATTTGTGGATTAGATCATTACCCTTTTTCAACCTATTTGACTTGTATTGAGACTGAGTAATAAGTTTCAAAGCACTCAGGCAAAATCTATTTTTAAAATTTTTTATGAAATTGTTAATCTTAGGTATGTTTAATCTATAAATTAAGTTTTACCATTTTTTGAAATATGTATATATAGGTTTTAGTCATTTCTAAATAACTAAAATACCCTTATTTTTAAAAAAATCAAAAAATATATATACATATTTTCAAAAAGGGTAAAACTTAATAAGTAAGTTAAACATACTAGATTAATAATTTTATAAAGAAATTTTAAAAATTTTCAAAAATGGGTTTTGCACCCTTGTGCAATAAAGGAAAACTCGTAGAGACCAAGTAGAGTATATCTTAGCTTACCAAAGTGAATTAGTAGGAACACTAAATTTGATCCTAATCTTGACAATGCCAAATCTTTTTTGACACCAAATCTAATCTAACCATTGTATTCAAAACATTCATTTTATTAAATATGAAAAATAATATCAATTGAAGTTTTGTGTCGTATCTATGAATGTATAAATACAAATATAGATTTTGAAAATCACTTAAATTAATACATTAGAATTCTTGAATGTGATGAAATTTTATGTGATCTTATTTTAGGTGATTTAGATGTTGAATAAGAACCTTATGGGTCCTTATAATAAAGAAATATTTTTTATAAATTAAAAACTAACTTTTTATCATACCTTTATATGCGTTATGATAATCTGGTATTACATTGGAGCATGTTCACACCATTGGAGGAAAAAAATTTTCCTCAACTCCTTGTGTTATAAACCTCCACAACGGGATTGTAAAATCTCCTCCAGTAAAGGAGGAGAATCGAACCCCAATTTATCGACCACCGGAATTACCATTGGGCGAAATGCCCAGTAGCTATTAAAAATGACCTTTTCTTAAGGTATTAAAAATTAACCTTAAGTGCATGTTAATTTTAAGAATAATGCAACTATTGGAATGAGATATTTTTGTTCTATTGATAAATTATATGATGATAAAACTAATGATTGGATTAGATTTCATAAAATCAAATATATATATAAGTTATCCTGCATATTTACGTACAAAGTAAATTACAATAAATTTGTTTTAAAATAGGCCCCACGTGATCATAAAATATACATATACTCTAACCATTATATTTAGAAATATTTCTTTTGTTAGCATAAATTTTTATTCCTGTACATATGTATGGATATATGTTGAATAATCCTTTGCAACTTTTCTTACGGAAGCGTTGGTAAGTTTGACACATGTTAGTTCTGGAACCTTGTCTAAAGTGGAAAGCCAAGGCATATGGTTCA
The DNA here is from genome assembly GCA_035584095.1 of Annona squamosa. Lineage (NCBI taxonomy): Eukaryota > Viridiplantae > Streptophyta > Magnoliopsida > Magnoliales > Annonaceae > Annona > Annona squamosa. Next base: position 13,212,842 of record JAXCLR010000001.1, read on the forward strand.
AATCAGGTCAGCAAATCAGGTCTTAATCTATCCTATGTTATATGTACAACATTCATTTATTTGATTTTATTTTTAGTTTTATTATTTTTCATAAATATGTTTTCCTAAGCATATTTAATACCAAGTTTTATTATTTTATAATACTTTTACATATTTATTTTCTATTTTTAAGCAATCTTCAATTTGAAGGGCATCTAGGTCAGTTCTCATCCCTTAAAAAACTTAATTTTTAAAAATAAAAAATATGCTTTTATCAAAAATAATAATAATAATAATATGTAAAAGTATTGTAAAATGACAAAACTTGGTATATACAATAAAGAAGAACAATCTTGTTAACCCTTCCTCAAAAAAATTATTTATATTTTTTGTGCTTTTTTCTATATATACTTGTTTATTTAAGTGTATTTAACATATAAACTAAATTTTACCATTTTTGAGCATGTGTGTATATATATATATTAGATTTTTAAACATAAAGAAATTTTAAATACATATATACACATGTCCAAAAATAGTAAAATTTAGTTTATAAGTTAAATACATTTAGATAAGCAAGTGTACGAAGAAAAACATAAAAAAAAATTTATAAAGATGTTTTTTTAGATGGGCTAAGAGAGACATTTGTTAGCCTAGGTAAGCAAGATCACTCATCTAGATTAAATACACTTAGGAAAACATGTGTAAGAAGAAAAATAAAAAATATAACTAATTAAGAAACAAATGATTATTATATTTTAACTTAAAATACACCATAATGTATACAATCCTACTCCTACATATAAAAATCTATCCTATACCAACCTAGTAGTTGGTAGGGGTCCTAGTCTACACTTTTATGCTCATCCAGAGGTCGGCTGGATTCCATGTCAGTTCTCAAGTCAACTCTTCTAAAACTAGACATTTAACTTTAAAATAGTTAAGTGATTTATCTACAGGAATAAAAATTTACATGTCTAGAAAAGATCATTAGAGAGAAAAAGGGAAATCTCTTTGGGTAGGGAAGAAATTTTAAAAAATAAAAATGGAATTGAGTCATATGAATAGAATTGTTGTCAATATTTTTTTGGGTATGGTAGCAATAAAACGTGAAAATCTTGGGAGGGTCCTTCCCCTGTAGTCTCGATTGGTGATTTAGTCGTGCTTGGTATTGGGTGGGGATGGTCAGGATCTCAGAAGGCCGGAGCCAATCAGAGGGACGTTGGACATCCGTTTGAAGAACGACAATGAGGGGGGTGACAGGGGAAGCAGAGCTAAGGGGGTGAATTTGGGAGAAATATCAGAACATGACAATGAATCCTAGCATAGGGGACGTATTAGGGGTAGAACTTCAAATAATGGCCATATCCGGTGAAGCCATTAAGAAGATAAAGCCAGGAGATGGTGCATCAATCCTCAGCTCTCTTTGGTCGTCCAAGACTTACAATAAGGAGCTACTCAAGTCTATGATGAGAAGGTTGTGGAGGACAAAAAGCATGTGCCACTTTACAAAGATGGGGGAGAACTTGTACCAAGTCTCATTCTTGGATCAAGAAGACAAAGACCGCATAATGAAGGGCTGCCAATGGATTTTCGAGAGGTGTTTGGTGCTGGTATCGGACCTGAAAGAGGAGATGGAAATCATCCACATAGTGCTTGTCAAAATGCCAATGTGGGTGCACATTTCTGGGGTCCCTTATATCGTAGACAAAAATTGCTTGGAATGTAGTATTGGAAATTCCTTTGAAGATATGACTCAAATGGTGGCCACAGAAGCTTATCTCAAGCTGAAAGTGACAATTGATTGTTGGGAACCTCTTAGAAGAGGGATGTTCATCCAGATTGGTTCACAACAGCGGAAATGGATTACTTTCCAATATGAAAAACTCCTTATAGTTTGCTATCTATGCGGAATAATGGGACATGCTCATCGTGATTGTTCTAAGACAATCAAGCTGCACAAATAGTTAACAGAAGCAGAAATGCCATATGGGAGCTAGCTGATGGCGGGGGTAAGGCCAATGCAGATTTGATATGGGAACACCAACAGCAACATGGCAGCACCAACAAAATATTTAGGTGTGAATTTTTGCATCCAAGGGGAGCAATCTGAGGAGAGTTCAAGACACAGGGAAGATCATGAAAGGAGAGGAGATCATGGTAGTGGTAGCAGACATGAATGTAGTTCCGATCAGAGCTGGAGAGGGGACGGTGTTGCTTTGCCCAGACCAATCCAGAGGGTAAACTAGAATGAGGAGGATGTGTTTTCGACTGATGTGAATTTTCAAAAGTCCAACTCCAACTTTCGACAGCAGCATGCAGTAATTTCTAACATGCCTTTGGACTCTTCAAGCTATCCTCACCAGCAATCCAAAACAATAATGCCACAAGGCCACTTGGATTGATCGAATGAGTAATATGAGTAGCAGGAAGGACCACTAGAGGGAGAACCACATATCAAGGGTATACATGTGCAGAATTGGGATTTGGTGGAAAGCAAGGATAATGAGGGTTAACCATAGAAGGATATGCAGGTCCAAAAGGGTGGGCATAATGGTAGCGATGCACAAATTAAGGAGAAGAAATTGGGGATCTTTGAAGGAGATCGACTGCATTGTGTGGGAGAGGAAGCTAACCTGCTATTTAATGTTCACGTGCTTCAGGATGACTATATGGCGGCAGTTGGAAGGTGCTTATCTGACTTTGATGTGACTATTGCTAGTGATAGATCTAGTTTGAGATGGAGGCATAATAGAGGAGGTATGGAAATCAATCGGACGAATGGTAAATGGAAGAGAAGGGCTAGATGGGGGCAAGACATGGGAAGATATGATTCGTTGGATGGCCGAGTGATAAGAGTTGGAAAACGAGGTCGAGACAACAAACTGGGTGAACTCTTGGAGGTGCAAAAGCGGAGTAAAAGACTAGAAAGCAACGAGACTTAGTACAAGTTACGGGTAGTTTCCAGACCCGCCTCATCTAATATGACCCTAATAGCCTGGAATTTTCGTGGGCTTGGGAACCCACGAGCAATTCATAGCCTTCTTGATTTGGTCAGGAAACAAGATCCCTGTTTGGTCTTCCTTAGTGAAACAAAATGCAATTCAAAAGAGATGGAGAGCATCAGAAGAAGACTTAAGTTTGAATGTTGCTTAATTGTGGAACCAAAAGCAAGGAGGGGGATTTGGCTCTTCTTTCGAACAATGAAAAATCTGCGTGCATCAAGAGTTTCTCTATCCACCACATTGATGCAGACTTTCTTAGTTAGAGGTTCACGGGTTTTTACTGCCACCCCGAAACTCACCATCGACACCAAAGCTGGAATATTCTCAACAAGCTGAGCATCGGAAGTAGTGTTCCTTGACTAGTTATGGGTGATTTCAATGAAGCCATGGGTCCAAGTGAATATATTAGCTGGAGGACTCGTCCCCAGACCCAAATGGATCTTTTCTGTGAAACTATAGACAGATATAATCTACAGGATCTTGGCTTTACTGGTGTGACCATGACATGGAGAAATAATAGAAGGGGACGACAAAGAGTGGAAGCGAGATTGTATAGGAGGCTTTCCTCTCTGTCTTGGCTAAACTTGTTCCCTCATGCGAAAATCAATCATTTATTGGCTTCCACTTCGGATCATTGCCCTATCTTATTGGTACTAGATTCAAATGAAGGAAGGAGAAAACCGCCATGGAAGTTCAGATATGAGATATTCTAAGCCTGTGATAAAGAGGCCTCCAGAATTGTTAACCAAGTATGGGAATCAGAACCTCCAATGGCTTTGCATGTAACTGACCTACTTTCGTGGAAGCTTAATCAGTGTGGTATTGAGCTATCTAATTGGAATCGAAGGAAGAGAGGCAACCTTCGGAAAGTGATTGAGTGGAAGCAAAGGGAGCTTGATTCTATTATGGGTATAAGGCCAAGTGACGAAAGGGATGATTCTATGCAGAAGCTAAAATTCTAAATCAATCTTCTGTTGGAAGATGAGAAGCAACTTTGGAGGATGCGTGCAAAGTCACATTGGCTCCAGGAGGGAGACAAAAACACTAGGTTTTTCCACCGAATCGCCACCAATAGACGAGGAACAAATTTCATCGAGGCGTTGAGGGACCAGAACAGAGGCTGGATTAGGGACCAGGACCAGTTGATTGATATGGCAATTAAGCACTTCTCTGAGGTTTATTCCTCATCTACACCTCGGGAGGCAACATGGGTGGAGAATGTAATTACAAGAAGAATTTTTGACGAACAAAAGATGTCCCTAATGAAACCCTAGCAAACTAAGGAAGTTGTCAAAGCGATTAAAGGTATGAGTCCTACTAAGGCCTCGGGCCTGGATGGAATGTCGACCGGATTCTATCAAAAACATTGGAACACCGTGGGTAGATAGATCATCGAGTGGTGCAAGTTGTTCATGGAAGAGAGCAATCCCACCCAACTGTGCAGGCACATAAAGGACTTTAATTCAACCACGCCAATTTTGATTCCAAAAAAGGCTGGAGTTCATGTATTATCTCATTTTAGACCTATTAGCCTATGCAATGTGGTCTATAAAATTTTGGCAAAGGTCCTAGCTAACGGACTTAAATTGGTACTCCATGATGTCATCGGGGAAGAACAAAGTGCTTATGCTCTTGGGTGACATATCATAGATAACATATTGATTGCCTATGAAGCAATCCACTCAGCACTAATATGGAAAGCTTTGCCCGGAGGGAGATGATCCAACTATTAGGATCTGCTGGAAATAATTTCCACCAATACCTAGGCCTCCCGACCTGGCTTGGAAGATCCAAAGTTGCAATTTTTAAAGGCCTCAAAGAACGTATATGGAACCTAATTCAAGAATAGAAAGGTAATCTGCTCTCGTGGGGTGGAAAAGAGGTGCTAATCAAGGCGGTTGCTCAGGCTATCCCTTCGTACACGATGAGCATCTTTTTACTGCCCAAATCAGTCTGTAATGACATCAATAGGATGCTCTATAAATTTTAGTGGGGAGAGAATGACAGTAAAAGGAAATTGAGTTGGGTGGCATGGAAAGATATTTGCAAGCCAAAGCGATTGGGTGGAATTAGATTTAGGGATTTCCACAAATTCAACTATGCCCTTCTTGCAAAGCAGGTTTGGAGGTTAGTATCGTGTAACACATCTTTATGTCACAAAGTTCTTAAGGCCAAATGCTTCCCAACCTCAGACATATGGACATGCAAGGCGAAGCCATCTGACTCTTTCACCTGGAAGAGTATTTTGAAGGCAAGAGATGTAATTCAAAAGGGCTACAAACGGAGGATTGGAGATGGAAAATGGGTAAGTTTCTTTGCCAATATTTGGCTCGAATCTAAGGTAGATAAGGCGGGACACCTTCCGCATTCAATCCCAGAGGATGTGAGGGTTAGCCACTTTATTGATGGTAAAACAAAATCATAGAACAAGGACCAGGTGTTGGTTGCTACAGGGGGGGCTACATGGCAAGAGGTCAATCTGATTCCCCTTCCCCAAACGAATGCGAACGATTGTATGTTTTGGAAGTATGAACTAAATGGATTCTACACGGTAAAATCGGCATACAGACTACTGTGCTCAGATGATGACAACCCGGCCCTATCTAGGTTTTATAAGGCAATATGGCGGTTGAAACTCCCAAGTAAAGTCATAATTTTTGGATGGCAACTTCTCATAGATGCCCTCCCCACTCTGAAAAATCTGATTCATAGGGGCATTGTGGTGGACCCGTGCTGCGTGTTATGCAAGAATGATACCAAAGATGAGAATCACCTGTTTCTGAGGTGTGCAATGACCGACGGGGTTTGCAAGAAAGCTCCAAGGATGGTTTCTTAGGAGGTAATAGTCTGAGAGATTTTGAAAACTCTAGTGCAGGAGAACAAATCTGAGGATCTCGTTTTTTTCATCTTGAGCTGTTGGAGGGTATGGTATTTATGGAACAAGTTCAGAGATGAGGGACTTCAACCAAAGTTCATGGACACATTGGCCTAGTGTACGGAGTTTCTTAACCAGCATAGGAGTGCAAAAATGCTCATTCACATGGGTCTTTTGGACAGATCCCTTGTGCCCCGATGGTCCAAACCGCCGCCGGGTTTTGTCAAGATAAACGTGGATGCACGTCGTAATGGGGACTTGGGTACTTTCGTCTGTGCGGCTGTTATTAGAGACTCCCAAGGTGCTTTTGTTGCAGCAGGAGGTTGGAGACAGGTTGGTGTGAGGGAATCGCTATTTACGGAGGCTACTGCTTTCCTGTTGGGGCTTAGGTGGGCACACCACTTAAATGTAAGTCGTGCACAGTTTGAAACAGATTCTCTCATTTTGTGCAACTATCTGTCCAATATGGAACCATTACCTCCTAGGTGAGTTTTATTATTGCTGAAATTAGGTCTATTCTCACTAATAATGGTTCTTTTTCGGTCCATCATGTAATACGGAAAGGAATGTAGTTGCTCATTCCTTAACCGAATTGGTTTTGGTTTCTTTAAAGGACCACAAGTCTTGGTGGGGCAATCCCCCTAAGCTATTCATGGAAAAATCTGTACGGGTACTTTTTAGCAATGAATTGCTTGGATTACTCTATCCCTAACCCCTTTAATATTGAAAGGGAGCAGGGATACAGTGATTCCTTTTATAAAAAAAAGGTGAAAATCTATCATTTCCGAACACATAGTGTACCTACTCTAGTAACTTCTTGGTATTCATTGTCAAGAATCTACAATATCCTAATTTTAAATGTGAATGAAATTTGTAATATAGTCATGTGTAAATTATGAAAAATATCCACTTAAAATATATAATCATATGTAAATTATGAAAAGAACATCACTTAAATATATAATCATGTCTCATAAAAATATAATCATATATAAATTATAAAGAATACTTAAATCAATTCATATATATATTAGAATGTCATAATATTTTAGAGAATCATTCATGAATGGAGTATGATTATATATACTATAATGTATTTTACGTTAAAATACAACATTCATTTATTTTATTTTATTTTTACTTTTTTATTTTTCTTCATAAATATATTTTTCTAATTGTATTTAATCTATATATAAAGTTTTTTATTTTATAATACTTTTACATTTTTATTTTTTATCTTTTAAAAATCAAGTTTTTAAAGGGATGAAAAATGTCTTAAACGCCATGAAATTGATGATTTTTAAAAAAATAAAAGTAAATATGTAGAAGTATTGTAAAATGGAAAAACTTGATATATAGATTAAATACAGTTAGAAAAACATATTCATGGAAAAAAAATTAGATAAAAGTAAAAATAAAATGAAATAAATGAATTTTGTATTTTAGCCTGAAATACATCATGGTGTATATAATCATACCCTTGAATGAATATAAGAATGATATTGTAGATAGTTTACATGTTAAATTAATGACTTTAAAGTCAATATATAAATCAAATAATTTTATTAGATTGATTTGATTCTTTATTAAATGGGGAGCATGCACAACTTTAATTCAATAAAACTTCAATTTTTAATCAAACAAATAACTATAAGTGCAACGAATGTAGTATATTTTGATTTAATTATGAAACGGGCTAAAAATGAGGTAAACCATTCAAATATTACAATGTGTAGATACCATTAAACGATATCTCAACGTGCATAAAATCTAAAAATGACTTGATCCTTTCTCGTTAAAATGTTACAGTAATTTAAATCATTCGACACAGGGGGCCTAAATTAAGAGCTTCGAAATTGATATAATACTTAAATTATTTTATACGTACATTTTATACTTCCAACAACAACAACCTATGTAAGACTTTGATCAAGATTTAGATGAAATTTATTCTTTACCAAACAAATAGTGTAGAAAAAACGAATTGATTGGGTGTTGATTTAATCATAGATCTCCATGACAAAACCATTCCTCCAGTCTCCAACTCACTTTGGTGGAATCGTTACACTAAATGCCGTTAAATATTGCAGCTTCTGTTTTGGCTACATTTTCATCACTTCGGTCACATATGCTTTTTTCTTTTTTCTTTTTTCTTTTTTTTGATAAAGCACATATGCTTATTGATAGCCAAAAAAAAAAAAAAAAATCTGACTCAATTAATATTTAACTTGGATGAAAAATTAACATATAAGAATTTTTGTTGTGGTAAAGGAATTCCATCAACGAGAATGGTTTGGTAACATGAGAATGAATCTGATCCATTGGAATGAAAAAGTCAAAGCAATTCATTACTCAACTACGTTAGGCTTTTCAATTTTTACTCTTATATTTCATTTATTTTGTTATGATTTTTTTTATATCATTGTCCTATCTATTCTCGTTTTACCTAGATCATAATCAATTTCCATTCCACGATTTTCCAACCACCAATGTGGGAAAAAAACAGCTAAAAGGGTTTGTATGGCCTCTCTTTTAAACATTGAATAAACAACAGTGCTTGCTTTTCTGAATCAACCATGATCATAATAAATTATAAAAGTTTGAAAAATAACTTCTATATAAATCCAAAATTTTCTTAAGCAGTAGCAGCCCATTCATAACCCAGCATCAAAAGAAGCTATTTGTGTTCCGCATTTGACATACAACGACCAATGGGGATGATGATTCGGCTATGATGGGCTAACAGATAGACTTTTAAAAAAACTTTAATATATGAGTAAAAGATGCGCGAGATTATGTGATTGTCACTTTTTTGGCTGATTTTGATAATGTTGTCACTTTTTTGGTTGATTTTGATCATGTCAAAAGGAATATGCTCTTGTGATCTTGATTTTGAATGTATGGTATTGATGATATGTGGTGAGATGAAATTGTGATTCTGTATGGGTTTTGAAAAAGTGCGTTGTCTTTATGAAATTATCTTTTTATGTTGGTTGGGCATGATTTTTTATAAGATGAATTTGAAATTCATCATTATCTTAAAAAAAATATATGCTTGTAGGAGTGCTTAGAATAACTCTTAAAAAATGCTTTTGTAATAGTCTTACTTGGAATGTTGCTAGATTATATAATTGGTGATTTGATAATGTCAAAAGACGTGCTTGATCTTAAAATAAATGGATGTTTTCTTATTTAGCAAATTCTGTGTACATAAAAACAAATCTCATGATTGATTGTAATATACGATTTGATATGATTATGATTGATTGTCATTGGTTGTTATTAGTTGTATCTTGCTTGAAGATTGCAAATTAAGAGATGCTCCATGGATAAAAATAAGTTGATTTTTTGTAGAACTTGAAAACAATAGCTATCAAGAATAGTCAATTTATTTTTATTTACACAATTCAAAATTGAAATTAATTATTTTATTTTCAATCAATATTATTTTGTCATACGTGCACAGAATTGGAAGGGTTGTTTCTGAAGTAATCTATAGTGTATATTAAAATTAGACAAAGTCCACACGTGGGCATAAGCAGATTTTTTTTTAATTTTCGGTGTTGCTTGAAATAATATCCAAGCAAAAATGCAAACAAGTTATATTGGGATTTATTTTATGAAAAATATTTCAAAAAGCAAAAAAATTTAAAAATCAAAGAAGCATGAGAATGAGCATGCATAGATTGCATGCGTTAGATGTCCACGCACTCAGAGCCGTGCAATTGTTGCACACCAACGACCAAAGTTTGCCAGTCACTATTGCACTTCTTTATTTTCGGCTCCTCTTACAATTGCGTGAGGCGCATTTAATAAGCCAGCACGCAGCTGTTGGCCACTAACTCTAACATTGCCATAATTTCCCAATCCGAATGGGCAAAAAATATCATGGAGTTTTTGCTGATTGCCAAACAGCCTCTTATTATCCAAAAATTAGTGGGAGTGAAACGATCAGGAGAGTGAAAGGAAAATCTCTTTGGGTAGAGGAGAAATAAAAAATGGATTTGAGCCGTATGGACGTGAGATAAGTGATTTTGTTAGCCCGGACTAAGTAAATAACTCGCTTAACCCATATCAAAAAACTCGTTTACAACACTCTGTTTTTACTTTCTTCTTCATATACTTATTTATCGAAGTGTATTTAATATATAAACTAAATTTCACCATATTTAAATATACGTATCTAAATTTATTCATAGAAATTAAACATATGAAAAATCTATACTTTTATAGCACATGGGGTACCTTCCTTGGTAACTTCTAAGTATTCATAGTAGATAATCTACAATATCCTAATTTTAAATGTGAATGATTTTTTTCATATATAATCATGTTTAAATTTAAAAAAATACATGCTTAAAATATATAATCATGAGTAAATTTATAAAAATATTTACTTAAAATATATAATCATATGTAAATTATGAAAAAGTCCACTTAAAATATATAATCATGTGTAAATTATAAAAATACTTAGATCAATTCATAAATGCATTAAATATAACTTAAAATATATAATCATATGTAAATTATGAAAAATACTAACTTAAAATAAATAGTTATGTGTAAATTATGAAAAAAATACTTAGATCAATTCATAAATGCATTAAACTATCATGATGCTTTAGAGAAGCATTCATATATAATTATATATATATAAATGATATTTTAGATAGTTTGGATTTTTTATTGGTATTTTATACACTATGACATTTGATATTACAATTAGCTAACCTCACCACGGGGAGGAATCTATATAAGAACCCCTATTATGAAGGAAATGTGTTTTGCACCCATAAGAAGTCAAATACACAACCTCACTAACCAATGCCACTGGTTGTGACTAACTAAAATATCTCCCGATTGGCAAAAAGGTTTAGATATTAAATTAATACTTTAAAATTAATATAGAGATAAAATAATTTTATTACAGTGATTTAATACTTTATTAAATGGAGGCCATGCACAACTTTGATTAGATGAAACCTCAATTCCTAATCAAACAAATAATTATAAATATAATGAATGGAGTATATTTTGATTTAATCATAAAATGAGCTAAAAATGAGGTAACACCAATCAAACATTAAAATGTGTGGACATAATTAAACAATATCTCAACATATATGAAATCAGAAAATAACTTGGTCCATTCTCGTTAAAATGCTGTAGTAATTTAAATCATGCATCTGCACCGGGGATTTCCGTTAGAAGATGTGTACGCTAAATTAAGAGGTTCAAAATTGATACAATAGTCAAAATTATTTGAGATATTTGAGACGTTGATTTTACCCTTTCAACAATAACAACCTATATAAGCCTTTGATGAAGATTTAGAAGAAATTTATATTCTTTACTAAACTCGCCTGTTTTGTCGGAGGTTTACTTTTGACCTTTGGTGGGGAGTTTAATTCACGGAAGCTTGTTGTCTCCTTTAGAAAATTATAAAATGTCTCACTGCTTAAATGTACTACAAATTGTGATAGCTATAACTATATAAATAAAAAATAATAATGTAAAATAATCGACCTGATTGGACGTTGATTTAATCATCTGCGTGGCAAAACCATTCCTCCAATTTACTTTTGTGGAATCATTACATTAATGTTGTTAAATGGCCACACGGGCGTTCGCCTGATGGTGGGGACGCCGGTTATGTCCCTGGGATAGGAGTTTGAATCCTGCGCCCACGTTTGGAAATATTTAGTTTTCTTTTTAGTAATAGAAAGCAATGGTCTCCTGTACGGATAAGTAGAAGTTTATTGTCTTTTATGTAAATTACTGGGAGTTTGTTGTCTGTCCATATAAGATTTAAGCTTGATTGTAATATCAAATAAGATGTAATATTGTAGAAAAGCAAATAAAAAAATATCATTCAATGCAACTTGTGTGTTGGCCACGTATTCATTACTTTGGTCACATATGCCTAATTGGCTGCAAACAACAATAAAAATTGACTCAAGTAATATTTAATTTAGCAGGAGAAAATGGCATGCAAGAATTTTTGTTGAAGTAAATGGGTTCTGTTGAGGAGAATTGTTGGCAACATGAGAATGAATCTAATCCATGAGAACGGAAAAGTTAAAGCAATTAATTACTCAAGTATTATACTTTTCTTATTTTTATCTATATATATTAATTATTTTTCATATTTTTCTATTTAACCACCCTATTTATTCTCATCGATTATATCCATTCCATTCGCACCACTTTCCAACCGCCAAACACTCCATATTCATTACTTTGGTTACATATGTTTAATTATTGGGCTATAAATAATAATAAAATTTGACTCAAATAATATTTAATTTGGCTAAAAAAAATAACATAGTATTAAATGTATTCTTTTGAGAAGAATTGTTTGGTAAAATGAATGAATCTAATCCATGAGAATGGAAAAGTTAAAGCAATTAATTACTCAAGTATCATATTTTTCCTATTTTTATCTATATATATTAATTATTTTTCATATTTTTCCATATAACCACCCATTTATTCTCATCGATTATATCCATTCCATTCGCACCATTTTCCAACAGCCAAACACTCTGTTTTCATTTTTTTGGTTACATATGCTTAATTATTCGGCTATAAATAATAATAAAATTTGACTCAAGTAATATTTAGTTTGGCTAAAAAAACATAGTATTAAATGTATTCTTTTGAGGAGAATTATTTGGCAACATGAATGAATCTAATCCATGAAGACGGAATAGTTAAAGTGATTAATTACTCAACTATCATAACTTTTTGTATTGTAAAAAAAGGTAAAACTTCTTATTTCAATTATTTTCTCATATTTTTCTGTATGATTGCCCTATCTATTCTCATCGATAATATCCATTGTATTCCACTCCCTTCCTACCTTTGTCCAACCGTAAAACACTCCCAGCAAATGGTGCTTCATGGAACCAAAACAGCTAAAAGGGTTTGTATGCTCTCTCTTTTGAACACTGAACAAACAACAATGCTTGCATGCTTTTTTGAACCATAAATTATAGAAGTTTGAGAAAATAACTCCCCAAATAAATTTCGCATCCCAAATTATCTTAAGCAAAAGCTAGCCGTCCGTTCATAACCCAATGCCAAAGGAAACAATTTGGGATCCACATTTGACGTACAATGACCAATCGATCAAGATTATTAATTAGGATGATGATCCCGCTATGATGGGCTAACAGAGAGACTTTTTAAGAATTTTAATATATCAGTAAGAGATGTGCAAGATTATGTGATTGTCTCTTTTTGTTGATATTGATTATGACAAAAAGAATATGCTTTTGTGAGATGAAATTGTGCTCTTGTGTGGGTTTTGGAAAAGTGTGGTGTATTTGTGGATTTATCTTTTTTTTTATTATTGCGACTTGCATCATTTGTGATAAAATGAGTTTAAAATTTATCATTATCTCGATAATGGAATATGCTTGTAAAAGTGTTTGGAATTACTTCCGGGATATACTTGCGTGGTAGCCTCACTTCTAATGTTGTTAAAATATGAGATTGGTGATTTTGATGATGATAAAAGATGTGCTTAACCTTAATTTATATTGATCATATCTTATTTGGCAGGTTCTATGCATAGATAAGAACATATCTTGTGATCGTTTGTAATTTTATGATTTGGTATAGTTTTGATTTATCGTTATTGGTTGTATTCTTGATAAGGTTGACTTTCTTTTGAAAACATGGTATTTGTGATTGTTTGAGACTTTAAGCTTGAGTTTGATTCATTATTGGATGTGACCATGTGAATAAGCTTTGGATTTTTTGAAGAATTTTTTATATGAAATAAAGGAAATGTTCAACGATTTTAGGCAAAAAGGTCGATTGATAAGTTGATCGGATCACACTAACCTCTCTGACATTGAAAGTCAACTATTTCAAGTAAAACATTAGACACTTTTCAAATCATGAAATTGCTTTTACCAAAGCACACATAAAATCATGTGAAGATGTTTGCTAATTTTTTCATATATTCATGATATGGTAATGGTAAAAAATAGGCATGCAGGAATGCTTACATTTTTCTATAGTATCGTATCCCATATGGTCATAGTAAATTGGCAATTTACAGGCAGCTAAAAATATTTTTTTATTTTTGAATTAATTTGGCATTTGTTTTAAATTTTTTCAAAAAATAAAGGAAGGTATGAATACCGTTTTTTTTAATGAAAGATTACTCTAGGCCGACCCCCTCATCCCATGAAAGGGGTTCGGACTAGAGAAATCGGAATAATTCATAGCTAAAAATTTGTCTGTACAAAGTTTGTCAATGATAACATGTGGGGTGTTTCCCCACCATTCCAAGTGATCCATGACGGAATTTAAAACCATATCAGCAAGAGCATGGGCAACCGTATTCCCATTTCTAAGAACGTGATGAACCGAAACTTGAGGATTTGCACAGAGGATTGATCTAAGTGATGCTATTATATAGCCAACAGGAGAGAGAACTTGACAGTCGTTTGCCAGAAATGTGCAAAGGAGAAGAGAATCAGACTCCATCTGGACATCACTGAACCCAAGTTGGAGAGCCCACATGATGCCAAGCCGGAACGCTTCTGCTTCCATAAGGAGAGACTCCCCGACTCCCGGCCGTCTCCAGCCCCTTGCAGCAATAAAGCATTCACGAGAGTCCCTAATGATAGCAACAAGCCCCACGATCCCCCTGTCAAATAAGCATCTGGCATCCACATTCAACTTAAAAGCCCCAGCCAGTGGTCTGGTCCACCTGGGAACCAGAGGAATATCGACAACACACATTATGAAGGAGCTTGGCCCGCCTCCCGTTTTCGACAAAATCCCTGCACCATTGAATCAAATCAGCAAACACAGGCCGGATCCCTTCAGCCCTCTGTTTGTTCCGCAAATACCATAGTCGCCAACAATACATAAAAAAGAACTCCAGCTCGTTCCTTCTATCATTTGCTACCATGGCAGAGACAGTTCCTTGAACCGATCCCGTCAAATAACCACAAGAAACCGCCAGACGAGCATAGCTAGCAATAGAAGCACATTTCAAGAATAAGTGATCAACATCCTCCATCTCAGTCAGGCAAAGACCGCAAATTGGATCCACTGCAATGCCCCTATTTAACAGATTGCATAGAGTAGGGAGTGCATTCCTAAAGAGCCTCCACCCAAAAATCAACACCTTGCTCGGAAGCCTCATCCTCCAAATAGCACGACAACAAGTGGAGGGAAGAGGATCCACATATTCCCCCTTGAGCCATCTGTGAGCCGACTTTACAGAAAACAGGCCGCTAACCTCGTGCTTCCAAAAGATGGAATCCACTACTGGGCGGCAGGGTAGATGGACCACACTTATAGTCCGCCATGCCCCCTCCCCCACAGCAGCCAGAATCCGATCCCTATTCCACCCTCCACTAGCATCATCAATAAAGTGGCCGACTAGAACCTCCTCCGGGATTGACTGGGGGAGAGGTCCCACCTTGCACACCGTCGAGTCAAGCCAGTGATCCATAAAGAAACGGACGCATTTCCCATCCCCAATCCTCCATAAAGAAACGGACGTATGAATACCGTTTTTAACTAAGGCATTGTTAAAGATGCTCTGCATACCTCGACTCCAGATGGGATTGCTTTTTCCGGGTTGGTAGTAGCAAGCACAAATGAAGAGATTAACAAGTGCACGAGGACTATCATGGGCCAATAAGATTTGCAAGAAAGCATTTTTTGATCTGCTGTACAAATTTCAACCAAGTTTTGCACCTAGAGACATGAAACGTGATACGAATTATTAAGAAGCATTAATAACTTAATTGGTTGCTTAGTTGTAGATATGGAGAGACTAAGAGGCGGAATTTTTGTACGTGAAGAATACCATTTAGTGATAATTAAAGAATGTTTTCCACAAATATAGAACACATTACATATTCAGTGATAATTAAAAAAATATTTTCCACGAATGTAGAACAAATATAAAACGACAGAACCTAGTAAAGAAATAAAACAAAAAAAATTGTTAAATACATATTTTTATTCACTACAGGAAATTCTATTTTCCAAGCAAAAATTGAAACCAATTTTGTCACGGTTCTTGCGTTACATATACTTTTTTGGGCCAATGAAAATGAAAATTTTGATTCTCCAAGGTGAAATGCAATGCAGCAACTGTGACAAAAACAGCAGAAAATGTTTTCTAATTTCATCGCTAAAATTTTAAAAAAAAATTTGTAGTGCATTAGAAGACTGAATAACGGTAGAAACTAATATACAAATTATGAAAAATTGTAGTTAGTTGTTCTTAAAATAAATAAAGATAATGGTTTTATTTTTCTCTTTATCACAAAGACATTAAAAAGATAATTATTCTCCTCTTTATTTCAAGGAAATAAGTCTGGGAATCTTTACTTCCTAATTACAGAGAGAAAAGAGATCGAGAGAGGGTTGACTGATTGACTTACTTTGTGAGTAGCTATGTTACGGTTGAATTTAGAGGATGATGATATGGCGGAAAGTGGAGAACAAGAGATGCGCAGCTGAAGATGTAAAACGGGAATAAGAGAGACGAATTTATAATGTAGATTCGGATGCTACTTTCGTTGCTATTGTTCCGTGCCTCCTCGGCTGAAAGTGTCAAATCGAGATTTCCATGTTAGATAAATAAATCATTCTATTTGATTTAGTTGGTAGATCAATCATTAAATTATGCACAGATAATTTTCAATATTTAATATTTTTTGGAAATATTATCTTTTATTAAGATTTCATTATAATTGAGAAAGTTGAGAAAATATTTCATATATCAAATATATATTGTATTAATTAAAGTGTATATAAAAAAGTACTCTCAAGTATAACAATTACTGAATTAATTTTTTTATCTTGAAAATATTTTATTTTTTGTTTCTAGAGTATAAGTCTAATACTATCTTACAAATTTTAACAAGATTTAACAAGATTTAGTGGATCTACCCAAGTTTGACCAGATCTAATAAAGCGTCACGTCCAACAAAATCTCACACTGTTCAACTAAATCTAACAAAATCTAATAAATTTAATTAAATTTAACAAAATCTATGGTGATCATGATTTAACATGTTGAATATATTTTTTGGCTCTTTATAACGTCATTTATACTATATATATATATATATATATATGGTTTTAGAGTTTAGTTAATAGGATCTAAAAAAATCTATCTGAGTCTAGTAGAACTTAACACTGTGTAATGAAATTTAGTAGAATTTTACTAAATCTAATAGAATCTAAAGGGATTTGATCAAGGTAATTGGATTATGAGCTTCTTGAATGCCTAAGGGATTATGAGCTTCTTGAACAAGTTTCGAGGATGAAACTTTTTGTTAGAGGGGTAGAATGTAATGCCATAGTTATTAGCAATTATATAAATGGTCAATGATGTGTATAATATAGTCTAAAACTCATATGATAATAAAATTTTGATTAATTAATAGGTTGAATAAGTGAGAGATTGTCTAAATTCTTGCAAATGTGTTAAACAAATTTGATTGATAGAAATTGGAGGGGTAAATTTTGGTAAATGGCTTAGTGAAAGCCCAGTATGACTTCTCATGTGTTCCTTTGGTTGTTTAGGACTTGTAAGAATACTTAATTTGATGAAATTATGAATGTTTGAGATTTGACTCTCATGCGGATTTTGAACTAGATAAACACATTATTTAGAGTTCATTTTTAAATATATTTAGGCATGGGTGTGATACCTAGCATGTTTGGAATGGATATAAATAGTTGTGTGAGATTTGAATGGTAAATTTGCATGGACAATGAAAATGAGCCTAATAGTGTAATTAAGCCCAAAGGAAGTGTGATAACGGAAATGAATAGGAGCTATGATTTGCATGAGAATAATAGTAGTCATAATTTAAGTGTGCTCATGAATTTTGAGAATGAATTAGGTATGATAATTTTGAGAATAATTTGAGACTAATAGTGAAAATTCAGTAAGCAATGAACTTAATGGGTGAAATTTTGAAAACACCATGGAACATGGTTGTTTCTACCATGTATGAGATGCTAGATATATGTGTGATACGTGAGAAATATTTTTGGATGATTGGCTAAACGGCTAAAGAGTTGAGTTGACGGGTCAAATTTTGTATAAGACATATTTTGAGAAAATAAATGATATAAATGTGATAAAATGATGATAAAAGATCCGTTTGAATAATTGATTTGTTTTTGAAAATGTTTTGACATGTTATGACCACTTATCTTGTGAACAGGTGAAAGTTGTGGGTAAGGTTGTGTAGTAAAATGCATGAAAAATTTTTTGGTCATGGAATTTTGAGCTAAAATTTTTTGGAATGATAATACTTGAAGTTACGAATCCAACGCAAAAAGAATTGTCTCAATCAGAGTTATCTACAAAAAATTATGTACAAAATGGTGTAACATAGTTGAAAATGGGCCATTTTTGGGCACACACGGCCCAAACCATGACAACACGTCCCAGGCCATCTTGCTTGCTATTTTAAACATGGGAGGGGTTTAAACCCTCCACATTTCACACCATTTCTCTCCCTTCTTCCTCCCCTTGTTCCTAACTCTCAACCCTTATGAAAAACTACTAAAAAATGCTTGGATTTACCTCATTTTTATATTAAGGAAGCTTCTTGGATCAAGGGGAGAGCTTAGAGCTTAGGAAATCTTAAAGATGTTGGGATAAAACTGAATTTGAGGTAAGCAGGTTGTTTTTTTTAAATCAAAGCATGAATTTGGACTAAAATCATATTATTTTTTGTGATTATTTGTGGGCATCGTGTTTCTTTTTTGATTTGGATGAATGGTTGAGATATGAGGCTTGTGTAGAGATTGTAGGGAGGTTGGAAATAGGGTTTTTGATGGAAATACATGTAAATGAGGAAATGGAAGTGTTTAAAAGTGGTTTTGTATGATATTATTGTGTGTTGGGTGAAATCAAACGAATTTTGATTAAGTTTAGTTTGATTTTCATGTGTTGCATATAAGGTGTTTGTTGAAATGCCCAAGTGAGACTTAATGCCTAGAAACCTTATATAAATGAATGTTAGAACCTTAATGATGTTAATAATATGTTTCAAATTCTTGGGGGCATATGTGATGTTGAATTATTTGGATTGGAACTTGTGATAAGCTTGATAAGTATGGGTTATATGAATTGAAATGGGACTTGAACTTTGTGCTTGAGGATGTTGTTAGATGTTTGTTGGAATTTGGTTTTGTATGATATTATTATGTGTAGGGTGGAATCCCTTGAATTTTGAGTGAGTTTGGTTTGATTTTCATATGTTGCTTATAAGGTATTTGTGGAAATTCCTAAGTGAGGCTTAATGCCTACAAACCAGGTACAAATGGATGTGTAGAACCTTAACGATGTGAATAATATGTTGCAAATGCTTGGGTGCATATGTGATGTTGAATTTCTTT
The DNA here is from genome assembly GCA_035584095.1 of Annona squamosa. Taxonomy (NCBI): domain Eukaryota; kingdom Viridiplantae; phylum Streptophyta; class Magnoliopsida; order Magnoliales; family Annonaceae; genus Annona; species Annona squamosa. Next base: position 13,232,111 of record JAXCLR010000001.1, read on the forward strand.
TTAGAATGGAAGGTGTGATGGGCTTGATGGATATGGGTTGTATGAACTGAAATGGGGCTCAAACTTTATTCTTGAGGACATTATTGGATGTTTGTTGGAATTTGTGATGAATTGACTTAGGTTGTGTATTTGGATGGATTCCCAGATGGCTTGGTGTGTGCTTTTCTATGTAAATGTTAATTTGATGAATTGGGGCTAGGCCATTTGAAAATAGGTTGGTATTGTTAGCTATGTGTTTGCAAATATTTAGTAAACCGATAGTGCATGATTTGAAATGAGCATGAGGCATGATTTTAGCATGAGCATGATGCATATGGTATGAATGATGCATATGCATGGTTTGCATAGGGTTGTTCATGGCCTTTCATTGATATGAGGATAGGATTATTCATAGCCCTTGATAGACATAAGGTTGGTTTGTTTCATATGTGTGTTTGTGGCAAGATATGACTATGTAGGGCTAGTGAGAGCCTAGATTTTGCATCGCATGTGGTGGCATGATATTCAGGATTGGTTTAACATGAATTTGCCATTCATTTTATTGAATACACCTACTTACTGAGTTTGCCCTACTCACATGTTTGTTTTCGATATTTTAGTAAGATGACATTGCAAGTGTCTAGTTGTGAGCCTGAGCTAGGTCATATTAATTTCAAATTGAGGCAGATTGTTGTAAGTTTAAGTTATATAATTTTGCATTGTAGTATTTGAAATTGATTTATATGTAAGATAGTCATGTGCTTGTATTATATGATAAGTAATGAGTTATATATTATATATTAAGATGTGGTTCGTGGATGTATGGTTTGTTGAGGCTTTATTAATGTATTAGTGAATTGTAAATGTTTATTTTATCTCAATTATGATGTGAATGATAGAAATAATTATAGTTTAATTGGTTTCAACGCCATATATCTAATTAATGAATTAGTTGTAGATATCTAATGTTGTCATAGGTGGATTTTTATATAAATGTGGTCATTCATCTTTTGGAATTATGGTAGATCCTATGGAGATGTTGCTGGATCTCTGCCGTAGCGACCGCCGATCTGGGGTAGTGGCCAGCAGGGTGCTACAATTATTAATATGTCAGTTGTGATTTATCATTATAATATACATTTTGGGAACACATAATTCGAAGCTTAGTTAATATGATTTAACGAAATCTACCAAAGTCTAGTGAAGTCAAACATAATCTAATACTTGTAATACTATATAACTACATCTAATACAATTTTAAAAAAGTAATTAAATCTAACAAAATCTAATGAAATCTAACTTTTACTAATAATACGCTAATCATAGTTTAATACCCATAATATGCTATTTAACTACTTATAAAGTCATGTATACTTTCCATACATCGTTAAGAGCTTAATTAATAAATATAATGGAATCTAACTAAGCCTAACCAAATATAACAAAGTATAATAAAGTCCAGCATAATCTACCTAAACCTAACTGAATTTAACTTTCATTTTATAATATGCTAATCATGATTTAGCACACCTAAAAGATTTCTTAGCTCCTTTTACATTTAAGCCTTAAATACACAACTTAGAGCTTAGTGAATAGTATTTAATGGAATCTGTCTGAGCCTAACATATTCTAGCTAAGTCCAACAGAGTTTAACCATGTCTGTCGAGTCTAACTTAGTCTAATAGAGTCCAGTCAAAGCTAACCAAACTAATTAAATATAATAAAAAAATAATTTAAGTAAAATTAAAATCAAACAAATATAAAATAATCAATTTAATAAATATTTGAAATTATAATAAATAAAAATTAATTCGAATAAAATAAAATAAATATAAAATAATCAATTTAATAAATATTTATATTAAATATAAGTTTGATAAGAAAATTTCTATATTTTTTAAGAAATATTCCTCAGCTAATAAGTCAATTTCATGTCCACCATATTTTAAAAATATCTATAATAAGTATTTTTGAAAACTAATTTTGTAATATTATATTAGAAAATGTTTTAAAATGTAAAATAAGTTTTTAAAAGTATTTTGTCTTAAATAGATTAATTTTATAATTTAAAAAATTCTTATGATAAATTCTAACACTAATAGCATTTATTAGGGTTGAGAATAAGATGCAAACATACATAGAGTGCACAGAATTTATGTGATTTGGCTAGATGCTTACCTTGTTAGAGAAACGACAAATTCATTAATTAATAAACAATTACAACTTGCATCTCTCATGGGCAACAGACTCTCTTTCTTTGAACCTTTCATTAGGATTTTCTTTATGCTCAATGATACTAAATAATATAGACTACATGCCTATTTATAGCTCTCACATATATGCACAATTTCATACGTTATCTTGGATTTTGTGAAACCCCTAACTTTCGAATGATTTTCTAAACCAATATAATGTAAATAGTTAAATGAAGCTTTGATAATTATATAAATTTGGATATTTTCACATTGCAAGTTAGTATGAATTGATTTTTAATATGTGAAAGAATTATTGATAACTTTGCAATTTACATAAAAGTAAAATTTTGGAAATGATGAAAATCAAATGTAAATTGAAGAGTCATATTGATTATATTATTTGTTAGTCTAAATTATTAGTTAGCTCGTGAACTTGAAATACTCAAGTCGTATATTAAATAAGCTCAGAGTGAGCTCAAGTATTTTATTAAACCAATTTGAGATAAAAACTATAGTAGTTTAGATCGTTAAGAATTTTATGATTAAGGAAGAAGTTAACGGTAGAAGTGTTGAGGTCAGCGAATTTATAATTTTATTTTGAGCAATTAATACGTGAAGCCCACAAGGCAGGTAATTATTATTTGAATTTTGAATCCATGGAGAAATAAGAGGTGGTAACAGGGATTGATAAAAATACAGGGAGGATTAACCAAGGAGATTTGAAAGAGAGGGAGAGAATAACAGACTCTTGGTGGGCACATATTTTACTATTACGGAAATTTTAGGAATGATAGTATTATTTGTAAGGCATACATGTGTGTACACATGAATTTTAAACGAAAGAAATATATTAGTTATAGAAAATAATCTCCGCCCACATACATGGCCTGTGAATATTTAGATGATGCATTTTTAAATTGCATAACAACGTTGTGGATGGGCGGCCATTTAAGTTAACTACACTTATTTAAAGATAGCTCAGAAGCTTATGAGTTGATATATGTGTGTGGCGGGCTTTGGTTTCCATTCAATTAATTGGTTCATATCAATTGGGTGCATGAATGACCGTTACATAATGGCAGGACGTTACCTCATGGATAGGAAAACAAACGGTGCCGTACTTGAGTTTATCTATAACTTTTGCTTTTATTAAAATTCTCTTAATGGTAAGTGGAGGTTAATGAAAAGAGGATTGGGATGAAAGTTAGAGATGTATATAAAAGGAGTTGCAAGGCAGCGCTTGGTCTCTTATTCAAATTGGGACGAATCATTAGACACACACCCAATAGAACATGAGGTGTGGAGGATTGAGGAAGCGGTTTTGTTTTATATCACTGGCAAAAAGCTACGAGGGCTTTATTTGCATGTAAATTTTAAATGATTGAACTTTCGACAGAATGGATGGTCAAATAAGGTGGGTATGATTTAACTTAAAATAAATCACCTGCCAACTATGGTTGGTGGATTATTCGACGTTTTCAGCAAGATGTTCAAAACGAAGATGTGAATAGGTAAATGTATATACATAAAGAGAGAGAAATATTCAAGTGCAAACAAGATGTTCAAAAAGAAGATGGGAATAAGCAAATGTGTATATAGATATATAGAGAGAGATAAATATTCAAGTGCAGTTTTACTGCACCATGATTATAATTCAGTTATCTCAAAATGGGCCACGTATAATCATAAAATTATAATTTATTCCACCAATTAAATTTAGAATTATGTATTATATTACCATATTAATTTTCATTCTAATTGAATATGTGTATGAACTCTATCCGAAAATGATACAAATCCAACATAATAAAATAGTTTAATGTAAATAATAACTTTAAAATTTTTTTCAATATGTAAATCATTTCCTATAAAATTTATATATGGATAAATAATTATATAAAGTATCAATACATTTAAGTACATATATGACCAATTTTGGGCTAAATACACCATTAATTTTTGGCGCAACTTCACTGCATAAGAACGGTTCTCATATATATATTATTATATTTTTAGATGAAAGATTTTATAATATGATATTACAATAAAAGTGCGTGAGCAATATTAAAGAGGTCTTAGGTGTTATTTTTATTTTTTTTATTGCATGAATTCATGATAATAATTAGTTATTTAGACATGGGAGTCCAAGGATTTTAGTTGGTTGTTTTATTTAATATATATATATATATATTCAAGGCATGAAGGGACGTCCAGGAGGCTAGGTTAAATTATTACTAAATAATATTAATGTTGTAAAAAAAATGAGGCATATGGACCGGGATTATGGACCTCTGATAATGTAACAGGCATAATATAACATTGCAGAAATGTATTTGATAATAATTGAATGCACAAGAGTGGTGGATTGAGATTCCAAGTTTACCCAAAGGATTTTAGGTAAAGAAGTTGATTTTGGGTGCACGTCAGAATTTGTCTCCTTATGAAATTGCCTTTCCTCATGTAACGAGATAAGAGAAGGGTTATTTTGATTATTTTGTTGATTTTATTTTGATTATTTTGTTGATAAAGTATTGTAAAATTGTGAATAGATAGACTGACGTGGTCCACGGATGACAAGTTGATTCATTTATTTATATATATGGATAAACGCAACAATAAATAAATGATAAGTTACTTTCGGCATTTGAGAGACGCCGGATCCAAATGTATGTGGATTGATAATTAGACTGGCCGATTTAGTAAATATTGTTATATTTAGAAATTTAATAGAGGGATTATTGAATGTTGATTTTATAGCTGCAGTAAAGAATTACTTTAGATTTAGTTAGGTGGAATTATTTGTATTAGAAATTTGGGTTGATAAATCATGATTATTAGTCATAGAAATTTATTGATAAATTGTTATCTATTTCAATAAGCAAGGATTTAAGATTGAAGTTTAAAAGTTGGATTCAAAGAAAGAAAAGTTTGTTTTGCATATTTGAGGTAAGTAGAATTTTGAATTGAGCTTTGAGAATTTTTACGCTTTACTACCTCTGTTACGGGCCGCGCCGACGGATTTGACATAAATCTGATGGATTTCCATTTTCAATTGATTTATGCAATTTATTTGACATTGATTTGTACAACAACTTCAATTTACAATTTTGTTTCGTATTTGAGAAAGTATGATTTAGCATATTATGAGCATAATATTTGAATGCATGAGCATGACATGAGAAAGATGACTTAAAGTTAATGTGATGGTTAAGGGCTTTCACGAATGTGATAAAAGTGATTCTAATCTGCAGGCCACTAAGTTAAAGAGGAAAAAAAGTTAAATGGTTAAGTGCATGAGCATTACTATATGAGGAAGAGCATATTGACATGTTAAATGTTTATGAAAGTTTTCGTATTTTAATTGTTTGTTTTAAGCTGGTTTTTAGTAGTGAGCAGTTTTCATTCGCTTTCCTACTTACTGAATTTGCTTGGACTCATTCTACTTTTTTCTATTGTTTTTAGTTAACAGGAAAAGCAGCAGATGCAGAATATCACTAGTCTTCACTAGTTAGTGGAAGTTAAATTAAATACTTATTTAAATTTAAGTTCTTTCAAAGGTGAGAATTTATATTTGGGCCATTTGAATTGATAATATTTATATAGTGACATTAGAAAATAAATTTGATATTTATATTGAGGCATTTGATGTAAATTTTCATAATTATCAAAGAAATATAATTATTGATTTAGTATTTTTTTCTCAGCTTAATTAGTCCTGGCAGTTTTTATGTAATGACCATCGGTAGTGGAACGCGTTGCTAGCGAGTTGCTGCAGATTTGCATCCTATACTAATCGACATGAGCAACCAAGTACATGGAGTACCATAGGCAGTATAAATCTATTTATGTTAGATATATAAATCAATTTATTTGATTTAGTTGGTGGATCATTCATTAAAGTATATACTGATATAATTTTCAATATTTAATATTTTTATTATCGAAAAATATCTAATACTTTTTGGAAAATATTTATAAAGAAAATATTATCTTTAATAAGATTTCATTATAATTGATAAAGTTGAGAAAAAAAATTTTTATATATCAATTATATATTGGGTCAATTACAATGCATATAAAGAAAGTACTCTCACGTATAACAACTACTGAATTAATTTTTTTGAAAATTTTAAAAATATTTAGTTTTTATTTCTAAAGTATAACCAAGTCCAAACCATCTAACAAAATCTAACAAAATATAATAAACTCTAACAGCATCAAACTAAATCTAACAAAATCTAATGAAATCTCCTTCCATTACCAATAATGATTTAACACTCATAATATGCTTTTTTGCTACTTATAAGGTCATTTGTCGTAGGCATATGGTTTAGAGCTTAGTTAATAAGATTTAATGAATCTACTCGAGCCTAACCAAGTTTGACAGAATCTCACACTATTTCACTAAATTTAACTGAATCTAACCAAACTTAACTGAATCTAACAGAATCTATGGTAATTGTGATTTACCATATCTAATATACTTTTTTTGGCTTTACATAACGTTATTTAGACTTTAGATATATTATTTAAAGCTTAGTTAATTGGATTTAATATAATCTAAGTATAACACCATTTAACATTATCTAATGAAATCTAACATAATTTAAATAAATCTAATCTAAGCTTAAGTAATAAGATTGAATGAAATCCATCCAAGTCTAACAAAGTAGAACATAGTCTAATCCTGTATAACCAAATCTAATAAAATTTAACAAAATCTAACTGAATTTAATAGAATCTAATGAAAATCTAACTTTTACTACTAGCATATTATAGCATCCATATATAATATGTTGTTTAGCACTTTAGGTCCTTATAAAGTCATTTATGCCTTACAACATCATTTGGAGCTTAGTTAATAAAATATAATCAAATATAATCAAATCTAATATAGCCTAACACTGTCTAACGGAATCTAAATGAATTTAACTTACATTTTTAACATACTAATCATGATTTAGTACATAAAAAAATTACATTTTTTCATGCTTACAATAAAGAAATTCTAAATCTTAATAGGGTACAAAAATGTATTAAGAAAAATGTAAGTTAAAATTTTAAATCAATATAATTTATGTAATTTATGGAAAAATGTAAGTTAAAATCTTCACCCAATTCTAAATCTTATGTATTGGGAAAAATGTAAGTTAAATCTTTTTGTACCCTATTAAGATTTAGAATTTCTCGACTTACAACTTGCTTTATCATAAATTATGTGTCTATTCACCCAAATTTGAAAAAAGATTTCATATGAGTTGTGGAAAGTATGAAAACCAAAGATCATATATTCTCATTCATTTAGTTGGAAATGCTTTATTTTGAATAATAAGAAAGATGAAGTATCAAAAGTGATAAATACATCTTTCTTGGATATTCATCTTTTAGCAAGACAATTTAACTTTACAATAAAAGAACATGAATAATTGAAGAGTCAATTGATGTAATTTTGATGAAACTAATGACAGGTTGAGAAAAGTCAAGAATGTTGGTGATGATGAAGGCAATATCATTAATTTACCATCCTAAAAGGAATAAAAAATGGATGATGAAAAAGAAGATGATGAATTAGAAAAACCACCATCTTCATCTTCAGAAGACAAAAAATGGTAAAAGAAGATAGTAAGATAAATACTCCCCATGTTACAAAGAGTTGTAGAATTCAAAAGAATCATCCCATGAATCAAGTAATTGGAGATATATATGATAAAATTAAAATGAGAAGATTAATGCAAAATATACCTTTCCATCTGATATTGAATCGAAAGATGTAAATGATGCAGTTAATGATGAAGGTTGGATGATTGCAATGCAAGATGAGCTAAATTACTTTTTAAAAAAATAATGTGTAGACTCTAGTACCTAAACTGGAAAATCAGAATGTTGTTGGTACTAATTGGATTTTCAAAAACCAATTAGATAAATTAGGCACCATTGTGAGAAATAAAGCACATTTGGTTGTAGAAGATTGCTTCCAAGAAGGTATTGACTTTGATGAGACTTTTGTACCCATGGCTAAACTTAATGCAATTGAAATGTTGCTTGCATTTGCGTCCCATTAAAATTTCAAACTTTATCAAATGGATATAAAAATGCATTCTTGAATGAATGTACTAATGAAGAAGTATATATCAAACAACCTCTAAGACCTGAAGATCGGATCATCCTCATCATGAGTTTAAGCTATAAAAGCACTTTATGACTTTAGAATAGCTCTAAGGGCTTACTATGAGAGACTAAGTAACTATTTGCTAGCTAAAAATTCAAAAAAAAAGATGTTGATGTAACCTTATTTATGAACCATGTTAATTATGATATTTTGATTATTTAGATATAAGTTGGTGATATGATTTTTTGGCTTGACTAATAAAAATATTGCAAGTACTTTAAAAAGTTAATGCAAGACGAATTTCAAAAGATCATGATCACAGAATTGATATTTTTTCTTGAATTACAAGTAAACAAGTTTTTGAAAGCATATTCATTTATTAGACAAAATGCATCAAAGAGATCTTAAGGAAATTTTAAATGGAAACTTTGAAATCAATGACTATAGCAATGAATGCAATGAATACGGCAAAAAAATCCTCCAAAATTGTCAATGGATCTATTCAAATAAAGAATTCAAAAGGTTGCTGATATGTGTCCTTCTCATTTCAAGTTGGTGCTCTTCCTCTTCAAGGTTGTAGTGGTTTTAGGAGATTCAGGCGACATGAAAAATGTTTTTGGTGAGAAATCCCTACTTCTTGCTTTGATTTTTTCTTAGATTTGTGCATTAGGTTGCTTTTGTCTATTTGTCTTCTTCTTCCGCACAATCTTTCGACTAAGCTCACCTGCAAAATCTAGCTTCTTCATCTTTTATCTCAACTCCACTAAACGACCCTAGATCCCAAGACATCACCCACTTTGTCCTACTTCTTCATTGAAACCACAATCAATCTAAACTTTACTCAGTCTCTTCATCTTTCAAACATCATTCAACCTAAACCCTATCCAAATTTGAAAAATCTAGTTGTATCTTCATCTCTTTAATACAACCAAAACCCCTGTTTTAACTAATTTATAGAACTATGGCTTATCCCAAATCGAGTTCCAAAATAACATATCAAGAGGAAGAAAAGCGAAAGTTGGCAGATGTTTCTCCTATGAATTCTCTTCTTGGAACTAAGAGCACGAGCATAAGTATCGAGGAAGGAAGAAATACTCAAAATAGAGCATTGACTCCACCTGTGAGACCAACACAATCCAAAAATCCTAGTTATGCATCCTCATTTAAAACAAACAAGCAAAAAAAAAATTTAGAAGAGCATTGCAAAGAAGAATATTGTGAGCAGTAAATACATTGATATTAAATTCTTCAAAGATGTTAAATTCAGGTTCGTTGAAAAAAAATTTAATATATGGATTTCTATGTTTGGGGTTATTGATTCATTAAGTACTTATTAAATTTTTTTACTTTCATCTAACAAAATAGATGATGTTATATTCAAATCCCATATAAAAGGAGTAGAAATATCATTTATAGAACAAGAATTTGCTTCCATTATGAAATTTCCACATGTTAAAGAAGAAGATACAATAGAAATTGATGTGGAGAATGAAATACTTGATTTTATCGCTAAACTAGGGTTAAAATTTGTGAACAAGGCACATACAAGTGCTATGGCTCTGCTTCGCTTGCTAAAGTACCTGCTGCTTGCCCTTTTGTCACCAACAGGACAAATGCCTTGGGGTCATTCCAAAAACCCTCTGTAAAATTCCATCTCAACCCTAGCCTTTCTACCACCTCTTTTCTTTTATTTGAGCCTCCTTTTTCTCTAATTAAATTGACCACCCCCTCCATGCCTTTTCTTTTTTATTTTTTTTAATCCCTTACGGAAAACCTATTTGTTGTAGCCTCTATTAAATCATCCTTTTTCCCTTCCCAGATATCAACCTAGCCTTCAACATCTGCTTCCTACAAAAATTTACTATTTACTTTTCGATTCTTGAAATTTTAGTTCTTTGTGCCAAATCTCTAGAGTCTAATTGTTGTTGGGACTTCAACTCTTGTAGTTGCTCCTATCTCTTATAAGATTCTTCATGAAACTACCTTTGTTGTGCTTACTTTATTCAATAAGTTTATTCCCAATTAATTTTGAGCTTTTTAGAGATATTTTGTTTGATTGACTTCCCCCTTGATTGGTTCCTCTCCCAAACCTCTTGTATGTTTCTAGGCACTTCTCTTTCTTTTGCTCAATATAGCTCATATTTGAACTCCATTGGAGGTCTTTTATTATCTTTGTTTGTATCATCATGTATGAGAACTACGGCATGACCTAATGAAGCCACCACTAGATGAAAGACTTTTGCTAAGGTGAAGAGAGACAACCAACTAGCATTTACCATTCCCCTGTTGAGCTTGGCTTCCACTCGATCTCTGACATTTTGGTTGTTCCTCAAGTTCATTAGAGGGCCCATGAATCTAAGATCAAGGAGATTACATGTGGCGCCCCGAACCGAGGTGCCTAGAAGCCTTACGTCGGGATCTTGTCGATTGGTAAATGTGACTCAGGATTGTTGACCTGATCACACAGCGGGTACTTAATTAGATCTCGACCAATTTTTTTCTTTCTTTTTATTCGTCACATAATCATACACTTTATTCATAATAGACTCATCCATATCATCATAAAACCATTCATATCTTCTTTTTATTGAAATAATTTACATAAGTACAATCATGTTTGTAATATCCATAAAACAAGACTTCAACATGAGTTTCATACATTTGTCCCTTTCGACGCATACATAGGATTGCAATTAAATTTGCAGGTTATTTCTAATTGGCATCCTTTATGAGTTAGCTTCATAGCCTGTTTGTCATTTTGAAAACACATATGAGTAATAATACTAAGTAAATAAGCTTTTTTCTTTGGCAAGTAAACATTTTTCTTTTATTCAAATGCATTTCTCCCTATCTGGCAGGAGACACTTACCAAGTGATTAATTAACGGGACAAAAATCTTTTCATGCATTTCATGAGAATGCAATGCATTCATTCATTCATGACTTTCCTTGCGCCTCCAACCTCTGGGAGGACACCGCTGGCACACAGCCCTTGCAACTTGACAATAGTGAAGGGGAACCCTCTGATCCGCTTGCTACCTCCACCAAAGCCTCTTCCTTGTGCACCATGTTCGTACATACATATGCCGGCATGACATGCTCCATAAAACTTAATAAATCATTTAGAAAGTACTTTAACAAGCAATTAGCAATCATTTCATGTAAAGCGTTATAGGAATGACCATCCTTAAATTTAATTGATAAAATACGTAAGCAAATAATTTGCAATCATTTAGAAATAATTCAGAAAGCATATAGCTTACTTACCTCCTCAGTTTATGTCCTCCACTTTTTTCTTTCCTTTTCCTATACAAGGAAAAATGATATTTTATCGATATCATTTCATATCATAGTTTACTTCTCATGCATGCTTTATAATTATCAATTACCTCATTTCTATAGAGGTTAATCCTATAAATGTACTTGGTCATAACTCCTTGTATGAATTTTTATCCATAAATTCTTTAAAAATTTCATCCATATATCCTCATAAAATATAAAAATAAATCTCAGTTTTTTCCAAAATCACATTGTTCATTGTTCATAATTACTATTCATGTCATTGTAGCATATTACTGTAGCAGATTACCGTTCATCCGAGATTACTGTTCATCCGAGATTACTGTTCACACTATGTTGGTTACTGTTCATGGGTTCCAAAAATTGACATTTTTTCCAAAAATAAAAAACCATGACATATCTTATGTCTAGTATATCCAGGAAAAATTCATGAATTATGAATTTATCATCATTAACTTGGCTAAATAAATCATTTTCTTCACATACTAAAATCAACATAAATTCACTTAAGCATAATCCTTAATTCCAAAAATCATGAAATTAATATATCATCATTTCAACATCATATTTATCATATTCATTCATCTCGAATCATCATTTATCAATTTTGGAGCATTATTTACACATATCATATGCTATCTTCCCGAATGCTCGATCTTCACTCCAAATTTTTGATATTTTGGCATAATTCCACTTTGGCATTATATTTATACTTATTTTCTCATGCTTAGGCATTATCTAAGCATGGTTTTACCTTACTTAACATCCAAAGAAAATTTGGATAGAAATCACTTACCCGATGTGGAGATATCCCACTTTTTCTCACACTTTCTCTCTCTAACTTTCTCATCTTCTTCCTTGGACGTGTGGGAGGTTTGGGAGCTGGGATTTTGCTCAAGTGGAGGTGGGTGAATGTGCATTTGGACACCTCCCTTAGCCCTATTAATAGGGTTTATTTTTCATGAAATTGAATTTTACCCCCTTGCTTGAGGTGTTAAATTGCAAATATGTTCTTTTAATCTCAAAAAGGTGCATGGAGCCTTGTGCAGCCACCCTACAGCTGCTCCAACCCCCCTATTGCAGCCGTATTTATTAAAATTTATTTATTTCAAGCTAATTAAATCCTAGCCCTTGATTTATGATCATGATGAATACGAACCATTAATTTTGGTCAAATTCCCAACTGCCCCCTGCTCACGCCCCTGCCATTGCTGCTTTTCATTTAATTTTTTAATTTTTTAACTTAATAAAAAGTCAAATAGAATTTAATGAAAAAGACAAGTCATTTTTTTTATCTCCATTTGACATTTCATCTTGACCCTTGATTTGTGATTTTTATCACATCTTAACCCATTCATCATGTTCATTATGAATTTTTAACCATCCATAAAAAGTTTCATCGAAATCTGATGTTCGGATTGCAAATTATGAATTTTTCTTTAATTTTCCACTAAAATCCAAAATTGGATTAAAATATAAAAAAGAATTGTTATTTCTTCCTGTAGCGATTAAATCTCCTTTTTATCTTTTTGTGGTTAAGTTAATCTAAGTGTTTAACTCTTAATCACGTGTCTTAATCTCAGGATTACTATTCACGTGTACAATTCACGTGCACTATTCATCTGAATTTCATAATTATTTTATCCTCTATTCTTACATATTTTTGTATTCATGAATATATATTTCATTAATACATTACCTAGGGTTTTATACGTGTCTAAGATTGGGGTTTCACAATCCTCCCCCCCTATAATAGGTTTCATCCGGAAACCTGTTGACTTTCAAATACTCCATTACACTTATTCTGCATAATTTAGGCATCTATATTCAAAAACATATTTAGCCTTTTCTGGCTTTTGCTAATTCATATGGAGGAAATCCCTTTTTTTTCTTGCTTGTCTTGGAAAAAATTAATTTCAAACAATTCCCTTTATCATTGCACCTTACCAATTTAGCTTCAATTTTTATCATAGGATTAATATCATCATGCTTAACATGCATTTCATACTTGGTTCTTTACTTGCTATTTTATATCCTGGGGATTCATGGTACTATTGATTCTCTCTACCCATAGTGCTTGTGTGGTTATGTACTAGTATGATTTCAATAATTGCTTAGCACTTTGTATTAAATAGTAAATTTCCTAAAATTTAAATCATACATGTAACCACTTTGTCCTTTATTTCTTGAGAATCCATTCTAGTGAGGACTTGGACATGTACAGGGTTGTTAGCTATGGCGGGGGCTTTCTGCTGGTCCAACCTTCCTCTAGTTAGAGCTTCCTGTGATTTGTTCGGGCAATTGAATGATATATGCCCGACTTGGCCACATATGAAGCACTTGGTCGTTCTGCATTCGCGAGCCATATGTCTCGCTTGACCACACTTAAAACATTTTCTCAATCTTTGGAGGCATTTGCTAGAGTGGTGCTTATGGCAAGTTTTGTAGGGTGAGGTATTCTTTCCCTTGGAACTGGATTCCTCCTTTCCATCAATTGCCTTATCATTTTTTCATTTATTGGCCTCATTTTCCTTGGGGCCGAGAAAAATTGCTCTTGAGCTTGCCTAAGATCCTGTGTCCTCATGGACTCTATTTCTAATGCCCTAACTCTTTCTATACTAGAGGCATAATCTATTATTAATAATGGGGCTAGTCCCTCCTTTAATTGGGGTCTCAACCCACGTTGGAACCTCTGTGCCTTATTCTGTAGCACATTGGTGATCCATGGTACATACCTAACCAAGACATTGAATCTTGTTGCATATTCAGTCACTGTCATCTTGCCTTGGTAGAATTTCTCAAACTCTATCACTTTTTGGCTCTATAAGCCTACTGGAAGATACTCTTTATTAAATTCTTCTAAAAATTCTTACCACGTGACCTGTTTTGGGTGTGGCATAGTAAACATTAATGTTTTCCACCATTCATATGCGTCTTTGACCAGGAGGTGGGTAGCATGTAAAACTTTCTGTTGATCATTGTATGGCAAAATTTGAAATAACTTTTCAATTTCCGTCATCCATTGCTCTGCAATGATGGGGTCTGGTTCCCCAGCAAACTTAGGGGGACGTTAGGCAAGGAAGGCATTGATAGCCTTTCTATCAGCCTTTCGGAGGGTATCTTCTATACCTCTAGAAAAATTGAAGTTAGCCGATGGGCCAGGTGTTTCCCTTATTATTGCCTTGTGGCGGAGCCTACCGATTTTTCTACCACATACCTTGTATTATACTGGTGGCCTGGGTTGCCCATTGCTACATTACCTGTTTCATGGCGGCAGTTATCCTTTCTTCTATCTGCCTTTCTTGGTTAGCTCTCCTTTTTATATGGAATTCAGAGCTAGCTTCTTCCCATCATTGACGGGTCCTTGACGTCTGTCCTCTTGACTCGGACCTTTTGGTCCGTTTACTAGTTTCTCCTACTTCGGGTCGGTTAACCGATTCTTCTATTGGTGCCTTCCCTTTATTCAACCTAACTCCGACTCTTGTAGTTGACATTTTTGGTTTCTATATATACAAAACTTTGGTTAGTATCATAACGTTCTTATAATACTAATATAATATTATTCATATTCAAGCATATATGTCACATACATATATATATCATTTCGTATCAATATCATAGAAGTATCGTAATCTCTTAAGGGTGTGTTTGGTTGGGGGTAAAACTTTTGATGAAAAGTTTTTAAAGTAGAAGTTGTCACATTGATAGAATATGATGTGATATAATAGGGGTAATGATGAGGAGTAAAGAGAATAAAGTTAAAATAGATAGGTTAGTTGTTTGGAAAGTTGTGTAGAAATGATTGAAAAATAGGTTAGTTTGTATAGAAAAATGCGAAAAAATAATTAAAAAATAGAGTAGTTATGGAGAGTGAAAAGTTTTAGAATGAAAAGTTTTGGTTGACATGTTTATGTTCCAAACAAACACACCCTAAATATGTAGATCTAGACATTAATTTTTTCTTTTCATGCCTATCTATCAATCCATATTCTAATACCAATTTCTGTGGTATCATTCCTTTTCTGTCACCATTCTTAATTTTTCTCTTTCCATTCCTATTTATCGATCCTTGCTCTGATACTACTTTTGTGGTATCAGACCTATCCCTTCATCATTCTTTTTTTTTCTCCCACATATTTACCAATTCTTGCTCTGATATCATCTTCTGGGGCGCCTAAACTAGGGTGCCTAGAAGCCTTACTCCAGGATCTTGTCGATTGATAAATGTGACTCAGGATTATTACCCTGATCACGCGATGGGTACTTAATTAGATATCATCCAATTTTTTTCTTTCTTTTTCATTCATCACATAAGCATACACTTTATTCATAACAGACTCGTCCATATCATCATAAAACCAATCATATCTTCTTTTTATTGAAATAATTCACATAAGTTCAATCATGTTTGTAATATCCATAAAACATAACTTCAACAGGGGAAGAAATCAGCTCAACCTACAGGAGGCTAGCATACTATGGAAACTAGTAAACTGGATCAAAATTAGCCTCCCATGGCTGTTCATAGAAGTCCTAAGCTCTAGGAAAGACAACCCCACGAGGGGTTCTGCCTTATGGAACTTGGATCACGAAGATCTTAGAGCATTTCGGAGTTGATATCGATGGAGAGCCATTCAAGGTATTAAAGCCTACGTATGCAATCAACAAAGCATTGATCCAAAGAATGAAGATCAAAGTAAATCAACTTCGAGCTAAAGCAGAAGAAGGTGCACCGGCTCTAGAGGAAGGCAGAGATGCACAGGTTGAGGGGGAGCTGTTGGAAATATGTGGAAAACTAGCTAAATCTATGTTTTGATGATTAACAAATCAATTTGAGTAAGTCTTGGCTAC
>JAXCLR010000001.1:13258453-13273247 GCA_035584095.1 Annona squamosa
AATGGGATATATAATGATTGTTAAAATAAATAAAGATAATGGTATTATGTTGCTCTTTATTACAAAGAAATGGGATATATAATGATTGTTAAAATAAATAAAGATAATGGTATTATGTTGCTCTTTATTACAAAGAAATGGGATATATAATGATTGTTAAAATAAATAAAGATAATGGTATTATGTTGCTCTTTATTACAAAGAAATGGGATAGATAATCATTCGCCTCTTTATTGAAAAGAAATAAGTTAGGAAATCTTTACTACCTAATCACAGAGACACAAGAGAGATCTAGCGAGGCTCGAGTGATTGACCTTGTGAGTAGCTCTGATATGGTTGAGTTGAAACTTGAAAAGAGAATTATATGGCGGAAAGTGGAGAACAAGGGATGCACTGCTGAGATGCAAAACAGGAACAAGCGAGACGAATTTATGATACTGATTCGGATACTAATGTCGTTGCTGCTGTTCCGTGCTTTCTCGGCTCCTTCCGCGTTGCCAAAAACGAAAGAAGAAAGGATTTCCAATGGAATAGAGTAGGATGACGTGATCATAATTGGCGGCTGAACGCGTCAAATCGAGATTTCTATCATTGGTGCCAGTCAAATCCAGTCAAATCCAGATTTCTGAGCTTGCGTCGCTTTTTCAAAATCGTTTGGCACAAGCCATCTCATCGGTAAAGTTATATATCCGGCACTCCCTTTTATTTTATTACGATGGAAAGGAAATTTCCTGTCAACTCCCATGAAAGGAAGAAAGGATAAAGATACCTAAGCAAATTCATTGTCAAAAAGATATATGTATAATATTTTTCAAAAAAGTGGTTGGGAGGTTGCCCCACCATTCCAAATGATAAAAAAAAAAAAAAAAATGAAAACAAAATTTGATAACAAGTGAGCAATTGTGTTTCCTTGCCTAAGCACGTACTGCATTGATAAAATAATGGTAGACTGAAGAAGGGATTTAATCTCATCAATTATGATGCCCACCAATGAGAGAATGTGGCAATCGTTCAACAAACAGTAGTGAAGAAGGTGAGAATCTGTTTCAATCTGTGTGTCGCAGCCCTAGTTGGAGAGCCCATTGGGTTCCAAAAATGAACGCATATGATTCCATGATCAACGGCTCCACGACCCTCCTCCACCTCCATCCCTTGGCTGCAACAAAAGAACCTCGAGAGTCCCAAATAACCGCAGCGAAGCCCATAAGCTGGTTATCCCCATGTTTTCTAGCATTAACATTTATCTTGAACACCCCGGAGGGTGATTTGGTCCACCTGGCCACCAGCGGCCGATCCAACACACCGTCTTAAAGAGGGGTTTTGGTCGTCTCATGTTGTTCTAGGAAATGTGCACACCAATCAATGGTTCTAGAGAAATCGGGTTGAACATTCTCTTCCCTCAACGTGTTCCGCATATACCATACTCTCCAACAGTACAAGATGAAAAAAACTAGGTCATCTGACCTATTCTTCACTGCTAAGATTCTCAAAATGTCTTGTAGTGAGCCCCAGGAAGTGGTAGTTTTGGCAGCTTTAAGGCAGATATGTCTCGTGTGTTCACATTACGTGAAAATGCAGTTTGCGTCCTCGACTTCCTTCTTGCAAAAAAAGACAATGGGGTTCCACCATTATGCCTCTACTCTGTAAGTTCTGTGAGGTTGGGAGAACATTCTTGAGAAGCCGCCACCCAAAGATGAGGACTTTTCTTGGGAGCTTTGTCCGCCAAATAGCTTTGTGAGTGTCTGGACAAATGTGGTTGACCATAGCCTCGCATAGGATGTGGTCGCCTGACATGATAAAGTATACACCATTCGATTCATGCTGCCAAAACATGCGGTCCTCCTTAGCAACTTGGGGAAGAGGTAGGAGATTGATTTGTTGCCAGCCCTCCTCCCCCACCGCAACCACAACCCGATCCTTATTCCATGTTTGTGATCCTCCAGTGATAAAGTGTCTCACTGAAACATCATCTGAAATCGATAGCAGGAGAGGGCCCGCCTTTGTGGTATTATGATGAAGCCAATTACCCCTGAAAAATAGCACCTGCTCGCCATTACCAATCTGCCATTTACAACCTTGACGGATGACATCTCTTGCCTTCAATATACTCTGCCATGTGAAGGAGTCGTACGCTTTCGTCGAGCAATTCCAAATGTCACCATGCGGGAAGTATTTTGCCTTGAGGACCTAGTGAAAAAAGGAATGTGTGGTGGTGATGAGCCACCAAACTTGCTTTGCCAGAAGGGCGTAGTTGAATGTATGAATATTTCGAAAACCCAGCCCTCCCAACAACTTTGATATACACTTCTCCTTCCAAGCTACCCAACTCATTTTTCGCTTACTTCCATTCTCGCCCCACCTGCTTAACATTCTATTAATTTCATTGCAAAAGGACTTCGATAGCAAAAAGATGCTTATCGTGTAATGTCGGGATACTTGGGCGACCGCTTTAATTAAAATCTCCCCCCCCCCCGAAGATAGTGGCCGACCCTTCCATCCTTGAGCTTTTTGCCATATGCGCTCCTTTAAGCCTCTGAATAGACCCTTGTTAGACCTATCGAGCCAAGCGGAGAAACCAAGGTAATGGTGGAAGTCCTAACCCATGGATCCCAATAACTGAGTGATATCCTCCCGAAGAATGCTTCCCGTATTGGTACTGAAGAAAACAAATGTTTTATCAACATTTACCACTTGTCCTGAAGCAGCCGAGTATTGATGGAGAATTGCCAAAAAATTTCCGATATCCTAGCTCACTGCCTGAATAAAGATCGAAGTATTATCCATGAAAAGAAGGTGGGTAAGGGACGGGCCATGTGGATTTAACTTAATGCCATGTATGCTCCCCATGGCTATTGCGTGAGAGATTAAGGCAGATAGGCCTTCAGTACACAGGATAAAAAGATAATGAGAGAGTGGATCTCCTTGCTGCAAGCCCTTGTAGGCTAGAAAAACCTAGTTTTAAATCCATTAACATCAACCCTGTACATCACCGCTGTTATGCAGCACATTATCCACCTGATCCAAACTGGACTAAAATTTATTGCTTCCATGACTTGTTTGAGATACTTCCATTCAATTCTGTCATATGCCTTGGACATGTCCAGTTTGATGGCTATTTCTTGCTTTTTGCCCCCCTTTCGACGACGAAGGGAATGTATAACTTTATAGGCAATTAGCATGTTGTCCGTGATAAGCCCTCCCGGGACAAATGTACTTTGTTGTTCACTGATGACATCATGGAGACACAACTTGAGCCTATTGGCCAGGACCTTGGCCAGAATCTTATAAGCAACGTTACAGGGGGTGATGGGCTGGAAGTGAGACAAGGTTTGAGCTCCGGTCTTTTTCGGGATGAGAACCAAGGTGGTGGCATTCGTTTTCCTGACCTGCAAGCACTGGACAATAGAGTTGGCTTCTTCCAAGAAAGTTTTGCATCATGAGAAGACATCCCGACCCACCGTTTGCCAATGTTTTTGGAAGAAACCAGCTAACATCCTGTCCGATCCCAAAGCTTTCGTCGGGTTCATTGCTTTTACAGCTCTTTCGACTTCATCAAAGCCAAGGGTTTTGGTTAGCAACTGTCTATGGTGATCGAATATCCCTCAGGTGATGAGATTTTCTCCACCCACGCTCCTTTAGAGGGATCCAAGGAGGAGAAGACATTTGAGAAACGTGTCTCCACCAGCTCTTGCAATTTTCCTTGATCCCTGACCCAATGACCATTGGTGTCTCAAAGTGCTTCAATAGAATTGAACTGTCTATGATTTGAGGCCATCCAATGAAAGAAAGTTGTGTTTTTGTCCCCCTCATGCAACCAGTGGGTCTTGGCTCTCTGTCTCCATAATTGTTCCTCATCTTCCAACAGGAGGTTAATTTGGAGTTTGATTCCTTGCAAATCAACATCCCTTTGGTCTGTAGGGCTCTGTCTTGAAATGGTAGCAAGTTCCTATTGTTTTCGGTTAATAGCTTTCCTTGGATTGCCTCTTTATGTCCGGTTCCACTTGGATAACTCCATACTGCAAGTCTTGAGCTTCCAACCAAGAAGATTATATGTGGGGATGCCCGCATTGGGTTTCGAGGCCCAGGCACGATTGACGACACAATGGGCCTCCTAATCTCTTGCCAAGAACAGTTCATATCGGAATTCCTTTGGTGGTTTTCTCTTCAAATTCTTTGTGTCCAAAACCAACATTATGGGATGGAAAATCTTCTCGAAAGGGAAGAGTGTCAGCGAGTTTAGCATAGCGAGCCCTCTATCCAGCCTAGCTTCCACACGTTGAGGTCCCACGCAGTTGTTCCTCCAAGTCATTAGCAAGCCTACAAAACCCAGATCCATCAAATTACAGTTGTCCGAAGCACTGTGGAAAAGATCCATCTAAGCCTGAGCACGAGTCTTATGACTGGAGTATTCTATGGACCTCGTAACCTCATTAAAATCCCTCATCACAAGCCATGGGTTCCAGCTCGATCACTCAAATGGTTTAAGATATCCCAACTCTGGGATCGGCAATGTGCTTCTGGGTAACCATAAAATCCAGTGAACCTCCATCTTGATATGTTCGCATCAATGTGGTAGGTGGAGAAACTTTGGATACATACTTAGTAATCGTTATTCCATAGAAGTGTCAGTCCGCCTCTTCGTGCTGTAGAATCCATCGCGAATCAGTTGTAAAATTGAGCTTGCATCTAATCCCCTCCTTTTCTTTTGTTGAGTGTTTAGTTTCGCTGAGAAAGATTATCCTGAGAGCTTGTTTCCTGACCATGTCAAGAAAATAGCGAATTGCACGTGTATTCTAAGCCCACGGCAATTTCAAGCTATAAGAGCCGTATTAGTTGAGTTGGGGCTGCGGTTCCCCATCACCATCCACCTCCATCTTTCCGTGACTCTCCGACCGCTTCCCACGTTTCTGAGCACGGTGTTATCCATCATAGGCACAAAACTGTCTTCTCTTGGTGCTGCCCATTAACTTGCTATCATTTTGGCAGAAGTCCACATGATGGTCCACATCCCGTGCCATTCTTTTCCACTTTCCTCTGACTTTGTGGATAAGTTCACCCCCAGTGCACTGCTGGACCACGTGTGAGGCGTCACCCATGCGTCCCGGTTGATAATCTCCCACTTGCCGTTCCACTTCAATTGTTTCCTGATATAATTCCTTACCATTCTGATCAGATAGGATATGCCCATGGGATGGTTCGTTCTCGTACTGCGGAGGGGACGGTTTCACCCTATGAAAGGGCTGGACAGTTTCTGTATGCACCATATGAGAGGGCTGGACAGTTTCTGTATAGGGCGTATGAAAGTGCTGGACAGTTTTTGTATGGGACACGATTCCCGTCCCAGCCACTTCCTCTTTCTGTCGGTGGGGTTATTGGCACAACCAGTAAGTCCTGGTGCATACAGCAGTGCAGATGAGGCATTCCACGGACTTACGCTGCTTGGGAGTGCATTTTCGAGCGGTGAGTTGATGTGGACGGAACCCTGCTCAGACGTGCCTGCTTCCATTATACAGCTGTTGTATTTTCGTCCTTGCTCCCCACTGATGATGCCGCTGACCCTTTCCACAGCAGCAACGTGGCCAGCTTCCCCTTCCAAGGCAGATTTATGATGAAAGTGGATTCCCATTGCTGTGGGGGGCAGACGAAACTACAATGTTGAATGGAACCTCCCTGTCCATATAGGTGTTTGTTTGGTGGTTTTCCTTTGAGGACAGCCCACCCACTAGGGGTGGGAATTGGGGCGGGTGGGTCGGGATGGTCAGAGTGCGTCCAATCCTGACCCTATTTTTTAAAAATCTGGTTTGACCCTTATTTTTATCCTGGTTGGACAAGGTGGATTTAACTCTTACTTTTTTTTTTATTATGTTTTAGGACAAAATTCGAGTCGGGAACGGGTCGATATCGAAACGATAGGTTGGGTAAAAACTACGGGTCAAGTAAGAAATTTTTAAAAATCACGTGAACCTATAAGTATAAAGACAAATCTATATTAAATTTAACTACTATATACTGCAATCTATTACTAATCAGTCAAAGTAAAACATAAGTACTTAAATAAAATATGAATATTTATTCACACATATAAGAACAAGTTAAAGAAACATACCTCGTTCAACATTCTGTTCACAATTTGAATATTGAGCCAATAATTGTTTGAACTCATTTCATGTCTTTTATTATTTACCTTCAACGAAAAATAATAATGATATCACATTTAGAATTAAAAATGACAATTATTTAAGAATGTAGTAGGAGAGCAGTTTTACCTGAAAAGTGTAAAGAATATTTTGTGTTGTAATAAAAGCTTCTAGAAGGCATGACCTAGATAACACCTATGCAATAGAATCAATAAAACAAAACCACAACTAATAACACTTTCGACCACAATTAATAACGACATACACGCATAAAAAAAATAAAAAATATAACTAATTTAATTGATAGTATAAATCCTTCATCTATTAATAGAAAATTTTCTAAGTTTAGCAAACATACAAGAGACATATTTTGTCCACCATATCTTTCTCGACATTTTCGTCCACATCCAAACTCATATTCTTGTACTATGATATATCGAATGCAATGCTTAAAAAAATTACAAATATAAGAAATCAAAATCCAAAACATTATATCAGTATATTACCAAAAGCAAAGATTTTGAGAAATCTAATCCATGAGCAATTTTAACAATTAATCAATAATATGAGTACCATGAACCAGCTTAAACATATTAGATTAAATGAGAAAAATGTAAAGGAAAATAATATATACCATCTGTTCGATTCCACCAGAAAAACGACTCCTTTCTAGTGCAAGCAACGAATTCTGGTGAAGATCAGAAAAATGACGATTGGCAGGGATCAGGACTCTAATCGATTCCCGTACTCCATTCCCATCCGGTTCATCTGCATTAATGGATGAGTTTATATATACCAGCTCTGGGAAGTCCCGGACCAGTTAAGCAACCCAAGTACCCAACTAGCAGCAATGGCCACCATTTCCACATTCACCTCTGTACGGCTGCTGCTGTACTGTTCACCATCTCTCATCTCAGCCACACGTCAGCAGAAGTGGCCGCATACATTGTCCACATGGACTTCTCCGCCGTGCCTAAGGCCTTCGCCGATCATCGAAGCTGGTACGCGGCGAGTCTCTCAGCTGTCCATGGCGTCAATGCACGCCTCACCCCGTCTTAGCTGGAAGCGCTGCAGAACTCTCATGGCTACTTATCTGCATACTGTAGCATGCCCGTCATCGTCAATACCACCCACACTTCTAGATTCCTCCACCTCGACAGGATACGACCTGAATGCGTGACGGGATTTGGGCACGGCGCGAGTCCTCTTCTGCGGGAGACTTAGATTAGGCCATTAGGGATTTTGGACTTGCAGTTGCAGCAATCGGTAAGTTGGGGAAGAACGGAAGATGACCATTAAGGCATCGACGGCCTGAGTGCTTGACGGAGTTTGCTCGCGGCGCGGCGCAGGACTCTGCTCCAGGGAAGCTTAGATTAGGGCATCTAATTTCGAATCTGTGATATATCATATATGAGATACCAACGGGTCAGCGGGGGGTATAAGCATGCCCGAGTCCAGAAGGTCCACCTCGACCCACTCTTTTTAGAGAATCTTAAACATTCGACCCGCCCCGCCGGGTAAAAAATCCTGACTCATCCTGGTATAAAATAGGGTCGGTGCGGAGCGGGTCACGGGTCGACCCGCCCCGATTCCCACCCCTATCACCCACCCCCTCTGCCAGACGACCACCCCCATGCCGAGCTGAGCCAATCGAGATATGCATCTGGTCTCCCAAATATTTGGTTGGCGCCACCCTGTTGCCATTGTTGTTTTCTGCCCTTAGCCGCATCGGTCTTGTTCCCGTTCGCAACGAACTTCCAAATGGCATGTCTGCTTCGGCCATGATCCTGTTCTGCTTAGAAAAGTTGGGATACTCTTTATGCGCATGACCCATGATGCCACAGAAGTAGCAAAAGACAGGGAGCTTCTCTTATTGAAAAGTGATCCACTGTCTTCTTTGTGATTCAATTTGAATGAACATGCCCCTCCGTAGCAGTTCTCTGCAATCGATTAGAACTCTAAGCTTTAGCTCTGGCCCTGTTTCCACTATCTCTCCCAACTCCTTAAATGTCTGACCAATGCTGCATCCCAGGTGCTGTTTGTCGATGAGGAGTGGGATTCCTGAGACTTGCACCCATACGGGCGTTTTAGCGAGCACCAGGCGGGCGTGATCAATTTCTTCTGTGAGGTCCATGAGAAGGACTATGTTTTCTCTCGTACAACCAGGGGCGTCCTGCCATTACCCTCTCTTTATCTATCAGGATAGAGAAAACGATCTTGTAAAGTTCTCCCTGATCTCCATGAACTGGAAGGTTCCTGTCGTCCTCCATAGTCAGTACATCATGGCCTTGAATAACTCTCTATTGTAGGATTTTTGAGGTCCAGATAGAGCAAAGAATGACCGCTTCCTCCCCCGGGTCTATCTTCTTGATCGTTGCCCCTGATATGGTCAAGGTTTGAAGCTCTGCGCCCAGGAGGTCTTCCGTACTCGGGTTCATCGCCATCCCGTCAGCTACCCCCTGCTGGTTTCTCCTTTGGGCGTTTCCCACAAATGACCCTGCCACCGGAGATCCTTTATGCCTACACGGGTGAGCGCTCTTCCTCCTGCCTGCCCAGTGCGAAAAGATCGCCAGTTGGAGCCACGCGGGAGAGGACGCTGCGCAAAATACAGGGCTCCCATTTTAAGGTGTGTTTGGCATCATCAGAAATTGTGTAAGTTAAAATTTTTTATTTTACATAATTATTATATTTTTTATTTATTTTTATATTTTTATATACAATTATCATACTTTTTAATTATTTCTACATAATTACTTATGAAACTAACCTATTTATTTTAATATTATCTTTTTTATTCCTTATCATTACTTCTTTCATATCACTTCATATGATAACTTTTACTTTTCAAAAATTTTCATCAAAAATTTTATCCATTTCTAAACACGCCCTTAATCAACAAGGTGGGTGGATCATTCATTTAAGTATGTAAACATATAATTTTTCAATAGTTAATTTCTTTGGGAAATATTTACAATAATATTTCATTGTAATTGAAAATGTTGGGAAAATATTTTGTATATCAAATATATATTGTGTTAATTAAAATGCATATAAAGAAAGTACTCTCAAGTATAATAACTACTAAAGTAATTTTTTAAAATTTTAAAATTTATTTCTATAGTATAAGTAAATCTAATACTACCTAACAAAAACTAACAAAATTTAATTGTCTCTAAAGGCATCAATCTAAATTTAACTAAATCTAATGAAATCTTCTTACATTGCTAATTGTGATTTAACGCACGTAATATACTTTTTGGCTATTATAAAGTTATTTCTTGTTGATATATCGTTTAGAACTTAGTTAATAAGATTTTAATAAGATGTAATTGGTCTACCCAAGTTTGACGAAATCTTATAGAGTTTAACCAAAGACGAATAGAATCTTACACTAGTTAACTAATCTAACCAAATCTAACAGAATCCATGGTAATATTGATTTAACAGCTTAAATATATTTTTTGACTCTTCATAAGGTCACTTATACCTTAGGTATATAGTTCAGAGCTTAATTAATAGAATTTAATAACTTCTATCTAATTCTAATAGAAATTAACACTATCTAATGAAATCTAACAGAATTTAACAAATTCTAATAGTATTTAAAGGAATTTAACCTTTATTATTAATATGTCAACTGTGATTTAATACCATAATATTATTTTTGGCTCATTGTAAGGTCATTTATGCTTTAAATGCATAGTTCAAAGCTTAGTTAATAGGATTTAACGACATCGATCCAGGTCTAATGAAGTCAAATATAGTCTAACAAAGTTTAACATAATCTAATGCTATATAACTAAATTTAACAAAATTTAACTGAATCTAACTAAATGTAACAGATCTAATTTGTATGAAGTGCATGGGTTCCGGACATTATCAACTCAGAGTCAATGCTAATGCTAATGACGTGTTGAGTTGATTCCATGATGGAGTCGACTCATTCTTAGATTTGGGATTTTAGTCAGCCACTATTCTGCTTATGTAAAGTTGATTATTACCAATGACTTCAATTTGTTTCATTGATAAAAAATTCAGCTGATGTTTGGTTATTAAAATAGCAACATTCAGAATCCTATACTTCGCTTTGTCATAAATTAATCTGTTCGGTGTTCCTTGTAGTTAACACATGAGTACAGAGTTAAAGTGGAAGCAGGTGCAGCAAAGCCATTAGGATCCAGTTCTCCAAGTTTTTTAGTGGTTGCGGTCTTCATCTTGTCGTTGATCCAATGGGATGACTAGACGAGACGACGCTAGTGCACACTCGCTATATCCCTTGCCAATGTTCATTTTGAAAAAATGTAATACAGGGTTTCCATTTTTTTTTTTTTTTTTTTGTTAGGAAAAATGATTCAGGTTAATACAGATCACACCAGAAGCACAGATAATAAAATATGATCAAATAAATAATAACAAGATCATACACAAAAAACGTCAAAATGTGTATGGAAAATCCTTCAAATCGAGAAGAGAAAAATTATGGGAGAGATATAACAATTTATTATGATAAATAGGTTATAAAAATATAAAGAAAAATGTCTCACACACCCCAAAAAATAAGTAATTTGATAATCCTCTCTTTCATCCCACTGAGACACCTCTCAACATTTGATTGAAGCACTTATATATAAGGCTCCATTAATGGGTACTTGCACAAAACTATATATAATTTGAAACTCACACAACTAAAATGCACAAAATACGAAACATATCCAACACGCTTTTACTCTAGAGGTAAAGAGCTCAAATAAGTAATTGAAATCAACTTGCAAGAATGGTTGTAGATTTTATGTTCCCTTATAAATCGTATTTTTAATGAATTTTAGTATTTTCCTGTGACTTTATCAATAAATATAAAACTTTCTTATTTATCAAAATTAGATGAAACTGAGAGCACAAATCACAGACAAAATTGACTGCAATTATGCAACATTCATACATATATCGTTAGCCCTGGATAACCATAACTGCTGTGACACATGAACCTATGGTATTGAAAACAATCATAAATCCACATCATTTCAATTATCAGCGTAATCAATACATGAAAACAAACATATAGCACAACCACAAGCAAATTTGTACGTGTACAAACCGGAATAACAATAAGAAAGCCTCTCCACATGTTATACATCAATGAATCATAATTTCATTTATAGACAATCCGCCACGCAACATATAATACATAGACGTCTCTCTCTTAAATAACACAATCCTGCACATAGCTTGGTAACGACAATCATCCATTGCTAAAAACATCAATGATAAATTACATTAGTTCCACAAAATAAAACTCAAAACCACGGTCAAGACAATCAAACAAAATATAATAAGAAATAAGGCATTCCAGTCGGTTAATGTTGCTTGAAGTCTCGAAGTGAAGAAAATTTTCCGTGGTCCAGCTGATTGTCAACTTGCATTACCCTCGGCCACAAGTACTACATGCGTCAGTCGCGGTGGAATCTAAGCATATTGGCGTGTTCAAAATAGGCGGCTGTGTACCGCCCGACCACTTCTGGAGTCGTTCACCAATCAACTGACATACATCATTTATTTAAGATCAATCAAGGGAAGACTAATAAACATCTTAGGGCTCCCTTCATGCAGAAGCAATTCTACACAACTCTTCTTTTTTAAATATATTAATAATTATAAAAATTTACTATTGTTTATTTATCTACATGACCAAATTTCATCAAAATCAAAGATGTGCATGAATCACATTTGCTTAAAAAAATATATATTTTTTGTAAATTATAAAAAATATTTAAACGCTTTCACATATGCATTTAAATGTAATGATATTTTATTGAATCATTTATCTATATAAGAATTATTTTCTAAATTATTTATATTTTAAAAATACAACTTTGAAATTAATATTTACTATCAAACGATTTATTACTTTGATTTTATAAATTTGTAGATAGAACTTATACACAATGATAAATTCCAATATGATGCACTCAAGTCCACTTAGCTTTAGTTTATGACAATGGATTCATTTGTTAGCTCTTACCATAAAACAATTTTTTAATTCTATAAAAAATATTATCATGTATATTTAATTCATACAGCTCTTAAAATTGATTCCATGTAACCACTATTTTTTTAAGAGATTGATGATTTATGCAAAATTTAGTCTGTTCAATGTATTTAATATTATTTATTTAGCTGGAAGACTAAATTTCATCTAAATAAAATATGAGCATATGCCACATTTGCTCAAAATTTGGTATATTCATATGTACATTAGAAAAAATTCTTATATATATATATAAAAGAATATAATAATATTTATGAAATCATTTATCTATACAGTAATAATATTCCAAATGGTTTAGATGCTGAAAAGTAATTTCAAAATAGATACTTAGTATTAAATTATTTATTTCATTGCTTTACACATTTATAGATGGACCCATGTCTAATGATACTAAACAAATAAAAGAGTTTTCATAATGGAGCACGACTATATACATCATAATGTATTTTGAATTAAAATAAAACATTTATTTATGTTTATAATTACTTATATTTTTAATTTTTTTCTTCATAAACATGCCAATTTAAGTGTATTCAATTTATGTACAAAGTTTTGTTATTTTATAATATTTTATATTTATATTTTTTAAAAATTAAGTTTTTTGAGGGGTAAAAAATAACTTAAATGCTCTTGAAATTGATGATTTTCAAAAAATTAAAAATAACTATATAAAAGTATTGTAAAATATAAACACTTTGTATATAGATTGAATAAACTTAGAAAAACATATTTATCAAGAAAAATAAAAAATATAACTAAATATAAAAATAAAGAATGTGTTATTTTAGCCTAAAATACATCATAATTGTATATTCATGCTCCTTTCATAATAATAAAAAATTATGTTAAACATAATAAATGGAGTAGATTTTCTATCAATTATCAAGATATTAAAAATGAATAAGGTTATATAGAAGACGGGTTTCATAAAAGCATTCTGTAATTAGTATGTCAAAATTTTCCATTTTAAGAGACATGTATATATATATATATATTTATAATTTCAAACACATGAATATTTTAGTCTAATCTTTGATTAAAATACCCCTGCGTTTGAAATTCTACACAAATATATACAATACATATATCTGAAAATGATCAAACTTTGTATATAAGTTGAATATGTTTAAGATAAATAATTTTTAAACAAGGATAAATGACACAGGCTAGCAGCAGCAATGCAGCATGCCTTGGTATTCAAAGTCTTTATTTTTGGTTCTAGAAATGAAATTAGCTAAAAATTTTTGATGTTTTCGCATCACATTTCATCTTATTAGAGAATGAAAACTTCTTTTTAGATTATTTGATTAGAGATTTTGATGATAACCAAATACGGAATTTCTGTTGTGCTTGATCTTAATTTAAATTTGTCTTATCTTAATTGGCAAGTTCTATGGAGTAGATAGAAGTATAACTCCTGAACAATTGTATTCCTGCGGATATGGTTGTGATTGGTTTGAGTTTGATTGTATTCTTGATAAAGATAAGTTGTTTTGGAAAAAACCTTGATAATTGTGGTTGTTTGGGATTTAAAACTGGAGTATAATTCATTGTAGGATGTGATTGTGTTGACATGCTTTGGATATTTTGGAGAAAATTCGTTGTCTGCAAAACAGGGGAAATATCCAATTTTTGAGTATAAAAGGTTGATTGATAATTCAACTCAATTCTTTAACTTTAAATTATTCAATTGCTTCCAAGAAAAATATCGAATGTTTTCAAAAAGTTTACTATTTTCAAGCAAATGTTTGACATTTTTTGCTAGCCAAGGCAAAGATGTTTTGGGAGGGTAAATCTCTATGAAGAATTTAGACATTGAAGAGGACTCGAAGGAGTTGCTGTTAAAATGTCATAAAATTTTAGAAAACATTCATGCATAGGGTACGATTATGCACACCATGCTGTTTTTTAAGTTAAAATATAAAATTTATTTATTTTATTTTATACTTACTTTTTTTTTTTCATAAATCTGTTTTTCTAATTCTAGTTAATCTATATATCAAGTTTTTTTTTTATGATACTTTAACATATTTATTTTTTATTTTTTAAAACTCAATTTTTTAAAGGGGTGGAAAATATCTTAAATGTCCATGAAATTCACTACATCTATTATATTTAGCATAATTTATATTATGATAAACATTATTTTATTTGTCTAATAGTACTGAACATAGCCCTTCATCTATAAACTGTAAAATCAATGCAATAATATAATTTAATGTGAAATATCAATTTTAAATTTGTATTTTTAATATCTAAATAATATAAAATATCATTTTTTTAATATTTAAACAATATAAAATATCAATCTTTACGTGAATAAATATGTTCAGTAAAGTATTTATTGTCTAATACTACACGCATAAAAGCTTGAGTTCGATCTAATAATATTTAGGCACACTTCTAGTAGAATCACTCATGAGTGTACAAACAAAAGTGAAGTTTTGGGTTCTACTGTCATCTCTCGTGATCATGGGCCACACAAATAACAAAAGCATGAGCAATACAATACTTTGGGTGTGTTTGACAATTTTAAAAAGTTGTCAAATTAAAACTTTTCAATCTAAAACTTTTCACTCTCCATAATTACTCTTTTTTTAATTATTTTTTA
>JAXCLR010000001.1:13290289-13306093 GCA_035584095.1 Annona squamosa
GTTAGGAATCTCGATGATGCAAGAGAGCGTGGTTTAACCTTCAAGCCTGCTACAGCTTTCAGAAGCGCGTATGAAAGCTTGGGCCTTGAGGCATCTGGTGCTGAAGCAGTAGGCCTCATCAATGGATCATCAAACTTGGTAGGGAAACCCCTACCTCCTCAAGCCATTTTTGAAAAAAATTATATAAATAATTTTTTGACAATGAATCACTTGGATTACTTCTTCCCGAACCCTTTTCAAATTGTGAGGAGTTTGGTACAGAGTAATTCCTTCTATAAAAAAAAGGACTACACAAATCAGTCACAATGGAAACTAAGCATAACAGTGGGGTCAAAAAAGGCAGCCCGTGGAGAGTCTGCCGCCCTACCACTTTCGGAGTCGTTCACCAATCAACTACATACATCTTTTATTTAACATCAATCAGGGAAGGCTAATAAACATTATAGGGCTCCATTTACGTAGAAGAAATTCTATACAACTTTTCTCTTTCTAATATACTAATAATTGATAAAAAAAAATTACTTCGTTTATCATATTTAGTATTGTTTATTTATCTACATGACCAAATTTCATCAAAATCAAAGATATATATGTGCCACATTTTCTTATATATATTCATTTGTAAATTATGAAAAATATTTGAATGCTTTCACATATGCATTTAAATGTAATAATATTTTATAAAATTATTTATTTATGTAAGAATTATTTTCTAAATTATCTATATTATAAAAATACAACTTTGAAATTGAAATTCACTATCAAAACATTTATTACTTTGATTTTAAAAATTTATAGATAGGACTTACAGGCAACAATAAATTCTAATATGATGCACTCAAGTCCACTTAACTTTAGTTTAGGCTAATAGATTCATTTATAGCCGTGACCATAAAACAATTTTTTAGTTCTATAAAAAAATATTATCATAGTAAATTTAATTCATACGGCTCCTAAAATTGATTCATCGTATTTTGTTAACAAATATGCGGGAGGAGATCAATATGAAATTGGTGTACTAGACGAGGCTAAGACTTGAGAAATTGATATTTATAATTATTTGTTTCAATTTTTTTAGAGCAATGCAGTAAAGATGTGAAGTCTGCATTCTATGAATTTAATCATTTAGATCTAGATTACTTTGAAATTAGTGAAACACTTGATTTATGATAACCTAATGAATTTTATTATTGCGCCTATGTATGTTCTCTCATTATCATCAATCCTATACTTTAGTAGCAACTGTTATCTTCGTTGGCGAGACGTTACAAAGTTCATATATATTCTTGTGTAGTGAAGCTGCACTATAATTAACTATGCATTTGAACAAAAAGGGCCTCACATATACTTAAATATATTGATAATTCATGCAATTATTTATCCATATATAAATTTTATAGCGAATGGTTTAAATGTTGAAAAAATCATTTTAAAGTTGTTATTTACATCAAACTATTTTATTACATTAAATTTGTATCATTTTCAGATACACATATCTAATTGGGATAAAAATTAGTATGATAATAGAATACATAATTCTAAATACGATGGATAGAGTATAATATAATTTAATGATAATGTGGGACCTATTTTGATGCAACTACACCATAATTTTGGTATAGTGAAGCTGCACCTGAATATTTATTATATATGTATGATCCAGTGTAGATGGACTACACCATAATTATAGTGCGATCCACTGCAAAATGGGCCCCATGTGTATTAAAATATAATCATATTTTATATAATCATTTATCTGTATAAAAATCACACTTTTAGACGGTTTAGATGTTGAAAATAACACTTTAAAGTTGATATTTATACTAAACTATTTTATTACGTTGATTTTATACCATTTTAAGATGAGACACATACACATGTTGGATTGAGATGAAAATTGGTATACTAATAAAGTAAATAATTCTAAATACAATAGGTGAGACAGATGTTAATTTCATGATTAAATGGAGCCCATTTGCAATGGACTGCACGGGTCTGCACTTGATTAAAATCCTATATATATATACATATATATATATATACATATATATATATATATTAGAGACATGATTCCATTAGCCCTAATTAAGCTATGGTACTTAACCTAGCCAATAAACTTATTTTTAATTTTTTCATAAACTTATTAATCTAGATGTATTTAATATATAAACCAAGTTTTATCATTTTGGGGTTATATATTTGTGATTTTTAAATATAGGGTATTTTACCTATTTTAACAGTTAAAATTAATGAAGTAACCTTATATTTAAAAATCCATAAATATATATACACATCTCTAAATATGATAAAACTTAGTTTATATATGAAATACATTTAAATTAACAAGTTTATGATAGACAACAAATTTTTAAATAAATTTTTTAGCTCGAGCTAGTGATATCATGATTGGCTTACTTAGTTAGGCTAGAAAGATCATGACTATACATATATATATACATATTATATATAGGTCTTGCTTTTGTAAAATCTCTATTCTATGTAACACTTCATATTTAGACATTTGATAGTTGATCAAAAATTTACTTCATCTATTATATTTAACTTCATTTATAATATCTTGATTTTATTTGTTTAATATGACTGTGAATAAGCTCCATTGAAAATCAAAGTAAAAAAGGGTTTAACGCTAATATCAATTTTAAAGTAGTATTTTCAACATCTAAACCGTCTAAAATGTCATTTTTATAAGGATAAATGATTATATGAAGTATTATTATATTCTAACACATATGTAAATGGATTTAAGTATTTTTTATAATTTACACATGAATCTATATATTTTTCAACAAATGTGGCTCATAAATGTATTTAATCGAGATGAAACTTAGTCTCCTACATAAACAAATGATATTAAATACAATGACCGGATTGAATTTTGTATCAAAAATCAAAATATTTAAAAAATTAAGGAGGTTATAGCAGAGCCTTGTATATATATATATATAGAAGGCTATTCCAGTGCTACACAACTGCACTAGAACAACGGTGCAGTTGTCCAAAAAATGGATCCCACACATATTAAAATGTAATGAAACTTTATACAATCATTTATCTATATATAAATCATTCTCGAGACGGTTTAGATGTTGAAAAAACTACTTTAAAGTTATTATTTACATCAAACTATTTTATTATGTTGAATTTGTACAATCTTAAATAGGGCCCATAAACATATCTGATTGGGATGAAAATTGGTATAGTAATAGAATATATTATTCTAAATACAATAGGTGGAGTAGATTATGATTTGATGATCATGTGAGGCCCATTTCAACGACGCTGCACTTGAATATTTTTTATATATATTCCTTTTCTTCTATTTGGATTTGCCAAAATCATGATTTTATATCAAATTTTGAGAAGATTGTTGCTGTTATTATCCTTTGTAAGAGATTCTTTTTATTTGGGATTGGGTATCTGATTTATTTTAAATATCTATTTAAATGTTTATAGTTTATTACTAGTCCTTGACTTCCTCGTTCTATTTCAGAATTTTTACGAGCATAAAATGCTACACAATACCATGAAGATTTTGATGGTCGTATTAATTTTTTTATTAAGTAGGTCTTTTATTTCTTCTTTGCAATATTCTATAGTTTCTCTATTTATTTGAATAGGTCTTGCTTCCGTAGGTATTTTATTTTGATCAAATGTTGATTATATAAATAAAAGTTGTTCTGATGTAGTGCAACTGCACCAAAACAATGGTATATTTGCCAAAAATGGGCCCTAAACATATTCGAATGCAATGAAATTTTATATAATGATTTATCTATATATAAATTTTATAAAAAATGATTTACAAATTGAAAAAAACCACTTCAAAGTAATTATTTATATCAAATTATTTTATTATTTTGAATCTGTACTATTTTTAGATATGGTCCATAGACATGTCGAACTAGGGTAAAGATTGGTATGGTGATAAAATATATAATCCTAAATATAATGGGTGGAGTAGATTATAATTTTATGATTATGTAGGGCCCATTTTGGTGCAACTGTACCGCTACACTAACTTAAATATTTCTCTCTCTCTCTCTCTCTCTCTCTCTATATATATATATATATATATATACAAACACACACACACATTCAAGAACCTATTAGGTGCAGACGGAATGCACCATAATTACGATGCAATCGATTGCAAAATGAACCCTACATATATTAAAATATGATAATATTTTATACAATCATTTATCTAAATCAAAAATATATTTTTGATGATTTGGGCATTGAAAATACAACTTTAAAATTGATATTCATATCAACTTATTTTATAACGTTAATTTCATATCATTTTAAGATGGCATGCATGCACATGTTTATTTGGATGAAACTTGATATGCTGCTAAATTAAATAATTTTAAATATGATGAGTGAGGTTGATCTTAAATTCATGATCATGTGGGGCCCATTATCAATGAAATGCACCATAATTGTGATGTAGTTCAATTGCACTTGAATAAATTTCCCATATATAAAGAAATTATCCTATGCATTTACACGCGTTATAAGCTATGATGTATTTAGCTCAAAATGGGCCCCACATAATCAAGAAATTTACATCTACTCAAATTATTGCATTTAGAATTTTTTTATTGACATGCCAATTTTTATCCAAATTTAAATATATATGGGCCTCATCTTGAGGTGTTGACGGATCAAGTTGGACAGGTTGAAGAATAATCTTAATCCTAACACATTTAAAATATTTCAACTCTAATTTGTTTATTTACCTATTTAAAAAACATTGTCCCTAACCCATTTACAAATCATTTAATAAACAGGTTGGCGGGTTATTAATGGGTTGGATAACAAATGACCTGAAGGCCTAAACTCTGGCAGATAATGATCTAGCGACGAGAGAAGAGAGTGTTTTCGGCGTAGGAGAAATGAAAATAGGGCAAAAACTAAAAAATGGGATTAAGGCAGCAGTGGAAAAATGAAAATTTGGTGATGGGAAGAAGACTTAGCGAGAAAAAATAAACAAGGGGTTTACATTTATATATATAGCTTCAATGGGTTAAATGAGTTAAATGGATCGAATGAGTTAAATGGGTTAAACGGGTTACTAAACGAATTGTTGAGTTCTAAAATATCAACTCTAATCAGTTTATTTAATTAAATGGTTGAACGAGTTGGTAGCTCATAACCTATTTATTTAAAAATTCCAACCCAAACCCATTTATAAATAGGTTAGATGAGCGGATTGATGGGTTAACCATAACCATTAACACCGCTGGCCTTATCTGAAAATTGTATAAAATTTTTTTGATATGTATATTTACAATCATCTCAATTTGTAGTATATTTTAGGCACCGAGAGATTCTTACAATTTTTAAAAAGAGTCAACAAGCTCTCATTAATTAAACTCTCACAAAATGGGAGAAATAAACACTCGAATGCACATGCCGAGAACCAAACACCTGACCTCACCAAAAGGGGTCGTAGGTATTACCATCAGGGTAGACCCCTAGTTGCAAAAGTTGTACAAATTTAACATAATAAAATAGTTTGATATGAATATTAATTTTAAAGTTATTTTTCAACATATATACTATCTAAGATATATTCATGGATAAATAATTGTATAAGTATATATAAATTTAAATGCACGTAGGGCCTATTTTGTGCCAAATTCACTATAACTTATGATATATGTAAATGTCCAGAATAATTATTTATATATAGATATAGCAAAGGCTCACTTCTACGAATTTTTTTTTCGATGTGGCCCAATTCATTTTTAATATTTTGATGGTTGATTCAAAAAATTTAGCACGAAAATTATTACTTGTAAGCTTGAATCCAATTTAATATTATTTTCGCACACTTCTACTAGAATCACACATGTGTACAAAACAGAAGTGAAGCAGTGGGATCTAGTCTCTTCCCATTTGATCACAGAAATGCAAATAGAAGTTAGCAGTACAATAGGTAAGTCCTTGGCCACCCAATTTTCATAATTAATATAATAATCATAACTTAACATCAGTAATATATTCCTAGATTCTTTATAAGTTCATTTATAGCTTAAATACATTAATCAAAACTCATTTAATAAGGTTCAATTCAATATATCTAAATTTATTAGTGTCGAACAACGTCTAACAGAATTTAACAAATCTAACAATATTTAACAGCATCTAATAAAATCTAACAACATTTAATTTTTATAATTAATATCATAATCCTGATTTAACACCTGTAATATGTTTCTAGGCTACTTATAAGGTTGTTTATACTTTAAATATATTAATTAAAACTCATTTAATATGATTTAATTCAATTTATCTAAATCTAACAGCATCTGATAGTGTCTAAAGATGTCTAACAGCATCTAACAACATCTAATTTTTATAATTAATATGATATTCTTAATTTAACACTACGAATATATTTTTAGGTTCATTATAAGGTCATTTATACCTTAAATACATTAATTACAATTTATTTAATATGATTTAATTCGATTTATCTAAATTTAACAGCGTCCAACAATATCTAACTAGAACTAAAGATATATAACAATATCTAATAGTATATAACGGAATTTAACAACATCTAATTTTTATAATTAATATGATAATCCAAATTTAATATTAGTAATATGTTTCAAGGCTTCTTATAAGGTCACTTATGCCCAAAATACATTAATTAAAACTCATTTAATAGAATTTAATTCAATTTATTTAAATTGAACAACATCTAATAATGTTTAACAAGATCTAATGACATCTAATAATGTCTAACAACATTTAATAGTATATAACAACATTTAACAATATCTAACGACATCTAATAGAATATAATAATATCTAAAACATCTAACAAAATTTAAATTTAAATAATAAATACAAATAAATATTAATTTAAATTAAATTTAATCAATATAGGTTTATCTAAAATATTATTCCTATTATTTATGTAAATTTATTAAATTATTGAATTAAATTAATTCACATTTTCATGGCTTATCTTATTTTTAATTATTTTTAAATCGTAAATGTCTAAAACTATTATAATAATAAAAATTATACTACTTATATTATATTTCTGTTAATTTATAGATTAATTCTACATAAAATTTCTTTAATAAAAAATTATGTAGGTTGAAAATATTAATTTCATATATGGTACATATTATAAAATTTCTAAATATAGAATGTTACAACTTATTTTATAAAATTAACTTATTACATAAATATTTAAAATATAAATATTAATATTTATATCTTAGTGAATAATATTTAAATTTGATACTATTAGGTATTATATATAATAGATTTGTAATTTTTATATATTTGAAATAAATATTGATATATTAGTAATTTAGTATATTATGTTTATTTTAAATTTGTTAATATTAGTTATTATATATAATAGATGTGAAATTTTGTATTATTTGCATAACTGGGATGTGCAAACCTTCATTTTCAATTAAATGAAATGAAATTTTAAATAAATATATAAAGCTAAAATTTGTGAAATATACAAAACATTTAAATTGATTTGATAATTAAAAATTTTTAGATTGGTGAAAAATAATATTTTTGAAGTAGATAAAAATAATTATTTTGATTAACTTAGATTTATCTACTTTAATCTTTATATTAAAATTTAATCTAAATTAAAGATGGGCAAAATAAAAAATGCTTAACTTTTTATAATTATGTTTATGTCAACATATATTTTTTTGTTTTGATTAGAAGTCAAAAAATCAGAACAAAAAAAGGGCAAAGTCGAATGATTGTTTTCTTTCTTCTTCTTTTTTTTTTCTTTTTTAATAAAAGCCCAGCAACTCGTCTGTATATCCACGACGCATACCTAAAATGCTTTCATTATAAGAAATTCTAATGCAAAGTTTGTGGGTGTGATTAATTACAAAAAGTGACTTGGATTCGCCTATTCTTTAAAATATTGATACATGTCCACTTACGCATTTTCTTATGGCAAATTCTGCCTATACACTCGAATAACCATTATGCTTGTGAAATGATGAATATATCAAAGACTTTTTCTATCTTAGGATTACTTATATCACGAAATATGATCCTACTAGCCATGGCTAACACGAACTATATGCGCCCATTCCTGTTGGCTCGATGCATACATTTTTATTTTTTTTATTTTTTTAGAATTTTCATAAAAAATAACACTGCTAGCCTATCTAATTAGTGTGCTAATTTTACAACCTTTTTCCCTAAATGTTCATTCCAACTTGCACATGTGTTGTGGTGTCTACCACCTGGGCATCAGATGGAGCTTCGATTGTACAATTTTTAACATGTGCATATTTTTTCTAAATTTCTAAAATTAACTAGGAGATTTTTCTCTCATAAAAAACACAAGGAGATTTCTCTGAGTTTTTTTATTTTTCTTCTTACTTAGTTCTCTTCTTTATTGTTACATTGGAGGAAAGAGGAGAGAGGGTTGAATCCTTAACCTTGTGGCACATAGCCACCAAAGGGAAGCCCTAATGCTCACGTTTAAATTATTTTCATAAGCCTAAACTTTTTTATTGTAAAATTTATGTGAATGAAGATACAAGTTAAAAATAGTGAAACTACAATAAAAATTAATTAGGTTTGAAATTAACACTAAACAATTTTTTACTTGATCTTCCCTCTAAAGTTAACAAAAAATATTTTCCACATTGTTCTCGAAGTTTGCACTTTTCAACCATGTAACATTTTTTTCAAAATAAAGTTAAAATTTTGTAAAACCATGTGTTAAAATTTATATTTTCTTAGGCTAGTATCAATACACAAATATATGACTAATTTTTTATAACTTAAATATTTATTTATTTATTTTAGTGTAGCAAGCATGAATTGAAACAATTAACTATAAACAAAATCAATTTATTATGTTTAGTTGCCAACTTGGCATTGCCCAGTTAGATGCCTGTTGGGGCTGCCATGTAGCAGATGCAGGTTCAGATGGGTTTAGATGGGAGCTGTCTCCCCTAGGGGTGCAAGTCATGCTTATTAAACTTAGGTTCACCTCAACCCTAATCTTATTTCTATTTATAAAACATTGACCCAAATTCATTTAAACAAATATAATTTTCTTAGTCAATTAATTCAAACAAATAAAAACATAATGTCATAATTTGCAATTGAATGATTACATTATTCGATTCATTCGTACAAATTTAAGCCATTTCCTCTTAGCCTATTCATTCAAACCAATACACAATATTAAACTTCATCGATGACAAAGTGCACATCAACTAAAAGGCAACAGAAGCTTTAACAAAACTGAAACAAAAACCGTACTATTAGACTTCAAATCAGCCATTTACAAACAAACTTAGGTATCCCTAGTTGGGCCTCTTATCTACTAAATCAACCAATACCACATCTGATGAAAATTCTAGCAACAGAAGGTTTATGCTCCAGACAACAATATTACTTGGCAGCATTTCTTCCTTCTTTTGCTGTAACAGGAATGTGACAATAGAAGCTGCAAGCTCAAGGCAGTACCATGTGATTAGTAGTGTGAAGGAGTCTATTTGTAAGTGGTTTTTGAGGCGTTATTAGAGGTTTACAATGCTTCAGCATGTTCTATAAATTGCTGGAAGATAGGGGAAAAACTAGAACAGCTGTTGCTACCATGTGCGAGGCAGGACCTAAAAAGAAAACATTTAAGGCAGTTCTTCGTTGCTCGTAATGTAGGGCAGAGCTCCGCACTCAGCTGGAACTTTGTGGCTTGCATATCTTCTATATCAGAGAATTCCAAAGGAGAATTAAAGAAAATAAATCTGAAATATATCTAAAAAATATAGATTAAACAAATGAACATCTCATTTTGGAACTTAAAGAAATGCATAAATTGAATATATGTCAATGACAGGATTGAATGCATCAAAAGCATTAATAAGCATGTCATGCAGATTACTAATGAGATGATTAGACATCGAACTAATCGGAGAGGACACCGCCAGTCAAGGAGAGGGTCATGCTGCACAAGTTGAATAAAAATTATGTCCATAACCACCATTTGCCATGTTACATTTAATAGTATTGATGATTAACCCAAAAAAGTAACCTACTCATTTGGCATGGCTCTAATGTCGTTCCTTGTGTGGATAAATAGATCAATGTTTTGCTGAATCTGCATAAAAAGAAACAACTTAAGATATCAGAAAATGTGGATTATTTATTCCTCCATATCATGCATTTTTTTAGGACGGATTGGTTATCACGAGAATTTGATTTCACAGTCATCACCATCTGGCGATGAGAAGAGTTCAGGTTATAGCCCAAGGAGGGCTGTGGGTGTGGAAGGGGCCTATCCGCTACTGGTGGTGAAGTCAGTTAATCTGATCTTATTGAATCAACTGTTGATGCCAGTCGAAGGTCTTTCTGCAATATCCCCTGGCTCCGCTTTCGTAATCAGTGCTAGTTGAATCAGCTGCTCTGACTAGAACAATGAGGATAATATAGCGGGTAGAGATGGTAAAGTCAACACATTGAGTTGTACAACTTTCAAAGGTGGTTAAAGCGCCCAACTCATAATTGGCAGATCTGCAGGTTCGATTCCTGTTGGATGCACGCCAAAGAGAATGTTCAATAAGTCTATTAGAGTTGGCTCTGTATCAATGGAATCTCGCCATTGATGCATACCGAATGGGTATGGTATATTCATACTATAACGTATGAAGAGTCAAAACTAGAATTCTTATCGATTCTGGAACTAATAGGGAAGAAAACGGATTTATGGATAGGTTTGCCTGGCGAAGAATGTCCTGCAGGACTATTTCAACACATCATGAGCTGGAGGGCAAAACCTCTTGACATGGTTCCCTCAGGGTGAGAACTGTACCATGCGGCAGCTCGAGGAATGGCCAGTGTAGTTTACCAAAGTCAGCGTTTAACCGCGGGATTTGGAGAAAGTTGCCCTCAGAGACTTCTCGTCCAGTTGAGAGTGCGCAAGGGAAGACATGTGCAACTTTCCTGCCAGCTGACTTAGGGCGCCAGAAGCTGGCTGCTGGGATCAAAAGCAGAAGGCTAGGCGCCAAGGCTACGAAACTAGGCTCTGAAAGCAGAGAGAACTCGAAACTCCTCAACCTGACGGCTGCCTTTCTCCTTGTTATTTCTCTTAAATAAGAGATATAGGCTTTTTTAGGTCCAATTCCATTTATTTTTGTTGAGGCAATTCTCACTTGTCTATCATGAACTGATATAGCTCCTGAGAACCTCAATCATATTTGATTATGAAGGTTAATCGTCGATCGAATCAAGGCTTTATTGCGATCGATCGCAATCGGAGGCTATAACATCGTCAGCCCTGAAGCGGAAAAGAACTCCATCGGTGATAAAGGAACTGGCGGCACAAAGAGCAAGGCAATCATAGAGAACGGGGCATTTCGACGAGCGCAACATGAGATGAAGATGAAAAGCAAGAGAGTTCTAGTGATGGGCAAAAGGCTAAATGGGAAAGCTGACGACAGGGAATTCACACGAGACGGCAGCGGAGGAGATGCTTGTTTATACCATCGCCTGTTCTGAGCCAGCCGCAAATGTTAGCGAGCAACGGCGTCTGGGGCTTTCCAACCTATCTTTCAGCCTGGATGCCTACCGCCTCTAACAGATGTGCAAATCCATTTACGGATCTATATGCTCCGATTGGAACTGGAAGTTCCAGAACAAACAGTTGGTATACCACCATAATGAAACTGCCTTTTTTTTGGTATTCGGATAGGATTTCTGTTGGCTTCGTCGGGAGGCTCACATAGTTTGTTACGTCAGCTCCAAAAGTCTCAGTTGCATTGGAATCGAGAAAGTTCTGTGGAGTTCTGATCTACGACCACCCTGGCTCTCCTTGGGGCGCTATTGGCATCTTTTCAGGATTGAATCAATAGTCGACGCATGGTCAACCAAAAATTCTTATGTTTGCGATTCTTCATCCACCGATGTAAAAAATGTTCCAGTTTTCCATTATCATATCGAAGTCACTTATGGATCTGGATTCTATTCTTTTTGAGTGAACGAAGCCTGCTAAAGGTAGATTCATTCAATCCGAACCTCTTCTATCTCGATGCGAAACCTTAAGTGACCAAGCAAGCTCAACAAGGAGTTTTTTCTCTTTTCAAAGTTGTCTTCCCGTAACCACAGTTCACTGCGCGCTACTCTGGCTCACTTTGTG
The DNA here is from genome assembly GCA_035584095.1 of Annona squamosa. Classification (NCBI taxonomy): domain Eukaryota; kingdom Viridiplantae; phylum Streptophyta; class Magnoliopsida; order Magnoliales; family Annonaceae; genus Annona; species Annona squamosa. The sequence goes on from JAXCLR010000001.1 coordinate 13,302,471, forward strand.
AAGCGTAGCTCGCTACTTTGAAGCCCAGCAATCAACGGCTGAAAAGCCTAGAGCTCATGTCGAGTTTTTCAGCAGCAAGCAACTGCTGAAAAGTCGTTGCGCGCGCAGCCATTTTGAAGCGGGCTCATAAAATTAGTTTTCTGCTTATTGAAAGAGAATGAAAGAAAGATGGGCCAATAGGAATATAACCAGTATTAGTTATCAACTATCTGGGGCAAGTCACCTTGAGTGTTGAGAGGTTTGCTGCAACTTTGCTAAAAAGTGCAACATTTCCCTCCAAAAGGTGTTTGCCTATGCCAACAACTATTGGAATTTGTGCTAATAACCAAAAGTTCAAACCTCATAAATAGCAGTAAGAAAACTAATAAAGCTATTGATCTATATCATATACAAGCTGAAAAACCAACACAAGACAACAAAAAGAATTCATGGACTATATTTGATAAGTTAGAATTAATTAAAATGCAACATCAATGGCCGAAGACACTTAGGGTCTATTTGGTTATGCATTATTTCTAGCCATAGCACTTTTCAGCCTTGTTTCTTTTCACCTTATTTGGCTTTCCTCGTCTTCAAAGCCTCATGTTGAATGATCACCTTCTTAGCAATCTCTTCATAAACATTACATACAGCCAAACCATTAAAATCTACACTTCACATCATCCTCTTGTTTACTCTGTTTTGCTTTTAAGTTCACAAACATGAGCTCATTTCCAATTTTTTCCTTTTACATCTAACCCCTATGCATTTTGCATCAGTTTCATTTGTCCTATGGATGTGTTCCACAAATGTGACTTTTGGTACCATCAATCCCTGCGCTTACTTTTACACTAGTTTATGTAGAATGAAAATTTTCTGAATTCGTAATAAGATTCTGCCAGAATGCAAACTGATTATGAAATTTGAGTAAAAGGAAGAGGGAAGGTGAATGGACAAACAAGCACTCCCCAGAATACTGAATCTCAATTTAACTGCTAACATATTCTTAATTTCTTGCACTGAAATTCATGAGAAGACAAACTAAAAATTGACTCATTTTATTGCACTTTAACAATTTATGGTTATCAAAAGAACGCATGCGAATAATGTGAATAAGTAAGCTGCAAAACATTGCATGTCACATTAATGACATTTGCAACTTTTCTATGGTGTCCTTTCCTTCAGTATACCTTTTCATACAAGTATGAAGGCAAATTAAGGGCGTGAAGATTAATAGTGTGTACATGCCAAATACCAAAGATCCAAAGTTAACAGAATCATTCAAATTTTGAGCAAAGATACACATCTCGGACAGTTATACCTATATATTGAACAGTAAGGACCTACAACTAGAAAAACATTACCATCTATACTAATGTGAAAATAGCAACATTACTCACAAAGTGAGTGCTACAACAGCAGCTCGGAAATTTAACAGGAACATCTTGAAATATTCAACAGTCAAATCATTGTAAACCTGTAGAAACAAAATCACAAAAAAGAGATTAAATTGGGGCATTTGTCCACGCATATGCAGATAGCATCGAATGTCAAGACTGAAATATACTAAAACAGGTCCCTGGCATGGATATGCAAATTCTCACTCATGTAATCAATGAGTCATAAAAAAAACTTATATATTATGTCAAAAATCCACAACTGCTTCGTAGAAAATTCATGTCAATCTTTCTTTAAATAACCTATTAATTATCCAAAACAAACTTATTATTCAATTTTGATTTGCCTTCTGTTTGAGTCTCGAATAGGTCAATGGTTTCATTTGTTTATTTTTTTGTAAGAGTAAGTGAATCATAGCAGGATTAAGTAATACGTAATACAAATCAAAATGAACATAAAGAAGGATTTCACAAACAATTTTTCCGCAAATTGATCATACCTTTTCAGTTAGTATATATGACTAATAAAAATGCTTATAAATACCAGTATTTCTAATTTCTTATGAAAGTGCATATTACCAGGTCAAAATTTTAGAGATTAATAGTGATGTCATGCCACATGAGTCCGTTTCACTCCACATGGCCAAAAGAGTAGTAAAAAGGAGGAAAGAGTTAGCTGCAAGAAAGCTCTTCATGGATAGATAAGGGAATATTTTGAAGTATAAATTAGAATGATATAAAACATAAATGATCAGCTAGCCGAACTGTCTAGCTCTGACTTCTATTTAGTTTTCACCCTAGATCAATGAAGAACTTAATTTAGATTAGATTGACTGGTCACCGGCTTTTCTATGAGAAGGAAACAACATGCTGGAACTTTAGTTAATGTTAGAATAGATCTTGTTTATTAAGAATGCACCTACTTGCCGAATTTAACCAACAGTTACTGTCCTGCTTGATTTAAATAGGGATCACTCAATTCGCTCCTTTACTGCGTTTGCAACTAAGGCTCCATTAAGATCCTGCAACTAGAAAAAACTCAAACAAAAATGCCACAGTCAAATAAAAAATTCAACAAAAAAAATTAAAATTAAGGCTAACACCCTATGATATGGAAGTGCACTCAGTGGCAGTTGGAGGTCTGGGATGGGGATTCAAGGAAAATCGTGCTAGGATATTGGAGGGATAGAGAGAGAGGGTGGAAAAGGGAGGTAGCTCTGTCGTTGCGAGAGGCAGCGGAAGGCGGTCGAAAAATGAATATAGAAGATGACGCCGGAATTTAGATTTGGCAAGGAAGAGAACCAAGAGTAGATCGTGAGAGAGGGAGACGAATTCAGTGATGGGGAGGGGAAAACCCTGCAAATGTGAGGCAACATTACCTGAATCCGGCGCCGGAATGGAGGGAGACGAATTTAGTGATGGGGAGGGGAAAACCCTGCAAATGGTGGGGCGACATTACCTGAATCCGGCGCCGGAATGGAGGGAGACGACTGTGGCGAGAGCAATCTAGATGACAGCGAGACGATGGGGGGGAGACGAGATGACACCGAGGAGCTGGATCGAAACCCTAAGAGAGAGGGAAGTGCGGCGCATCAGACGGCAGTGAGAGGATTTGGGCGACGACATGGCAGGGAAGCGCAGGATATAAACCCTAATAGAGGAGGGGTAAGGCGCACAGGGTGCCCTCTTTCCAAAAAAAATCTCCTTCTGAAACTGCCATGTGCATTTTCGTCCGTTGATTAAAAATGAATGGTAAAGATGGTGCTTCCATTGACAAAAACACACAGGAAGCGCTTCCCATGAATTGGGCCCCTGATCCAATGGCAACATTAGCATCTTCGTTATGAAAAAATATGGGTTGCCAAAAATGGGCTTTTCATGGCTGCTCGTTGCCCAGAATTGAAGGAGATGAATGTAGCCAGAAAAATCTACTTGCTGAGTTCTATTTTCACTCGATTTAGGTGGCTTTGAAGGAGGAGAACTGACGATGGGTTTTCTTACATGGAAGCCAGCAGCCATGAGCAAGATTTGGATGAGAGGAGTGAAATTTTCTGGTGATCCAGCGGATGACCTGAATTCATACACATGCAGATTGTTATTTGCAATATAAAACATTCGAAATAATTTTAAGAAAAATTTTCAATAATCTAATAGAATCCCCCAAATTATATAAATATAATTTTTGTGTAAAAAAATATAAATTTCACTAACTATTGCATCAAAACCTCAATTTCGATGTAATTTCTC
>JAXCLR010000001.1:13314597-13331338 GCA_035584095.1 Annona squamosa
GAAGTTATGAATAATATGAGAAGTTGATGATTTATGATGTTATGGATAAGTTCATTATGAATGATGATGATATATGTTTATGTGATGAAAGAAAAAGAAAAAAAAATTGGACGAGATCCATTTAAGAACCTGCCGTGTGATCAGGGCAACAATCCTGTTTCACATTTACCAATCGACAAGATCTTGAAGTAAGGACTATGTGGACGTCTCGGTTCGGGGCGCCACAATGAGGCTATAAAGAATGTGGAAATATATGTAAATAACAACAAAACGAAATTACTAATAAACGTTAAGTCTTAAATGTAAATGAGTGTTGTTTTATATTATTTAAACAACACAAAAATATTTTTTCCAAATATTGTCATCGGTTTTGTAGGAACCAACATAGAATCGAAATTGAAACTAATCATATGGGTAATGGATGGGGTATAGTAGGAACCGATACTGGTAGGGTACATTACTACTCGAACCGAACTCACCTGAGTTGTACCCCATATGTTTGCATATGATAAATCATAAAACTTGTACTTTTATGATTTAAACTCATAACATGTCTTTATGATCATTAAATCATGACCATTCATCAATTTAAATAATTCAAATCAATTAAGTATTTAAATAAGATCATTTTACCAAATATGCTTTGCCATTATTTCATTCAATCATAGCACTTTAAGTCATCATTATTTGTTTAGTAATTATCTTTTTTCTTACTTTATAATTTTGGGCTACTAATTTATATTCAATTTTACAATTTTATGGCCTAGATTTTGCACATGCTTAGGTTGTAATTTAAAAATCGCCGATTATGGGACAACTTCGTCAAAGCACGCTTGGCTTAGGAGTAGCAATCGGTTCTAGCATCTCTATTTCTAAAAGAGATGTGAGAATTACCGGACCAGCCCTACCAACTGAATACTTTGGCCAGGGAAGAAAGAAAGCACAAGCCAACCGTGGGGGTGCTGACACTAGTTCCCCGATCGTCATGCCTGGCCAGGCCGACTACATGCTCAAAAATTCGATTAAACACATTAGCAATGATGTGAGGGTATGAGATCTCAACAAGAAGTTGTGGTTTGAACATAAGCACAGAACTTGATATCCTAGTGGAAAAGCAGTGTCAATGGGTGCAATCCGATCATGACGAATTTAGGATCCTTACGGCACAAAAGTAGCTGGGAAATGCAGTGACACCACCCAACCATGCACAGAAGTGGCAGTGCGCCCAACTAATGTTGCCTTCAACATTGTCGATGATGGTGTCAAGAAATCGACGGCCCATGTGGAGCTTCTACACCCGAGATACCAAAAATCGGCATTTTCCATTAGCCACCACATTAAATTTTCCCTGTTCAGAAGGGGCATCTTCCTTCCTTTCGAACCTAGTGGGAAATTAGGCGGCCATCCTATGGGTGTCTCCACCGATGTCGACATGTCGAACGCATTGTTCAGCAACAGCGACCCATCGGGATCATAGCATGGCTCTCCGAATTATCAGCCTGGTTTCCTAAAGATTTTAGGGAAGAGCTATTCAGCAGAGATTGGGTTGAGACGTTGTTAGCTACTCAGAAGCAGATGGATCTGCTAGCGGCCATGAATTCCTTTCTTGCAATTTTTGTTGCTCGAAAATAGCTGCTAGGTGAAAGAGACACTATGATGCATGCTTCCGCTATGGTTTAGAGGCATCCACACGTGGGCAAGAGAACTATAGATATCAACCATGTTAGCCTATGAGGTTGCCATGAGAAAGCAACATCAAACTCGAGGCCCTTGTAGTTAGTCGTCATGGCTAGTGGGCCACGCATGTTGTAACAGCTTGAATTAAAAATTAAAGCTTTTGCCTTAATTTTTGTTCCAAGTCATTTAAAACTTCAGAATCTTTCCATACATTGAATAAAACCATCTCATTTAGGCAGTAAGAAATAAACTTATATTATTACATCCAAGCCATCATCTTCATAAAGTTATTACAAGCATGCCTATGTTAATAAAAATCTTTACATCCAAGTCAAGTTATTTATTACATAAAAATAAATTTTAAAAAATTAGATCAATTCATCATTACGCCACCACCATCTCATTAGCTACCTCCACTGGATCATCTGAGAGTCAAATGAAAAGAGGTAAGTTCACAATTACTCAATAAGTAGGATTATGCAATGTAATTAAGATCATAAGAATATATCATCTTCTCTCAATTGCTTAACTTTTTAAGCCTTTAATACATCTTATATGTCATCATTTCTTTCTAGAAGTATTCAACTTCAAGTTTAGGGACTATCCTAAGGATTTAGAACCTTAAATCCCTTAAGATACTCCTCTATCCCTAAAACTCAAACTTCTGTGCATCATTTGGCTGATCTAACAATTCCATTGAACTCAAAAATATGCAAATTCATAGGAAATGACCCCTGGATCACTCAAATCGAACCTCTAGAGCTTAATTTACATCCATTTGAAAATAGATGCACCAAATGGTGCCACATGTCCCTCGCCGCTAGCGACTTGGGCTCACCGTTGGTGATCCTACCTAATTAGGCTTCTTGGTGGACCACACTTTAGGCTTCACTGCCTGGGCTACTGCCTGGGTTTCATCTCTAGGCTCTAAGTCCTGTGACCGTTAATTGGATCCTCCTTCTGAGGTCCATCGCAACAGTTGGGCTCATTTGTTGCTGGGCTCAGCTTGGATTCAACCTAGTCCTAAAAGGCCCGTACCATCTCCTGAAAAATTACAGATTCTCTTGTTGTCTTTTGATTTTACAGAAACTCCTTGACAACTCATGATTTTCAAAAAAACCACGAGGCAGAATTATAAAATGTCCAAAAACTCGAAAATAGGCAGTAACGTCCATTTTTCGCATTCAGCCATTTATATAATATATATATAATAATATTACTTCAGTATACATATATCTCCTTTAAATATCTTAAATGCATTAAAATTTCTCTCATCAATAATTTGGCTAACATATTTAATTTTAGGTCATCCAAGCATAATATAACATACATAATTATACACATTAATTTATCTCACTCACAATAAATTATAATTATGCCATTATGCTTTCCATTTTACTCAAAATTATCCTTATGAAAATAAAATCCTCAAATTATTTATAAATCCACACGTAATTAATTTAATGTAAATAATTCATTCCTCAAATAATTATGTGACATCCATTCCTTATACAATTAAGCATATAATATCTCGCATCATCTCGGCATGATTCATTGCCATAAAATCACATATTAGTGATAGTAAAACCACTAAATAACCATATGATAAACCTCATTAAATTATGTCATAATTAAAGGCTAAAGAGGCAAAAACGTCCTTACCTTAAAGAAGAAAATAAAATGGATTACTTGAATGGATTAAATCAATTTTGCCCTTTCTTCAGCCGCAACATTTCTCTTCTATTCTCCGGTATATTCTCATCAACTCTCCAAACCATTTATTTATAACTTTTGCGGTAACTTCTTGGAGGATTCACCGGAGAAATGACCACATGCAATTCGATTCATTTCATTTGAAATTTGAATTTCAAATAATGGGGCCCACAGAGCTCAAAAATGCAAAATACATCATTCATACATTCACTGAAACTCGATCTCAAGACCTCCTCTACCTAAGACCAATATCTTAACCACTTAAGCATCTTAAGTTGTTGAGTTAAATATTCGGAATATTTTATATAACTTAACCCGTTCATACTAAGTGAGCTTATTTGGGCTTAACCCAATAACCTTCCACTTATTTTTGGCCTATTATTTGTCAAATGGTTAATGGTCAAGATGCAACCTCCATTGACACATCATCATTTGAATAGTCAACTCATTTTTTTCCTAATTATTACAATCTCCCCCACTTACAAAAGTTTTCCCCAAAACTTACATCTCATTTTAAGGTGAAAACAAATTAGGACATATTTATCAAATATTTTCCTCGAGTTCCCATGTTGCCTTTCTTTTACTGTAGTTACTCCACTGCACTAGAACATGCTTGATCTTTCGACCCTTCAGTCCTTTCTCTCTAGTGTCAAGAATTCGTATCAGTTGCTCTGGATGTGTTAGATCTCCTTCCACATGATACTGCTCAAATTACAGCATATGGGTTGAATCAGACACATACGTTCTTAGTTGTGAGATATGGGATATATCATGCACCCCCGCCAATGCCGGTGGTAATACCAACTGATATATAACTCCACCAATAACGTCTAGGATCTCAAATGGTCTAACATATCAAGGACTCAATTTTCCCTTTACTTTGAATCTCATTACCCCTCGAGTAGGCGAAGGAAAACCTTTTCCCCATCTGTAAATTACAAATCGCATCGTTTTCCATTAGCATACTTTTTCTGTCGATCCTCAATAGTTACCAGTCTCTTCAAATAGTTACCAGTCTCTTCCTGATCAACTGCACTACCTTGATATCCTATTTGATCAGTTCTGATGCTAATATCCTTCACTCGCCAACTTCTTTATAGTACACCGGGGTGTGACATTTCTTGCCATATAAGGCTTCGAAAAGAGTCATACCAATGCTTGCTTGATAACTATTGTTATAAGCAAACTCTGCCATTGCCAAATACTCAACCCATTAGCCTTGTAAGTCTAACGCACAAGCCCACAGTAGGTTCTCTCATATCCGGATGGTCCTCTCAAATTAGCCATTTGTTTGTGGATGATATACGGTACCCAGGCATAACTCTATACCCATAATTATCTGCAATTTTTACCAAAATTTAGACACAAATCTTCTATCTCTATCAGAGACTATACATATAGGAATGCCATGAAGTCTAACAATCTTCCTCACATACAACTTCACAATCCGTTCCATCCGATAGGTCATTCGGTAAGGTAAAAAATGTGCCGACTTAGTAAGGTGATCTACCTCTACCCATACTCCATCCATTTGGCTTTGCATTTGTGGCAATGCAGTCATAAATCCATCATAATGTGTTCCCATTTCCACTCTGGTATCTCCAATGGTCGTGATAATTCTCCTAGTTTTTGCTTTTCTGGTTTTACTAGTTGGCAAATCGGATAAAGGGACAAATCTTGCAGTCTCTACTCGCATTTTCTTTTACTAGTATCTCTTACTCAAATCCTTGTATATATTGGTACTACCTAGATAAACAGAGAATCTCGACTGGTGAGCTTCTTCAAGAAGTTCTCTTTGGAGTTCTTCCTTTTTTGAAACCACAATTCTCTCTTGAAGTATCAAAACACCATCAATCCCTTGTCAAAAATGAGTGGATTGACCTTGATTCATCTGTCTAATATTTTCAAGATAAATAAATCTTGCTTCTATGCTTCATTAATTTTCTCTACCAATAAGGTTGCAACTGCAAAACATTTAGCTGTGCAGCCTCTCGAGAGAATATTATCTCTATCTCTAAGGCTTCAAACTGCCTTAGCAACTCCCCTTGTTGGGTAATCAAGGTTGCAACCACTGTCTTCATTTTTTGGCTAAGAGCGTCTGCTAGTACATTGGCCTTCCCTAGATGATACTGAATTAAAACATCATGGTCTTTCAATAATTCCGGTCATTTTCATTATCAAAGATTTTATTCTTTCTGAGAGAATATATACTTCAACCTCTTATGGTCAGTGAATATCTCTATTCTTTCATCATATAGATAGTGACACCAAATCTTTAAGGAAAACACTACTGCAGCCAACTCTAAATCATGGGTAGGATAATTCTACTCACTTATCTTCAACTGGCTTGAAATATAGACTATTACCCTCCCTTGTTGCATAAGTACACATCCCAGACCATTCCTAGAGACATCATTATACACCATAAACTCTTTCCCACTTACCGGTACGGTCAAAACCGGTGTTGTGGTTAAATGGTTCTTCAACTCTTGAAAAATTTTCTTATAGTCCTCTATCCAAATAAATTTGGTGTTCTTGCAAGTAAATCGAGTTAATGATACCGCAACAAATGAAAAGTTTTCCACAAACAATTTATAATAACCTGCAAATCCTAGGAAACTTCTTATCCCAGTCGCTATGGTCGGTCTCTCCCAACACACCACAATCTTAATCTTTTTTGGATCAACAAAGATGCCTTTGCCACTGATCACATGTCTAAGAAAAGCAACACTTTCTAACTATAACTCATACTTTTTAAGTTTGACATAAAGTTTCTTTTCCCTAAGGACTTACAATACTTTTCTCAGCTGCTGCTCATGTTCTTTATTTCTCTTAGAATATACCAAGATATCATCGATGAATACCATTACACATCGATCTAAGAAATGTTGAAACACTCTATTTATTAGATCTGTAAATGCCCATAAGGGACTTGGGCAAGTCAGTTGGTGTTGCAGCGGCAGTATAGAATTTTGCCATATATCTTGGCATTTTACACTGAAAACATACCACTCCGACTGGGCAATTCTCTAGTGAATGTCCAGCCTTTCCGCACTTGTGACAAGTGCCAAGCAGAAGGTGACGATGTCCCTAGTGGAACCGATTACATCGTTTGACTTCTTTTTCCACCAATTCGTCTTATATGATCCTTTGCTCTTAGACCCTTGATCTGCTTAGGCCTCAGATGTTTACGTTAGATTTTTATTTGAAGTTTCTCCTTTAGTTAATTCTCCTGATCTCTTCCTTACAAGGATCTTATTGAGATGAGTTATTATCTTCTTAGCCGACATCGTTCGATCCATTGCCTTACCATATATTTCGCATGGCTCGGCCATCACTAGATTAGGGGCAAATCGTATCAAGGATGAAAATTTTGTTTCATAATCAGCCACAGATATCTCTCCTTGTTTTAACTCTGCAAACTCTCGACTTTGGTGATCCAAACAATTGTTGAAAAAAATTCTCGTAGAAGGCATTCGAGAATCTTTGTTAAGTAATCTCTTCCTTCTTGCTCTCAAAGATTCTCTTTTATGTTTGGCACCAACAGTAGATATCTCCATCCAACTTAAATACAGCAAATAACATCTTCTATCGATCTGAGCAATGAAGGAACTATAATATTTTATTTATAGCCAGCAACTAATTCTCAGCTGTCGTGCTATCTCCTCCTTAAAAAGAAGGAGGATGCTGTTGATGAAAAATACTAGCATGTTTCCTATCTCTTTTCCCTCTAGCACTGTAGTCTTTGGAGGTTGTTGTGGTGGATCGGGATTCACCGGCTTGCTGTTTTGCTCTTGGTTGAAAATCACTAATGTGATCTTGACCACCTTCACCAGCTCTTTCCTCTTGCCTAGTTATATTTTGTTATTTTTTCTAGCTCACAACCCATTCTCTCTGTTGGTTTACAGTCATGGCTTGCTCACCACCAACCATAGTAGTTCCTTGTTGATGAGCATTTCCATTGATTCAATCTAATTGGGCTAAAATACTCTCAATAAAACTTTCAAATCAAGCCTCATGCTGCATCATTCGCTTGTGAATTATTGGCTTCCTCCCAAGATTCTAGTTGGTACCAACTATTCCTTCAGACCTTTGAGGGGACATCGAGCCTTCATCAAGTGGTATAAAAGCTCCTTGGTTGCCCTCTGAGATGGTTCTCCTTGAGGTGGGTGCACTCCTTGGCTTAACCTTGGAATAGTTCTCGCTTAGGATGTACCCGCTTCGGACATACCCGCCGATGATGGATTAACTCCTTGACCCTACCTTTGTATCTGGTTAAGTCTTGGAGGATTTCCATGAGAGACCATGTCTGAAACAAAGCTGTAACATTTCAACTTAAGAAAATGTCTTAAGTTCACACATAGCCAAATAAAATATATCCATTCACATAAAAGAACAATTTATCATAAATAAATTTTATTATTCGCTGCAAGTTTAGTACATCTTCGAAACATCGAAAGAAAATAACTCAATTTAATCTCCTCTTTTTCTTTGTCCTTTCGTTGGACACTCGTTAGCCCTATGCCTAAGAGCCCTATAAATATTGCAAGCAATGTCATGTGGGTAGTTCTTTTCTTGATGTCCAGGCTGCATACATCTAAAACAAGTATTCGGTGAAAGCATACACTTTCCTCCATTCCTAAACTTACACTTAGCACATGGTGGTAGCTTCCCCAAACTGGGTGAAACTTTCTCAGATGTAGGCTCTCTTAAGGGCATGACATATGTTGGTGGAGGAGATGATTGGAAGGGCACATTTGGAATCAATGTCTGTTAAGCTGGAGCATTTGGCTATGGGATAGATGAGCTAGACCCATAGTGGGTCACATGTGGTTCCTTCGTCCCCTCTTTATCAGTAGACTCAAAGTTATCATATGACTCATCATAGGCCTAAGGCATTTTGCTTGCCATTTGCTTATCCCGCTTCCTAGGAATAGATTGCGGGATAATTGTCTCCTTCCTCACTTGCTCCAAAATCTCATGGGAAACATCGGTAGGCCTTTTTGGACGGGATATTTGAGTCTATGTAGGTGATTTTTGGAATGCTGCCAACTTTGCACTTAGCATGACCAGCTCTGCATCCTATGATATTTATTTCTCTTGCATCTTTAACGTCATGGACACCAAGTTGGTCTTTAAAGTCAGTAGCAACGACATGAGGGTATGAGATCTCAGCAAGAAGTTGTGGTTCAAATAGAAGCACAGAACATGAGATCATGGTGGAAAAGCGGTGCAATGGGTGCAATCCGATCATGACGAATTTGGGATCCTAGTGGCACAAAAGAAGCTGGGAAATGCAGTGACACCATCCATCCATGCATGGAAGTGGTAGCGAGCCCAACTAATGTTTCCTTCAACGTTGTCGATGGTGGTGTTAAAAAATCAAGGACCCATATGAAGCTTCTACACCCGAGATACCAACAACCGATATTTTCCATTTGCCACCATATCAAATTTTCCCTGTTTAGAAGGGGCATCTTCCTTCCTTTCGAACCTAGTGGGAAATTAAGCAGCCATCCTATCGGTGTCTCCATTGATGTTGACATGTCGAACGCACTGTTTAGCAACAAGGACCCATCTGGATCATGGCATGGTTCTCCAAATTATCAGCTTGGTTTCCTAAAGATTTTAGGGAAGAGCTATTCAGCAAAGATTGGGTTGAGGCGTCGTTAGCTGCACAAAGCAGATGGATCTGTTAGCGGCCATGAATTCATTTCTTGCAAATTCTGTTGCTTGAAATAGCTGCTAAGTGAAAGAGAGACTATGATGCATGCTTCCGCTATGGTTCAGAGGCATCCACGCATGGGCAAGAGAACTACAGATATCGACCATGTTAGCCCAAGCAGCATCAAACTCGAGGCCCTTGCAGTTAGTTGTCATCACAAGTAAGCCATGCATGTTGTAACAGCCAGAATTAAAAATCAAAGCTTTTGCCTTAATTTTCGGTCCAAGTCATTTAAAACTTCAAGATCTTTCCATACATTAAATAAAATCATCTCATTTAGGCAACAAGAAATAAACTTGGATTATTACATCAAAGCGATCATGTTCATAGAGTTATTACAAGCATGCCCACGTTAATAAAAATCTTTACATCCAAGTGATGCCATTTTTTACATAAAATAAATTTTAAAAAATCATATCAATTCATTATCTCCTACCACTATCTCATTGGCCACCATCCACTGGATCATTGAGAGTAAAAAAAAGATTTACAAGAACTCAATAAGTAGGATTATGCTTTGCAATTAAGATCATAAGAATATATCATCTTCTCTCAATTGCCCAACTTTTTAAGCATTTAGTACATCTTATGTGTCATCGTCTCTTCCTAGAAGTACTCAACTTTAAGTTTGGAGACTACCCTAAGGATTTAGAGACTTAAATTCCTTAAGATACTCCACTATCCAAAAAACTTAAACTTCTATGCATTATTTGGCTAATTTAGCCCTTCCATTGAACTTGAAATGTACAAATCTATAGAAAATGATCCCTGAAGTTCACAAATTGGACCTCTAGAGCTTAATTTACATCAATTTGAAAATTGATGCACCAAATGGTGCCACGTGTCCCTCGCCGCCTCTGACTTGGGCTCGCTGCTGGTGGTCCTACTTGATTAGACTTCTTGGTGGGCCGCCTCTAGGCTTCACTACCTGGGCTGCTGCCTTGGTTTCATCTCTGGGCTCTAAACCTTGGGACCGTTAATTGGATCCTCCTTCTTAGGCCCATCGCGACAGTTGAGCTTGTTTGTTACTAGGCTCAGCCAGCTCCAGCCTAGTCCCAGAAGGCCCGTACAATCTCTTAAAAAATTACAGATTCTCTTGTTATCTTTTGATTTTATAGAAACATCTTGATAACTCATGATTTTTAGAAAAATCACTAGACAGAATTGTAAAATGTCCAAAAACTCGAAAATAGGCAGTAACGTCCATTTTTCCTATTTGGCCATTTATACAATATATAATAATATTATTTCTGTATATATATGCCTCATTTTAACATCTTAAATGCATTAAAATTTCTCCCATTAATAATTTGGCTAACATATTTAATTTTATGTCATCCAAGCATAATATAACGTGCATAATTATGCATATTAATTTGTTTGACTCACAATAAATTATCATTATGCCATTATGCTTTCCATCTTGCCCAAAATTATCATAATGTTAATAAAATCCCCAAATTATTGAAAAATTCTTATGTAATTAATTTAATTTAAATAATACAATCCTCAAATAATTATGTGGCATCCATTCCTTATGTAATTAAATATATAATATCTCACATCATCTTGGCATGATTAATGGCCATAAAATCAAATATTAGTAAAACCACTAAATAACCTTGTGTTAAACCTCATTACATCATACCATAATTAAAAGCTAAAGAGGCAAAATCCCCTTTACCTTATAGAAGAAAATGAAAAAAAAATCACTTGAACGGATTAGATTGGCTTTTCTCTTTCTCCAGCAGCAGCGCAACTTTTGCCGTTACTCCTTGGAGGATTCACTGGATAAATGACCGCCCGTAATCCGATCCATTTCAGTTGAAATTTGAATTTCAAAAGGCAAAATACATCATTTATACATTCATTGGAACTTGATCTCAAGACTTTCTCTACTAAAGACCAACAACTTAACCACTTAAGCATCTTGGGCTATTCAGTTAAATATTCGTAATATTTTATATAACTTAACCCATTCATCCTAAGTGAGCTTATTTGAGCTTAGCCCAATAACCTTATACTTATTCTTGGTCTATTACTTGGTCAAATAGTCAAATGGTCAGGATACCACCTCAGTGGACACATCATCATTTGAATAGTCAACTTATTTTTTTCCTAATTATTACACATGTAGTCCGTGGTGAACATTTCATCTGACATGAAGGACTAAGTTCTTTAAGATGGCAGGTGATTTAACATAGCGACATACCTAATTCTATATGACTGCTAGGTTCAATGCAAACTTGAACATTTTTTTTATTTTTAGCATTGAGCTTCGATACTCATGCTTGCATTACCCATTTTCTTGACTTTTTTTTAAAAAATTTTTTACATGGATATAAGGATCTGAAGGAATTTTTTAATATATTAAAATTTTTATTTTAATTTTTTTGAATTTTCAAAATGAAAAAATAAGGATACATATAAAATCACACAGTCAATCTAATGCAGCAGTTAGACTGGTTGACGTGGATCATTAACTGTTGACTTTGACTGATTGATTGCATTATTTGTTTTTAATGATATTACAGTATCTCAAGTGATAGTAAAATCAAGCTTCGAGACATTCTAGCAAGTGTCTAACTAAAAATCTAATATTTTTTAACAATAAATCCTAAACTACTTACTTAGTGGACTCTTCTATAGAAAATTTGGGGAGACTACATGCCACTACTAAATTCTTCTGAAAACACACCTGCCAAGCTTTGAACCAAGGATGCTAACTTACTGGGGCAATGTCGTTGCCTTAGTGGCGATTGCATTATTTTAAATAGTGAATTATTTTTAAGAAATAAAACCCTTTGAAAAATTTGCAACTAAATCTGAGACAGGCGATCGACCTTCTTGCTGCTGAATACTGATAAACGTTCTTCATGCGATTTGAAGGAGAGAAAGAAAAACAATCAAAATAAAGTATTGTGTAGCACCAGGTCTAAATGGTGTCTAGGTGTGTTGTAGTCAACTGGGAGGTGATAAATCGTCCAGCAAAGGATACTTTGATGCATAGTTAAAGTACCGACTGAATATTTTATAATAAAAAAGTAGCTATTGAATATCACTGTCATTCAACAAAGGATGTGTTTGTTAATAATAAAAAATGTTAAGTTAAAACTTTCCATTCTTCACTTTCTAATTATTTTTACAGGACTACTCATTTAACTAATATATTTATTTTGATTTTATTCCTTTTACTCTTCATTATTACTTTTACCATACAATATTATTCTCTTTAAATTCAAAAACTTTTAAACCAAAAATTTTTCTTCTTCCAATTTTACTACTTTCCAAATACACCCAAAGAAGAAAAAGCAGCAGAAGGCTAAGGGCTGATTAGACTTAAGCAGCAAGCAAAGGATATCACATCCCCTTATCTGTATCTCCCGATACTTTCAAATTCGTCCACCATTTTGCTGCTAATAATCCTCATTAAACATGCTTGGTTGGGACGATCTACATGGAGCCGACGTTGCACATTGCTCCTCAAAATTTGAAAAATAGTTTTACTTCTTCATATTTTTGAAATATAGTTGTTTTGAAAGCTTAAAAAATACCTACCACCCATTAGCAACCAACATTTTATGGTATTCAGATCTAAGATCATGCATGTCAATTGTTCCAAAAAAAATACGACTACAAAGCTTCGACTCCTTTTCCCTAGCAGCTGTAATTGAAGTCTTTCCATCACTAAATATCTAATCATTTCTCCCTTTTTTTCCCTGGAACAACAACTCTCTAGAAAATCAGCAATCAAATTCGAGATGGGTCATTGATCTCCCTTGATGTTGATAACTATTCTACATACAAATTTAAGGTAGAAAAAAGAGGAAACAATGAAAAATGTGAAGCATTAGTTCTATCTGGAATTTAGTTGTTCCGTAATCAAGGACAAGTTGAAGGGATGTTATTTGAGAAGCTTGTGTAGATATTAATGAAAAAGATAAATGATACATTGAGATTATTCTTTCAAGAAGAATGATCCTGTTAGCTCAGGTTAAGCAATGATTCTGTTTATTTTGGAGCGCGATCTCCTGCTCCCAAGAGGAAGTTAGCGAACTTGCTCCCAACCTTTCTCCACCGTTCAATTCCGCAGGCACGATGCGAGCCATTGGATGGAGGCTCGCATGTTGAGGCAGGGAGCAACCTTGTCAGCAGTATCAAACAGTAGCACGTCCCCCTCCCGCGCTCACCCTCTCCCTTCTTACTCACCCTCCCTGCTCTCCTCTCCTCTTCCTTCTCTCCTCCTCTCCTCTCTCCTCTCTCTGCTCGCTTGCCCGGTAGCCCTGCTGGCCTGCCCGTCCGCTCGCTCACCCTTCATGTTTCGACGCTTCTCCTGCTCCTCTATGCTCTCTTTGCCCCCTTCATCCTGGTTCGATAACCTTCGCCCACCCACCATAAGGGTGAGCTCTAACAACCTTGGAAAGGAGTTTTTAGTGATGGAGGGATCAACGTAGGATTTTCATCAGACACCTTGTCCCTAGTTGCTTAAACCATCACATGTCTCCAAGATGAAAATGTCGCCGCTGAAGTCAAAGAATCTACGCCACCCATTCGCTTGTCCCATGCAACTGATCTTTACCAAAATTTTGGCTTCTGCCCGGCCAATCTATCATTGAGCGAGCTACCCCTGCTTTCTCTCATGGCTGACTGATAATTGCTGACTGCTCTGGCTGTCCAAGAACTACATTTTCCAGAATACAAACAAGTGAGCGGAGCTTATCGTGGCCAAATTGGTGATTTCTATAATTGTTGCTACTCCACTGCTTTCGTCGTTTTGACCACCAATGGCGCTACTGGAGATGATCACTCTGCCTGAAATGGCTCGATCTTGGTGAGGTTCAGCTATATGCTCTCCCATGCGTCCCAAGAATGGTTAGTCAAGGCCATGTAGCCGACGATTCCGACCCTCCGCCCTATCTAGCACTTCTCTCTTCAAGCGTTTGCATCACTTATGCTAGCAATTGCTGGTTGTCCCATAAAATGGCATGCCTACAATCTGCTCCAGCCTGGAAAGTTGATCTTTGGAATTTGCAATTTATGGTCATGACTTGGGATTGGAGACGACTCTGATACCAGTTGACATGAACTAGACTGAATTATCAAAGATTCTTATTACCCGGAAGCAACTCCAATCGAACTCTCGAGACCTCTCAACGAGGATCTGACAAGCTTCGATACAAGAACACTACACCACTAATCGAACTCTCAAGAACTCTCGATGAGGATCTGAAAAGCTCCGATACAAGAACACTACACCACTATCGTTACGCCACAATTGTATCAGTCAAAACACTTTGCCTCAATTGCTAAGCCACAATTCTATTACCTATCACAGAATCATATCCATCACTTTAGTGCTCTGCAGCTATGCATCGTAATTTCTTAAGGATCAATTTTTGAAAATTGAGAGATGTATGGAAGAGCAGCAAAGCACATAAAACTGAAAACAAAGAATATAAAAATAAATAGCCTTATGATTGCATTTATGGTAGGTAACTACTCTTCTAATCATCTCCGCCCGGAAGCACAGACGATGAGCGAGCAGCAGGGAAGGCGGGACTGCCGGGCAGGCAAGCGGAGAGAAGAGAGGAGGAGAGAAGGGAGTGAGCGGTGAGAGGAGATGATGAGAGAAGGGAGAGAAGAAAGGAGAGAAGGGAGGGTGAGCAGAGGAGGAGAGAAGGAAGAGGGTGAGCAGAGGAGTGGAGAAGGGAGAGGGTGAGCACCGGAGGGGGAAGTGCTGCCTTCTGACGCCGATGACAAGTTCGCATCGTGCAAGCCTCCATCCAACGGCTTGCATCGCGCGAGCCTCCATCCAACGGCCTGCGGAATCGAACGGTGGAGAAAGGCCAGGAGTAGGTTCGCTAACTTGCTCCCGGGAGCAGGAGATTACGCTCCGTTTATTTTAATGTATCTAACATATAACTTATGTTTTACCATTTTTGAGTATGACTATATTTTTTTGAGAGTTTTAAACCTCTATATATATATTTATATTTAAAATATCCATATCTGTAAAAATCCAAAAAAATATACACGTACTCAAAAGTGGTAAAACTTAGTATACGAGTTAATACATTTAGATGAATAAGTGTCTGAAGAAAAAAATATTCTAAATAAATTTTTTAAGATAAACTAAGTAGATTATTTTTTAGCCTGATCTAACATGATCGATCCTCTTTCAAAGCCTCCTGTGGACAATGACCGTCGAAATAAGAGAGTTGCCATCTCGAATGGAATGCTTCCTTAAGTTCAAACGGCTGAGGTTTAGCTGTTGCCCATAATTGCCAAGAAGACTCTTTGACAACCTGAACAAACACTTAGAGAGGAAGTGTCCTTAGGATGTTTTGATTGGGTCTCTCACGAATTGCAATGCTTGTAGATTCTAGTTTAGGCCTAAACTTAAGTTTTACCGTGACTAACATTTAAAAAAAAACTCAGTTAGTGATTTGAATCGATGAATGTAGCAACCCTTTGTATTTCTGATCAGACACAACAATATAAGTGATACACCCAACTTTATATGGGCGCTAGTTCAATGAAAACGCTTCAATGCTTATGCTTGCATTGCCTATTATTAGTATATGTTGTTATTATGATTAGTATTAGTATTATTGTTGGATCTTTTGCATGCACATGCAAACCTAAGAAAATTTTTTATGCATCAAAATTTACATTTAGTTTGAAATATTTTTGAATTTTCAAAATGGAAAAATAAGGATTCATGTGCTACACCCGGTGCGGGCATGAAAAATCGTTGATTCTTATTTTACAAATCCAAAAAAAAAATTAAAAACCGAAAGTATAAATTTCATGTAGAAAAAGACCTTGACTAAGCCCGCTTAATGAGAAAAAAATTTCAAAAAAATTGAATCAATGCTAACAACTCTTTTATATATATAAAAAATAAACTATGCTCCAAAAATACAAACCCAATCCACTGCACTTTTTTCAAAAGTTGGATTGTATTCCAAAAGACCTACAAAGAGTAAAAAAAGTTGATATACAAAGAATTTACAAGAAAAATCTAGTGGATTTACCCCCACAAAACTTTATCATTTCCCTACTTTACAACAAAATCAGCTATAATATAAGCACACCAATTCCTTGTGAGTAGGGGTGCAACCCGGGTAGGGTATCCATGGGTACCCATTGACCCAACCCTAATTTGGGTAGGGTAGGGTAAAAAATATCATCTATGGATATGGATAGGGTATTAATTATTATTCGCCTCCTCAAGTTAGGTACGGGTAGGATAGATACGTTGGGTACTCAGAACCGACTCGCATAGGTACTCATATGGGTAATTAATTATGTGCGTAATTATATATTATATAGTATATATTTTATTTTGTCTTTAATATCTTATGTGCACACAAATTTTAACGAATTCAAATTTATATGAATTTGTACCTTGTGAAGTATAAAACTAGTTCGGTTATTTATATATACGTCATTGATTTTTGAAAGATTCTTATAATACGCTTGTAACTTGTGATTACAATATATTAATAGTTTTAATGATTGAGTTATGATGGTCTATACTTCATATTTTTATATAATAATATAAAAAATAATATATGTACTTATGATTTTAAAACATAAATGAGTATTATTTTACATTATTTA
>JAXCLR010000001.1:13362751-13377970 GCA_035584095.1 Annona squamosa
TTCTTTTCCTTTTCCTATACAAATGAAAAGGACCAATTTTTTCTCATATAAACATAATATCCCATGCTTGCACATTTCTAATCTCACTACGTAATTACATCTCTTTGATAATTATGAAAGCCTGAATATACATCAAAATTATTTTCCAATCTCACTACGTAAATATTATCGATTCAAATGGCCCAAATGTGAATGCTCAACTTCAAAAGAACTTAAATTTAAAAAACAATTCAATTCGACTTCCATTAACTTGTTGAGACCAGTAATATCTTGCATCCTTTGCTTTTCTTGCTAACTAAAAAAAGAAAAATTGAAGTTAGTCTTGGCAAACTTAAGAAGTATGAAAACGAATGAAAACTGCTAGATACTGAAATTGGTTAAAAAACCAATTAAAATATCAAAACTTTTATAAAATTTAATTTGTTAATGCTCATGCTCATACAATAATGCAACTGCTTATGCTTATGTACTTAACCATTTAACTTTACTTCCTTTTTAACTAAGTAGCCCACGAACGGGAATCACTTTTATTGCATTCGTGCAAGCCCTTAACCATCACATCAATTTTAAGTCATCTTTCTCATGTCATGCTTATGCATTCGGACATTATGCTCATGATATGCTAGTTCATACTTTCTCAAATATGAATCAAAGTCATAAATTGAAATTGCTGTGCAAATCATTCAAACATACTCAATATCAAATAAATTAAAATCCATCAAATTCAAATCAAATCCATTGGCACAGCTTGTCACATACACGGGAAAGTGCAAAAGTACTCGAAGCTCAAGAATCCTACTTACCTCACATCTGCCCATCAAACCTTTCTTTCTTGATAAAGTCCAACAATTAAAGTTCAACCTTGAATCCTTGATCAAAAAAATACATATAAAATTTATCAGCATGTTTCCTATAGTTAATAGTTATATTTTCCCACACAACTTTACAACTATAAAGATACACACTAAAACCTTTTCTTTCTCAGTTTTCCATATGACTTCCTTGTGGAGCCACAATTATCCCTACCACACCTTTAGTTGTTCTTCATCAAAGATATTAATAAAATATTAATATATGAAGAGATACTTTCTCTTATTATTTTACATCAATTAATTGTATTATCTCAATACCTGTAAAAGCAACGATTTCACCCAACCAAGTTCCATCTATATAAATTATGGCCCACCTGTTGACCATATCTAACCAAATTTACGTACGTCTAAATTCATCTACAAAACATGGTTATTAATCTCCTAAATTCTCTGAAATGATTTCCACCAAATAATAATAATAATTTGTCATGTCGTTTGGCTCAACAAACAAGCATCTATATATGAAGATCGTAATATTTATTTAAATAAAACCTCATGACGTTAATTCACAAAGTAAAATTCATCCCTGCATCATCCAGGTAATTTCCATCTTCACGCCAAATGCAAATAATATTATATATACATATATATTATAAAATAATTCCTTTCAACAACCAATATCTTTCATTAATATGAATCAATTAATTAAAAATACCACTTGTAGAATTCGGATCCATACCCAACAGCCCCATCTCATCATTAAGTTTGAATAATACCGGACTAAACCATTATCATCAATTTTTTCCATCCATGATTATTAAATAAAGTAGTATATAAAAAAATCATAGCTCTCGTAAAATTTCAATATACACGCACATTAATTCTCATCCATATCTAATTAATTAGTGAAATCCACTCATATCTCTGTAATGGATAGAGCTCCCGTTCAAACTAAGTTTACCTCCTTGTAGGTCCCACGCACCAAAATTGGCCGAAAATAAAATGTGTATGTTAAAACCTTCATTCGAACCCAACAAACCTCAATTAGAAACATGTTCTTAACCATCAGTGTAGCTATAATTCTTTATTTTAAAATTAGATTAGTGAAAAGTGGCATCCTATAAATATTTAACTTTAGTATTTCAACCCGCAAATTCAATAATAATTTGGTTCCATTAAATAATAATGAAATAAAATAACTCTTCAATTAATTTTAATTTCCACATCATTCCATCAAAATTTCACTTCTACATATATTTAAGAAATTATCCCCATTTCTCCATATATTAGAAATCAGCCGATTCTTACTTGTAAATAATAAAATCATTGAAGTTTACACATTTATCAAATCTTTATTTGCATATTCATGTAACACCAAAAAATTATTTTGAAATTAGGAGTTTCACAGTAAAATTTAAAATCGTTATTAAACAATATTAATTAACTAAATGGTTTAGATTTTAAAATTTTTTCTTTAAAGCATAAGATAAAAGAGTTACCGGTTTTAATTTCTACATAGCCCTACATATTTAACCTCATTAGGGAGTTAATCTAAAATGGTTAAAATTTT
Organism: Annona squamosa; assembly: GCA_035584095.1. Lineage (NCBI taxonomy): Eukaryota > Viridiplantae > Streptophyta > Magnoliopsida > Magnoliales > Annonaceae > Annona > Annona squamosa. The sequence continues at coordinate 13,365,134 of JAXCLR010000001.1, forward strand.
AAATTTTCAAAATAAATATATCGGAGGTAATTTTTTTCAATATGGGTCGAATTTTATGTCATAACTAAATAAATGTAAAGGGATAATTAATTTCAATAGCCTACATATTTCAAATAATAAAAATATAATTAAAAATTGGTAGTACTCTTTTATAACTTGTTGTCATTAATTATAATATATGATTCAATGCACCCAAGTGCACTTAGATTCTATGCATCTGGGTACAAAAAACCTATTTTTAACATTTCTTTTGAATTTTTTTTATAAAATTGTTAATCAAAGTGTATTTAATCTATGTATTACTTTTTACCATTTTTGGAAACTTATATACATTTTTTGATTTTTGAAAAATCATATACATGTTAAATATACTTAGATTTCGTTAACAAAAAATATATATACTTAGATTAAAATTTTATAAAAAAATTTAAAAAGTATTAAAAATTAGATTTTCATACTCGCATATATTGAAGCTAAGTGCACCCAGGTGTATAGTATTCAGGCCCATTAATTATGGCCAAATGATGAAATGATCATATATTCAAAATCCTAGGGGCTACACCCTAATTAGGGTTTTGTCAATTGGCGACTGTAATAGAGCTCATGTTCATTATGTTAATCCTGATTTAATGGCAATTACCCAAGAGGTGAGGGGTGAATTGAGTTTTTAAAAATTTTCAACATAAACTGGAAACTTTACCCCGATTTAGTTTAGTACCCTTTAATAAAACAAATGGAAAACAATGATTATGAAAACGGAAATGAAAATCAATAGACAAGAGTTATAGTGGTTCAGGCAACCTTCCCTACTTTACTTTTCCAAGCTCACACCTCTTGTGACTTGGGTTCCACTATGTATTCTGCGAATACAATTAGAGTCTTTGCTCTCTTTTAGATTCTAACTCTAGGGGGTCTATATAACTAGAGCCTCCGCTCTCTTCTAGATTCTAGCTCTAGGGGGCATACACAACACGCAGCCAAGTAGATGACGAGTCCCTACTCCAGTCACAACACTATTTTGCTATCACTTGGTTTGAAACACCAAAATAAAACCAAGCATCAAAAACCAAATAACAAATTAAAATGAATGAAATTTACACTTTATAGATTTGTGTAGGCAAGTTTCACCTCAAGAAAGAATTCGTAGAAATGACAAATCGATTGGCGTTGTAGCAAATAACAAGTTTGAAGCTTGTTCTTCCTTCAAAAGTATATAAATCACTCAAATGTAGAAGAAAGTGATATATAAATCTTATTAGCTCTTCTTTCCTCTTTTTCTACTCTATCTTGTATGTTTTCAAATTTACTCGAGTGTCTATATATAATGAAAGGAGAAATTTGAATCTTATGGAGTTGGTTGACTCGTAATAAATGCACCAGTGTTCAAATTTTCGAACGTTACGTCCAAGTCGTAGGTGGAGTCGACTTCGGGTGCGACTTCGCCCAAGTCGCATTCTAGAGTCAACTTCGGGTGCGACTTCAGGTGTAAGCAAGATGTTCAAGTTCTTCCTCAGTTTGACTTGGCCTTGAACTTGACCCAAGTTGCATGTGCAGTCGACTTCGGGTGCGACTTCAGATTTCTACAATTTCCAAGTTTCTTTTTCAGGTCGACTTGGACTGAGACTTAACCTAAGTCACTTCTAGAGTCGACTTCGATTGCGGCTTGACTTTCTTAGCTTACCAAGTGAAGTTAAAACTCATTTGAAATGATTTTGTTTGCTTAATTTCTTCATGCTTGATTGTCCTTCCACTAACTCTGTATGATCATTTATCTCAAAAACTATTGGATTCCATATCTTGAGTTCTTGAGTACTTGACTCTTGGAATGCATGAAAAGATGTCTAAATATGTGTTTATGATCCAACATGATGAATTTATGCAACCTTGCTTGCTTTGGACTTGTTTTGATCTTCATTTGATCCAAATCGAATGCTTGAGTCGACTTGGTCCTCAATTTTACTCAGGTCTAGCATCGAGTCGACTTGGTCTTCAACCTCACTCTTCAAATTCTGTCTTTACATCCTGAAGTCGATGTTGGAGTCGACTTGGCCTGCGACTTGGCCAAAGTCGCATGTGGAGTCGACTTCATGTGCGACTTCGGCAGCTTTTGGTCCCCAATTTGAATGTTGGACAAAAAAAAGGCTTTGAAGTTTGAGCTAGAGTCGACTTGGGATCGATATGGCCTAAGTTGATGGCTGAGTCAACTTGGGGATCGACTTGACCTGCCATGCTTCATATTTTTTATTTTTATATCCTTAAACATTGCACAAAATATATTAGTAGCCAAAATTTACTCAAATTGAGTTGTTAATTATCAAAACATATATTTTGGGTAGTTTGCTTTTGATTTCAACACTTATTTCTAACAATATTCCCCTTTTTGATGATTATCAAAACCAATTTGAGTTTATACCTTTTAATATGTTTTAAAAACAAGGCATTTTATATTATTTTGACATTTTTAGGACAATCATAAGTCATTTGTCTTTTGAACTATTATACCTATTCCATTTTCAATATTTACATGTGTTATTTACAAGAATCTCTTAAATCATAAGTTGAATTCATAAAACCATTTCAGATCACAAGTAATCATAACATGAAACAGAACTTAAGTAGTCAGAGCATTAAAATAGAACATTTATAATCAGAGCATAATACAAGTGATAAGTATAAATTTTGCATAAGTAATCAGAACACAAACAAACTTTTTCACAAATGAACTTTTCATATATGATCAAAAATTTCATACAAGTTTCAAAAGCAATTAAAAACCTATATACAAGCTACCCAATCAAAAATATTAAAAATCAAATTTAAACATAAACTCAACTATTCTCTCCCTTTTTGTCAATAGATCCAATATAGGTTGATCTGATGAGATTTGAAATATAAGAATGTTGATATGGTATATGGAGATTAGGGAGCAGGGGTGGGTGGGACAGGTCGAACATGGGCCAATGAGTAAAACGATGAGATAGGGCCCGGAGTCGGATCTCTGCACACATATCCTGTATCAAATGGATCTAATTCAGGTATCAATTGATTTCTGTGGCTTCTTGATGCCAAATGATACTGAATTGTTTGTAGTTCCCTATCCATGCGGTCTTGCCTTGAATGCATATCCATCCTTCGGAATCCAAAAGCTCCTCAATCTCAAACTTATAGTTGCTTAGAAGCTTAAAGTCAATGATTTTGGAAATGAATATCTTTCGCTCATAGAACGACTTGTAGAAGCGACTGTACTATAGTTCTATTTTGAGATATGTTGTAGGCAATTTCAAGACTTACCCTTTCGTGGCGGGGTTCCTCTCCTTCTTGCCCTTACATCTGAACTTCCAGATGTCTGAGTTTCTGCTCCCTTTTAGGCTATTGTAGACGGAGTCCCGGCTTGGAATCGGGCCCGATGGCCGGTAGAAGTTGACGGTTCTTCCCGAGGATGTTTCGCAGGAGTCTGTTGCCTTTTAGGTACCTCTTCAGTTTGGGAGCCGGATGGTCTAGGAGTGAATTTTTGGGATGGCTTTGAGACCGCTAGCGTAGGCAATTTGGATTTGGGTGCCATTTTTGTAATGGGATTTTCAAACTGGGGCTGGGTTTTTCAAAATGAAGCTTTAGATGGAATGTAGAGATGCTGGGAGAGAAAATCAGGGAGAAAAAAGAGGGAGAGAGAGGAACAGGGGCCAAAAAACAGGGGAATGTTTTCAGAAATGAGAAAGAGAAAGAGGTGAACAGAGCGAGAGCTCGAGCAACCAGAGAGAGGCTTGGCGGAAAGCTGGAAACGGCATTGTTGAGCCGTTGTGGAGGGCTGCTGGAGCTTTTGAGAGAGAATAAACAGCAGGAGGAGATAAGAAAAGAAGGTCAGAAGGAGGAAAAGCTTGAGGAGGGAGTAGAGGGAATCGATGTGAAAAAAATGGAGGCTGGAAAGTGGGATGTCGGAGAGAGAATAGGAAGGAAGGTGAGAGGAATGAGAGTCATCAGCGCAGGAGAGAAATAGGAGGAAGAAGGAAGAAGGAGAAGGAAAGAAGAGGAATCCCGACGGTCACGCGTGAAGTCGACTTGCCCTAGGCGAAGTCAATTTTGCCCCTACGGAGTCAACTTCGCCTTGACGCGGAGTTGACTTCGCATGCCTGGAGTCTACTTGGGATCTCCCGAGTCGACTTGCCTATCAACTTGGACTTTTCTAAGTCCATTTCTCTTACCTAATTATTTCTAATTTAACTCAATCATCCCCATATCATTTCTAATTTTGTAAAATGATTCTTTTGCTGAAGGTTTGGTGAAAATATCTGCAATTTGATCCTCAGTTTTCACATATTCCAAACAAACATTATGATTTTTAACATGTTCACGAATAAAATAATATCTTACATCAATATGTTTGGTTCTAAAATGCAATACTGGATTTTTAGTCAAACAAATTGCACTTGTATTATTACATCTAATTGGAATATTATAATAATCAATATCATAGTCTTTTAGTTGTTGTTTCATCAAAAGTAGTTGGGCACAACAATTCTCGGCGGCTATATATTCGACTTTCACTGTAGATAGAGCAACACTACTTTGTTTCCTTGAATACCATGAAACCAACATGTTTCTAAGGAATTGATATGTTCCACTAGTACTTTTTCTATCTACTTTGTATCCGACAAAATCCGCATCCGAGTAGTCAATTAAATCAAAAGTTGTCCCCTTTGGATACCATAGTCCAAGATTAGTGCTATTTATCAAATATTTAAAAATTCTTTTTACAGCTAATAAATGTTATTTTTTAGGACATGATTGAATTCTAGAACACATATAAACACTAAAAAGAATATCAAGTCTAGAAGCAGTTAAATACAACAAAGATCCTATCATACTTCTATATAGCTTTTGGTCGATATATTTACAGTTTTCATCCGTGTTGATCTTGATTATTGAACTCATTGGAGTGTTTGCTCCCTTGCTAGTTTGCATTCCGAATTTCTTTAGCATTTCTTTGATATACTTGGATCGATTTATGAATATCCTTTTGGCTTGTTACTTGATTTTCAGTCCAAGGAAGAAATTTAATTCTCCCATTATGCTCATTTTGAATTCGCTCGGCATAATCTTAGAAAATTCTTTGAACAAGGTTTCATTAGTAACACCAAATATTATATCATCTACGTAAATTTGAACAATTAAAATATGTTTACTCTTATACTTGAATAATGTAGTATCAACCTTTCCTCTTTGAAATTCATGATTAATCAAAATTTTGTTTAACCTTTCATACCAAGCTCGTGGTGCTTGTTTAGTACGTATAATATTTTAGTTAATTTATAAATATAATTTGATTGATCATTTTCTTTAAATCCAGGGGGTTGTTCAACATATACTTCTTTATTCAGGTATCCATTCAAAAATGCATTTTTCACATCTATTTGAAACAATTTGAAATCCATGTGAGAAGCAAATGCAAGTAAAATGTGTATGGCTTCTAGTCTAGCCACAAGTGCATGTGATTCTTCAAAATCAATCCCTTCTTCTTAAGAATACTCTTTGGCTACTAGTGTGGCTTTGTTTCTTATCACAAGCCCACTTTCATCTAAGTTATTCCTAAATACTCATTTAGTACCAATGATAGTGCAATCTTTGGGTTTAAGAACTAAGTGTCATACATTGTTCCTTTTAAATTGATTTTGCTCTTCTTGCATTGCAGTAACCCAATTTTCATAATTAAAAGCTTGTTTGATAGTGGTTAGTTCAATTTTTGATACAAAAGCATATTGTCCACAAATGTTTTGTTTTGACCTTCTAGTCTTTACTCATTCATAGATATTGTCGATAACTTGCTCAATTGGATGGACATTTTTGAATTTCAAATCAGTTAGAGGTCTGTGAGAATTTTTCTGGCTTGGGCTCGGTTTTCTCTTGTTGCTATTGTTTTTCTGCTTTTGAATTAATTCATCCTTCTTTCTAGGAGTTTAGTTAAATTCATCAAAAACAACATGTATTGATTCCTCTACTATTTAATTTTTTTGTTGAAAATTCTATATACTTTGCTATTTGATGAATAACCAAGGAAAATTGCTTCATAACTTTTGGCATCTAATTTTTTTGAATTTATTTTTCTATTGTTTAACACATAACAAGTACATCCAAAAGTATGAAAATATGGTATATTTGATTTTCTGCCTTTCCAAAGTTCATATGGGTCTTTTTTAATATTACTCTAATAGTAACTCGGTTTAATACATGACAAGCTGTACTTATAGCTTCACCCCAAAATCTTTTGGACAACTTACTCTCATTTAGCATAGTTCTAGCCATTTCTTGTATTATCCAGTTTTTCTTTCAACAACTCCATTTTGTTGAAAAGTTCTTTGTGCAGAAAATGTATGGTGAATTCTTTTTTTCATTACAAAATTTTATGAATTTTTTATTTTCAAATTCACCACCATGATCACTTTTAATGGAAATAATTGAACTTTATTTTTCACTTTGCACCAAATTTGAAAAAGTGACAAACATAGAAAACGTTTCATCTTTGCTAACTAAGAGTATAATCCAAGTAAATCTTGAAAAATCATCAATAATTAAAAACACGTACTTTTTCCACCAAGAGTTAAAATATCTGATAGTCCAAAAAGATCCATATGCAATAGTTCGAGGGTATAGTTGTTGAAATTTTCTTTTTGGTGAAAAATGACATTTTGGGTTGTTTAGAAAATTAACAAGCCTTGCAAATCTTATCCTTGTCATATTTAAGCTTTGGTAACCCTTGTACTAGACTCGTTTTCTATAATGTTTTAAGCCGTGTATGTCATATCTATGGATCATTTTCTATGGCTATCAGCCATTTTCCCTCAAGTTCATCTAGGCAAACCAAATATAAATTTTTATGCCACTAAATACTATGTATTCATCATAAAAAATATTGCATATAGAGGATTCAAATACAACTTTATATCCTTCATCACATAATTAACTAATACTCATTAGGTTGTGTTTGAGTCCTTCAACAAGTATTACGCCCTCAATACATGGATTTGAAATTCCATAAACATTTTCTTTACCTTTGATTTTACCTTTTTTCTTATTTTCAAAAGCAACTGTTCCTTCGTTGCAAGGGTTAATCTTATGAAACAATCTTTTTTCTCTTGTCATGTGTTTGAAGCAGTCACTATCCATAAATCATATGTTATTGGCCTTAGCTCTAAAACAAACTTGCAAAAATCAAGTCAAGTGGAGTTCATCTTTTTGGTACTCATTTTATGGGTCCATTTGGGTTAATTATCCATTGGCATCTACGTTGATCTTCCTTTGAAGCCATACATCCAATGCTTTTGGGCATCCAAACCAATTTTGCACCAAGCTTTTGTAACTTTCTCAATTTGCATTGAAATGCCTTGTGTCCCATCTTATTGCAAAAGTTACAAGCTCTCGGGAGTCTAGAAGTGGAAATCCATTCGGTAATTAGTTTTCCAATTGGTTTTTTGGTCCAAACCACATGATTTATCTTAGGTTTATCATGAATGGGTTTAGCTTTGTTCCTTGGAGCATTAGATTTCTCTTGCTCAAATGTGGTATACCCAAGTCCTTTCTTACAACTTTGGGTAGTCATTTTCAAGAACATTTTGACATTTACTCCCGAATTAGAAAACTTAGCAAGCGATTCAATTTTCTTTTTAAGTTTTTTTAATTCATTTATCAAGGTATTTTTTTCATTTTTCAATTGATCAACTTTTTCAGCAAGTTTACTATTCCCAATTATTACTGCATCATATTATTTTTTCTTTATTGTGAATTTATTTCCTAACTTCTTCATTTCCTCATATAACGAATCATAGGCTTGTTGAAGTTCTTCTAATTCAGCACATTTGAGGCATTCATTTATCGAAGAAAAAATTGAAAAAGATTTTTGTTTAGAGGTTACCTCTTGACTACTTTGCAATTTGTTGAAGTAGCTTGATCCTCCAAGATTTCCGTCGCTGCAAGATATGTGTCAGTATTTGCCAAATGACAAATTCTTGAGTAATCCACTTCACATTCTTTACTTGACGAGCTGCATGTTGTTGATTCTTCTCCGTTTACATACACGTCTCTTCCTTTGATTCTTTGGAATTTTCAATTGCCGTCTCGATCTTTTCTTTGTTTCTTTGCTTTAGTCTACTTGGGCGTTGGGCATTGGGCTTGCATATGTCATGAACCGCCATATCGGTAACATTTTGTTGTTTTTTTTTTCTCTTTAAAATTTCTTTCTTTAAAATTTCTAAAATTTCTTCCTTTTCTTACAAATTTTCTGAATCCTTTTGTAAGTAAAGCAATTTCATTGTCATTTTGAGACGACGAAGTGGAGTCATTCGAGTCTTGTGCGACTTTCAAGGCGATGGCTCTCTTGCCTTTGTGGTGATCTACGTTTCTTTTCTTGATTAGCTCATGAGACATTAATGAGCTAATGAGATCTTCTAACTTCAATGTATTTAGGTCTTTGGCTTCTTTTATTGCAGTAATCTTTAGAGTCCAAGATTCCGGTAAAGCTCTTAGAATCTTCATGACCTGCTCAGATTTAGAAATCGCTTTTCCTAGACCTTTCAAGGCATTAGTAATCTTAGAAAATTCAGCAAACATTTCAGAAATATTTTCTGTTTTTAACATTTTAAAACTTTTCAATTCTCCTAATCAATATATTTTTCTTTGTCCCTTGGACTTGAGAAGTTCCCTCATATATGGATGTCAATGTATCTCGTATTTCTTTAGCGGTCAAATAAGAGGATACTTTATCATATTCAGAGGTAGTAAAGCACAAAATAATGAATTCATAGCCTTGACGTTGCTCTTGAAAATTTTCACTTCTTCATTGGTCCATTTGAAAGCTCTTTCATCAGTAGGCAAGGTCACACCGTCTTGGATTGCAGTCCAAGAGTTTATATCTGTAGCCATAATGATTTGTTTCATACGTAGTTTCCAATAGCCAAAATTGTTCCCATCAAACAATGGTGGCCTAGTAAAAGATTGGTCTTTGGCAAATGCAGGAACGAAAGTTGATTGAGATGTCATATCAAAAGATCTCTTTAGTAAAACTTAAAGACTTGCTCTGATACTACTTGTTGGTCCTAATTTAATGGCAATTACCTAAGAGGGAAGGGGTGAATTGGGTATTTAAAATTTTTCAACTTAAACTGTAAACTTTACTTTTGTTTAGTTTAGTCCCCTTTAGTAAAACAAATGGAAAGCAATGATTATGGAAGCGAAAATGAAAATCAATAGACAAGATTTATATTGGTTCGGGCAACCTTCCCTACTTCACTCTTCTAAGCTCACACCCCTTGTAACTTGGGTTCTATTATGTATTCTGCGAATACAACTAGAACCTCCACTCTCTTCTAGATTCCAGCTCTAAAGGGCATATACAACCAGAGCCTCCACTCTCTTCTAGATTCTAGCTCAAAGGGGGCATGTACAACACGCAGCACAATTAGGTGACGAGTCCCTACTTCAGTTACAACACTACTTTTCTATCACTTGGTTTGAAACACCAAAATCAAACCAAGCATCAAAAACCAAATAACAAATTGAAATGAAGGAAATTTACACTTTACAGATTTGTGTAAGCAAGTTTCAGCTCAATGAAGAATTCATAAAAGTGATGAATCGATTGGTGTTATAGCAAACAACAAGTTTGAAGCTCGTTCTTCCTTCAAAAGTATATAGATCACTCAAATGTAGAAGAAAGTGATATATAAATCTTAGTAGCTCTTCTTTCCTCTTTTTCTGCTCTATCTTGTATGTTTTCACGTTTGCTTGAGTATCTATATATAATGAAAGGAGAAATTTGAACGTTATGGATTTGGTTGACGTGTAATAAATGCGCCAACATTCAAATTTTCGAACGTTACAATCCAAGTCGAAGGTGGAGTCGACTTTGGGTGCGACTTCGCCCAAGTTGCATGCTAGAGCCGACTTTGGGTGCAACTTTAGCTGTAAGCAAGCTATTCAAGTTCTTCCTCAAGTCGACTTGGCCTTGAACTTGACCCAAGTTGCATGTGGAGTCGACTTCGGGAGTGACTTTAGATTTCTCCAATTTTCAAGTTTCTTTTTTAGGTCGACTTCGGTTGCGACTTGACTTTCTTAGCTTACCAAGTGAACTTAAAACTCTTTTGAAATGATTTTTTTGTTAGATTTCTTCATGCTTGATTGTCCTTCCACTGTTTTATATTTCTTGGAACTCTGTATGATTATTTATCTCGAAAACCATTGAATTCCATATCTTGAGTTCTTGAGTACTTGACTCTTGGAATGCATGAAAAGATGTCCAAATATGTTTATGATCCAACATGATGAATTCATGCAACCATGCTTGCTTTGGACATGGTTTGATCTTCATTTGATCCAAGTCGAATGCTTGAGTTGAATGCTTTAGTCGACTTGATCTTCAACTTTACTCAAGTCTAACATCGAGTCGACTTGGTCTTCAACTTCACTCTTCAAGTTCTATGCTTGCATCCTGAAGTCAATGCTGGAGTCAACTTGGCCTACGACTTCGCCCAAGTCGCATGTGAAGTCGACTTCATATGTGACTTAGGCAGCTTTTGGTCCCCAATTTCAACGCTGAACAAAAAATAGGCTTTGAAGTCTGAGCTGGAGTCGACTTGGCCTAAGTCGATGTCTAAGTCGACTTGAGAATCAACTTGACCTGCCATGCTTCGTATTTTTCATTTTTATATCCTTAAACATTGCACAAAACATATTAGTAGCTAAAACTTACTCAAATTGAGTTGTTAATCATCAAAACATATATTTGGGTAGTTTGCTTTTGATTTCAACACTCACTTCCAACGGATTATAAATTTCATACTTTTAAAAATAAAAAGAATAGAAAGTAGTTTATCTAGCACGGCTGAAGACCTCCCTAAGATAGGAGAGGTCCAGGCTTCGAATGTTGACAAGGGGGAACTTATCTCCTGTTTTACGAAGCAGTTCATGCAATAAATTTAAGTTGTAAAATAAAATTCTGTACCATATAATATTAAAAACAATAATTACTTGTTTCACATAGATATTTTAGGCAACAAATACTTATTTGCTGCATGTGAAAAGTACATGCGGCAATTGCTGAATCTTGGATTACCACGGATACACAGCCATGTGCCAGCTAATCATTAGTTGCCTATGTGCATTAGCAGCAAATTGTCAAAAAAAATAAAAAATAAAAAACTTTGGCTTGTTGTGTTAAAGATGCTCCTGCTTTGGTTCAAAAACCAAAAAAAAGATGCTCCTTCTTAGTGCAGTTGCAGCAGCGGGTAGGCATGCCGGGCACCGTTCAAACTGTATGACAAGCATGTTCAGACTTCAGAGTTGCTAAGCTACCTTAACTGCGGATGAGATTGCTTCTTTTTAGTTTGCAGCAATTAGCACAAACGAAGTGAGTAGCAGATGCAGAAAGACCACCATGAGTAAGAAAAATTTGCAAGAAAGCATTTTTAATCTATCGCACAAATTTTAACTAAGTTTTGTATTTAGAGACATGAAAAAATAGACTAATTACTAAGAAGCCTTAATGGCTTAAAAGGTTGCTTATATAGTTGCGAATGTGGAGAGAGTGACTGGTGGAATTTTGTATGCAAAGAATATCCATTTGGCTAATCAGCAGTACAATTGGCTAATCAGCAGTACAATTACCAGCACCTTAAAATGAAGCAGTGCATCTCTTGATTGAGTGGGATGGTTTGATGCATGTACTGGGTGATCTCGTCAAATATTATATATGAAAGGGTAATGTACAAATCCATGTATTTACTTTTAACCTTAATTATAAATATACTCAAATAATTTCAATAATCATAAACAACCTTATATAGTTTGATATTAATTATAAATATACCTAGCCATTATTGCATCTTCATGGCCTAGGTATATTTGCAAATATATACAAATTAAGTAGGTATATTTGGAAAAACTAAATATACAATCTTAATTTTTGAAATTGCAATTATACATACGTAATTTGTAAATATACTCACACAGTAGCACCGATGCAGTAATGGTACCATAATGGTTAGGGTATATTTGCAATTATGATTAAACTCTGTAGAGGTTATTTATAATTTCTGAATTATGTGGATATTTTTGCAATTATGGTCAAACTAAGTACGTATATTTACAACTATAAAAATATCAAAAAGTAGGTATATTTGAAAATTATCTTTATTAAGAAAAATGTTCTCCACAAATAATGCAGAACACATATCAAACGATATATAGAAGAGAATAAAGAGAAAAATGTTCTCCACAAATAATGCAGAACACACGTCAAACGATATATAGAAGAGAATAAAGAAATAAAACAAAAAATTCCTAAATAGATATTTTTAATTACTACGAGAAATTCTATTTCAGGACCAAAAATTGAAACAAATTTCGTTGGCGGTTGTCGTGTTGCATATCCTTTTAGGCAAGGAAATTGCTGCAATTTTCGGCGTGAATGACATTAGCACGGTAGCATTGCAATGAAAAAGGAAATTTTCTCTCTAATAAGGTGAACTGTGGTGTAGCAACCGTGACAAAAATATCTAAATTTTTTAGCTAATTTCAATTTCTTTAACCAAAAATAAAGATTCTGAATAACAAGGCATGATGCTGTCAGCCTAGACCATTTATCCTATTTTTAAAAAAAATAGTTGTTTTTATAAAATATATTTAATTTACGGAGATAATTTTATGAAATCTCTCTTCCGTAAAATCCTATTCATTTTTAACATTTAGGTGCTTAATGAAAAATTCACTCAATCTATTATATTTAGTATCATTTATATTATTACTTGTCTAGCATTATTGTATATGAGCCCATCTACAAACATATAAAATTAA
>JAXCLR010000001.1:13378070-13390580 GCA_035584095.1 Annona squamosa
TTACTTGTCTAGCATTATTGTATATGAGCCCATCTACAAACATATAAAATTAATAAAATAAAATAATTTAATGTTAAATATAATTTTTAAATAATATTTTCAATATCTAAACCATTTAAAATATCACTACTATATGAATAAATGATTTTATAAAGTATTACTATATTCTCATATAATGTGAATAAATCTAAACATTTTTCCTAATTTACACATAAATATACTTATTTTTGAGCAAATATAGCCTATGCACATATTAGATTAGAATAAAACTTGGCCCCTCAACTAAATAAATGTTGTTAGATACAAGGAATAGATTAAATTTTGCATCAATTATAACATCTCAAAAATGGAAGGATTCCATGAAATTACTTCTGTAAAACTGATTTCATAGAAACAATTTTTTGGGAAGGTACAAAATGTATATCAAGTTCTCTTATTTTTGGAGATACACATTTATTTGGAATTTCAAATATGGTGGTATTTTAGTTAGTCTGACTACAATACCCCTATATTAAATTTTTCAAATAAATATAATTTTAAAAAAATTTATGGTCGAGGCTAACAAATAAATCTGTTAGCCAAAGTTAATAGGAGCAGATATAGCTGTAGATAAAATATTACAAATTTTAATTAGTTATTGTTAAAATAAATAAAAATAATGGTATTATTTTTCTATTTATTATAAAGAACTGAGAGAGATTATCATTGTCCTTGTTATTGCAAAGAAGTAAGTGAGAGAATCTTTACTTCCTAATTGCAGAGACACAAGAGAGATCAAGAGAGGATTGAATGATTGACCTTATGAGCAGCGCTCGTATGGTCGAGCTGATGCGGTGGCGAGTGCAGAACGAGCACTGCGCAGCTCCCGACCAAAAACGGGAAACAGGGGTGACGAATTTAAAAGCAAAGGGGGTGTAACGGGCAGGTTATTATGGGGTTAGAAGCTAGTCATAATTTTAATTCACTAAAAAATATTTAACTCCAATCCATTTGGAAGTCATTTACGATAGTTCATCTCTAATCTTACCTCATTTAAGTGACACAAAGTAACCATCATTTGTAGAAGGGAGGTCGGGTGCAGCCCGATGCATGGCTGCCCCCATATTTCAGGCCAAAAAATTCATTTTTGAATTTTTTTATGAACATCCAAAACTGTTTATATTTAATCTATAAATCAATTTTTATCAATTTTGGATGCTTTTAAATATTTTTTATTTTTAAACATAGTGGCATTTTTCATAATTTTTGAGTTAAAAAATTACGAAAATATTACTATATTTAAAAATAAAAATTACTTAAAAGTATCCAACAACGGTAAAAATTAGTTTATGAGTAAAATATATCTAGTTTTACATGTTTATAAAAAAATAAAAAAATTTTAAAAATGAATTTTCCGGCCGTGTAGAATTACAGCTCTCATTTGTATCTTTACATCATTCAACAAAGACCTTCAGCTGCGCGCTCGAGGGTTAACGGTTGAAGTACGGTGGGTTGGGTGCGGTTTCGCCCAAAACTTAACGCACAACTAATAAAATATTTAGCTGTTTTTCGTGGATTGATCTTTAATAACGTGAATGTTTCTATGAAATCTATAAAATCCTTTTTATTTTTAATGATGCAAAATTCATTCCATTTATCATATTTAGTATCATTCATATTATTATAAATACTTTTTTATCTGTTTATATTCGCTATATATAAGTCTCATTTATAAATGTATAAAATCTATACAATATAATGATTTAATATTAAATGTCAATTTTTAATTAATATTATTTTTATAACTATCAATTAGTATTCTTAATATCTACCCATCTAAAATATCATTAATTACTATATGCATAAAAAATTCTATAAAGTACAGTTATATTTTAATACATGTATAAAAGGATCTAAACACTGTTTCCTATTTTTGAGTAAATGCAGCCTATGTGTATATTTAATTTGGATAAAATTTAATATTTTAACTAAAAAAATGATGTTAAACAGAATGAGTAAATTGAATTTTATATCAATTATTAATATTTGAAAAAATAGAAAGGAATATGTAATAAGCAGCCCCTTATAAATGATGCAGTTGTTGGGAAGTGAACTACTCCAGAGGTGGATGGCGGACTTTCCTCAGCGGCCTTTTTCGAACACACCATTTTGCTTAGTCTCCGCCGCGATTAATTCATCTATGTAACTCATGTAGAATATTGTCGAGGCTAATGCAAGTTGATTATCAGCTTGACGGCGGGCACCTGGAATGCCTTCTTTCTGATGATATTTTGTTCGATAGTGTCGATCTCGGTCTTAGTTTTATTTTGCTTCTATTTATCGAGTTTGTCTGGGCGAATGTAATTTACCGATGTTTTTAGCAATGTATGATTATCATTATCAAGCTGCAGGTGTAGGCTGGGTTGTATTATTTTAGTCCGTGACAAGTATAAGATTATGGTACTTTGGTTTGGCTTACTTCAGGTTAAATGTATTAGGCGAGAGATGTCTCAATATCATATGATGTACGGTGGAGGAGAAAAGTTGAACTTTTCTAATTGACTTGTTGACCTTTCTTAGTAAGTAGCGTGATCGTTTACGGCCGGCCATAGTTTCCTGCAGTAGTTGGGCCCCAATTGTGACCAGTCATTTAACTTATTTTTAAAATTTTTATAAATATATTAAGTTATGTGTATTTAATCTGTGAATCAAATTTTATTATTTTTAGATATATTTATATATTTTTATTTCTGAACACAGACATTGTGGTAATTTTTTGCCTATGAAAATCACCATGCTCTTGTACTTAAAAATAAAAAATATAAATATATTTAAAAATTGTAAAATTTAATTTATAGATTAAATATATCTAACTTAATATATTTATGAAAGAGAAGTGATTTTGTTAACCCGAATTAAACAAATACTCACTTAACTCATTTCAAAAAATTCATTTACAGCACTTTGTTTTACTTTTTTCCTCATTTACTTATTTATTTAACTATATTTAATATATGAATCAAGTTTTAGTATTTTTGGATGTTTATATACTTTTTTGAGATTTTTAAAGATAGAAGTATTTTAATAAATATATACAAATAGATGTTCATAAAAACTCAATAAAATATATACACATATTCAAAAATTATAAAACTCGAAATATATATTAAATATACTTCAATAAACAAATGTATGAAGAAAAAAGTAAAAAAAAAAAATTCTAAATAAGTTTTTTAAGATGTGTTAAACAAGAGATTTGCTTAACCCAAGTTAGCACGATCATTTCTCTCTATAAAAAACTAAAAAAATTTTAAAAAATAAGGATTTGTGGCTGGTGTAAGTGGCCCACCACGTAGGCCGGCTTAAGAGGATGGGATCTCTTTTTTGAATTGCATTTAGTTATGATGTTGCTAATTTTGGGGAGATAAAATAATCGTTGCTGCTGGTGGAGAGGAAGGGAATCAGATCGATGTCGTTCTGCTGGTACAGAGGAGGGGAACTAGATCCACATCATTTGATCCGAAGGATAACGATGGATGTGGGTTACTGATGGATGGTTGAAACGGAGAAGGATGATACCATAGTTGAATATAGGCGGCCTTTGGTTGCCGGTTGAAGGACGAACGGTGTGCGTTGCTGACCAAAATTAATGGCAGCAGAATCCGTTGCCCGAAGTTGGGGAGGTGGTTCTTGTTGATTTCCATGGAAGCTCGAATAGGAGAAAGTGGCAAAAGACACCGATGTCAATGATGGACGGAATCAATGGAATTGCCAGCAGATTGAAAGGTGTCGGCTTGCTTGATAGAGCCGATTCATGGCATGCTTACTAGAGGCCGTGAAAACCATGGGAGAAATAAACATGCATGACATACGCCGAGAACTGAAAACCTGAGCCTCACCAAAAACGGTTCATAGGTGTCACCACCATGGTAGAGCCACAGTTGACGAAAATTGTATAAAATTAAAATAAGGATAAATTTCATATATACCCACATAGTTAGACTGAAATTGCAAATATACCTACGTAGTTTCAAATATTTTATATTACCCCCATATAGTTTTACAAATTTTTCACATGACCCCCACGGATGCATTTTTCCGTCAGCACCCGTTAATATATGCGTTAGACAATGCGTAATGTCAAAAATATCCTTGGTCGAAGGTATATTAGACCCCTCGTAGCTATGAATATCTCACTTGGCAGATAGTGTGGTCGGCAAGAGGAGATCAACTTGGGAGATCGATTTGAAGGAGCATTTTCAGGAAGGAAGGCAAGTGAGTTAGGAAATCATAACCTTCTTTTTTTTCTACCTGCTTGCAATATCATTTTGCAGCATTTTGCTAGATTTTTTTATGACTTTTGCATTTCAACTTGGCTGGTTCTTAAACGTATGTCCCATGAAAAAAATTCTGCCTTTCCCATCAAAATAATGTTGCTTCTCTCATTGAAATAATGTTGCGATTGTTAATTTGATTTGGCTAAAAGAACTCTAACATTGTTAATTCACTGTGGAAAAAAAACCGTGTTTGAAGCAGAGTGAAACAGTGTGAGAAAAAAAGATGTTGTCTAAACTGGAATGAAATAGGGGACGCTGTTTGAAGTAGAAAGAAAATTACCTGAGAGAAAAAGATGTTGTGTGAACTGGAATAAAATAGGGCATAGCAGTATTGGTTCATAACATTTAGTCTAATTTTTGGAACCATAATGGATATTGTTAATCGGTAAAATAGTGTACTGTAGACTAATTAATTTCGAAATTTTTATAATTTTAACATATGCATAAGAAAATGTGGATAATTTTTTTTACCAATTTGATTTTTGGATGTTGGCTGTAAAAATAGTTTTGTGCAATTTTGACTTTTTTATTCTTAGAAAATTTTAGAACATGTTTGTTAGTGCAATTATTGGAAATATTAGACATGAGTATTCTTCAGTTCCAATGCACATTTATTTGATTTGCTATTTTGATTTTTTGAAGACATCTTCTCTTTATTTCATCAATGTGTTTTCCACTATTCGTTGCTAATTTCGTCAATGTGTTTTATAGCTACTTCTAAAATGGATTATGATCCTAAGACAGCTCCGTATCCACATGTACGATGTCGTTGCTGAAATCACGGTTGCTATCCAATATTATCACGCTCAAAAAATAATCCAGGAAGATGGTTTTATAAATGCCCTGGAAAGGTTATATCATTTTATCTATTATGAAAGAAGCATATAACTTCATTCTCATTTTTTGTATATTTCATTGAGAAGTTGAATAATAATATTTTTAAATTTTCACCAGGGACTCATGGATTGCAATTACTTTTGTTGGTGTGATGAGTATGTTGGGCATGGGAGCGTTGGTGAAGGTGGAAGCAAATGTCGTTGCCAATGTGCAGAAAAATTGAAGACTGTGGAGGAAAAAATGGAGTTATGAGAGAAGGAATTAGAAGTTGCAAGTAGAGAAATTGTTGTAATGAATAAGGAGAAAAAGTTGCAAATAGCTATAAAAGCTATGGAAAGCTCAAACTTGCAGATTAGAGTGTTTAGTATGGTTTATATTTCATAAGTGCTAATCTTGTAAGTGGTTTATAGACTACTAGATTCAGTTTTTAAATGGTTGATATTGGAAGAGATGATTAAGTATTGCGCATTAGTTTGTTCTATTTATGTTGCACTTTGATATTTATAAAATGGATTGCTTATGATGTTGAAATATGGTCAATGTCATAACTCTGTAAATCTGAAAAATCATATACAACATAACATTTCACGCAAATAAAAGAGATTACACACGAAATGCACAGACAACTAATTCCAAAATCTGCTAATTCCACTATTGCACAATCTGCACCCCTGCTCTAGTATGAACAAATCAATTTGAATGGATTGAAATATCTGCTTAGCCACTAGGTAAATCTGAAAAATTACACAATTTGCAGCCTTGGACAACTACTGTACTATATCAAAATACAACCAAAATAATACATGCTATGAGATAGATTCTGCCCTTTACAGTATATGCACCCATGTAGATATCTGCAAATAACTTATTTTAGTTTGTACTATATTGAAAATACAAATAGATCCTGCCTTTTACAAAAACCTACTGTGCTATATTCAAAATACAGCCAACATGACTCTTCATATGTGCACAACGCGTCTGTTAAAGCAATATTTTCGTATTACAGGTCCTATCTGTTCTTCAAGCCCATCTGCAATAATAAAAAATAATTTCAAATATAACCCTTAATGGCTTTAAGCATAAGTAGTATATCAATTATATTTAAAGAAAAAATAGTAGAACAGTTCAATTTTTGTACAACACATTACCGATATAAGCATTTCTAACAGTATTCTAACAGTAGGTAGCTTTGCTCTCCTTGCTCGGGGTTGGGAATTGTGCCCTGCAGATTTAGAATGAAGTAATAACTTATTAAGGTAGCGTTAAACTAGTAAAATAATTAACAATGGTACCTTGTTCATTATTTTCAACTATGGGAACTGATCTTCCTCTACCTCGTCCTCTAGGGGTTCTGCCCCTACCATTCGCTTGATCACTGGTCCTCCTTGACCCCTTACAACTTCGCTTATTATGGCCGAACGTGCCACATTGACTACATGTTACTGTCCTTTCATCTCCTTTTCTTTTCTTTGAAATTACTTCCTCCCCCATACTCTTTCTCCTTTGAGTCTTAGGACGTCCTACAGACTTCTTCTTCACAAGTGGCAGGACAATGTAGTCATCTATTATTTCATCCTAAAGCTCCTTGTCCGGAAGACTATGTATGATAGGTTCATAAGTAGCTCTATATGTTTCCACTGAGAAAAAATGAGAACAGTAATCTCGAGGTCTTCTCTAAGCCATCCAACAATAATTGCAAGAGCACGTATGCAAGGAATCCCTTCGAGTTGCCATTGTTTATAGGTGCATTCCCACTTATCGACAGACATTGTGTGTTGAGTATACCTCCATGTGACTTCAAACTCAAATTTAGAACATCGCATCACTTGAGGTTTCCTTGCATTTATCATCAAGGGCTCTAGAATTTTGACAACTCTAGGTACTACTTTGTAAGTCCATTCATCACTTTTCACCCTTCTCTTGTGGAACACCTTTACCATCATCCGTCTTAACTATTCAAAACATTCACATGTTAGCATTGCCCTTGGCTGTATGATAAACTTATTCCATGCTTCTGCAGCATTGTTATCAATATGATTTAATGGTACCTTATTGCTGAACCATGCTTTGCACCAAAACTTACAATGTATTTTGTTTGTCCAATCATGTGCTTCCTTATTATATTGGCTAATCTCATTCATGTTCCGCTCAAAGTCTGCACGTGTATATGCCCTTGCTGCCCCCCAAAAAATTTATTGCTAACTAGTTTCCTTTACCAAAACATTTAGTCTTTAGATTTTTGACCAAGTGTCTCATACAAAGATGTTGCTTGCACAATGGAAAAATACGTTGAATAGCTTCCTGCAGTCCCTTTTGTCCATTAGACATGATTATGTAAGAACCGGGCCTAATCACTCTAAGCAAACTCTCCAAGAACCAGGACCAAGTGGAGAAGTATTCGATATCTACAATCCCCCATGCAAGTGGAATGATACCATGATCTCCGTCCAATGTAACTACAGATAGGATAATCTCACCATAAGTACCTTTCAAAAATGCACCATTTCATTAGCATCATGCAGTATGATGGAATCAACTCATATGACTTGTCAAAGGAACCAAAAACTTTATCTATTGCCTTCTTTGTTCCTCGCCATAGTTTATGATAATTGAGACTGAGGCCGTATTCTTCTTGAAAGGTTTGACGAATTGTGCTAAGTCTTGGCTTCTCTTTACCAATCATCTTGCTTAAAATCTTCTTTACAACTCAATTGTGCGATGCTGTCTTCTC
The DNA here is from genome assembly GCA_035584095.1 of Annona squamosa. Lineage (NCBI taxonomy): Eukaryota > Viridiplantae > Streptophyta > Magnoliopsida > Magnoliales > Annonaceae > Annona > Annona squamosa. The sequence goes on from JAXCLR010000001.1 coordinate 13,385,955, forward strand.
TCCACTACCTTCAAAGGTAGAACATTTGTATTGATCATTCATAGTCCTTATGCGCATTCCGACACCGTCGTTTTCACATTTAGCATAAACCCTCCACCGACAATCCTTCACTTTGCACTTCACAATGACCTTCTTATGCTCATTCTGTACATATACCAAGTCGAAGTGGTTACGAATCGCAAACTCAACAAGTGCTCTTCTTAATAAAGCAATATTTGGAAAAATCATGGTAACTGACAGTTGTGGATTGGCCAGGTTGTCCTCTCGAAATGCCATGGCACGTTTTGATTTATTCTGCACCTTTTTATCTTCATCACATGACTCATCAGAATCAAATGTCAAGTCATTTTCCCCCTCATTCAGTGGTTCTTCCATATTCTCTTCTATCTGGGGATCTCTTGAAGGCTCCCCTTTAGTAGAGTGCCTAACATTATACTCTACAAATCACCATGCAAAAATGAGCAACTCAGTATACATAATGTAGGCAATTGTAAGGATATGATGCCAATAATAATAAATGTTAGATAAACGTGACGGTTAAGTGAGACTCACCTTCAGCTACACTCATAGATCCCTCTATGTTCACCTTGGTGAAGTCATCACCATTACCAACATTATTTGAATCTTGGTTGAGTTCCAAGAACTTATCAACAAACAACTTCCCATTGACAACATCTTCATCACACACTTCTTTCTCTGGGATGGATCTCTGCAAACCATCTACTTCTTCATTTCTAACTTCATGCATGTCTTCTATCGATTTATATAACAACATGAGTGGAAGTGTAATATTATTATATTTTATCAATTTATATAACAACAAAAGCAATTGTAAAATTATGACAGATTCAAAGTTTTACTTTGATGGGTAGATTTTCAGTATTAAGCTTTCTTATACTGATTTTCTTCACGGCTTTGAATCTATGTCTTTTTTGTTGATTGGCTTTTCTTTTATGTGTCGTACTTGAGATGGACATATATATCAGGATCTCCTTCATTCTTCTCCAATTTGGTAAAGAGGTGTACTTGTGAAACATGTCCATCAAATCACCATCTGTTTTTAACTTCTCCGCTCTAACAAACAGCTTAACTTCAGGAATCTTGTAGCTCAACTCAATCTTCTCATTTGGTAATTTTGCTATAACTGCTATTGTGTCTAGAAGATCCAACAAACATTACCTCTCCGTGCATACAACCTCATAATGTACCAGACCACCAATATATTTCACAACTTTCTTAATAAAATCTTTGTGCAACCCTCCACCATAATGACAGGCTAATCTCACAGTGCCAACTTCCATGATTATACCTACATAGCAGAAATCCAATTAGTCAAAAGCTATATTAAAACTACCACATCAAAGAGAGGCTTCATAAAGTATAAACTGAAAAATCAACTACATGAATATTACAACGGTATAATACTTTCATTGGAATAACTACGATAGATATATACATGACTAATCCTCCTACAGAAATGGAATAATTTATCCACTGTGGTCCCTACTCTTAGCAAAGGGATTCATGTTTTCAACTCCTGTAGGCACGTGGTCCTCCTATCTCCTTTGGAGTTCCTTCCAAATACGACAACTCACTTTAACCTACACTTCTATATTCAACATTATTTCTAACTACCACAACCTCTGTTAGCAATTATAGTAGGCCCCACATGTTTCAATGCACTACCTTTAAAAAAACATGTTGAGGCCCCATGAAAGGGAAATCACTGCCTAGCTATTCCAATAGAGGCGACAAACATACAAACTGTTGGATAAATCGTTACCCATTCAAATAAGACTAAAATATCACTGCCTATTCAAACAAGGGCATAATAGCATCATGAATTCCAATAGGGGTGAGCAAAATTGCAATGATGTTCAACAATCATGCATCATAATCAAATAAATGGTAACATGCATTTTAGGGAAGATACAAAGATAGTAAACCTAAAGAGCTGCGAAGATGGTGAAATTTGAAAGCATTCGAATAGCTTCGACCAAATCACAACTTTGACCCAAGCTTTCCCACACAGCAAACCAGCTAAAGAATTCCGCCCAAATCCTAGCTTTCCTACACAAAAAATCGACAATAGAAATCGCACATAGCAAAGAGGAGAAAACGGCGAAGACAGGGCGACGAAACGGGTTTGAGCAAACAACTCGCGCCCTAAATTGAGGGTTACTTTTGGAAATGACATAATGCATTAACATTGCACTATTTGCAATTTGACTGCAGCCATTAACGTGGGGGTCATCTGCAAAATTTGTAAAATTATATGGGGGTAATATGGAATATTTGAAACTACGTGGGTATATCTGCAATGTCGGTCAAATTATGTGGGTATATATGAAATTTACCCTTAAAATAATTTGATATGAACACTAATTTTAAAATTATTTTTTCAACATATATACTATCTAAGATATATACATGGATAAATAATTATGTAAAGTATTAATACATTTAAATGCACCTAAAGCCTATTTTGAGCCAAAATGCATTGTAACTTATGATGTATGTAAGGATAATTTCTTATATATATAAACAAAAGCTCGTTTCTTTGAAACCTTTTTTCTATGTGACCCTGTTCGTTTTTAATATTTTGATGGTTGACAAAAAATTTGCTCTATCTATTATATTTAATATCATTTATGTTATCATAAAACCCTTGCATTTGTCTAGTATCATTGTATATGGGTCACATCTATAAATGTGTAAAATCAATGTAATAAAATGATTTAATGTTAAAATATCGATTTTAAAGTAGTTTTTTTCAATATCTAACCATCTAAAATATCACTACTGCGTGGATAAATAATTCTATATTTTATTACATTCTAATATATTAATGAATGATCTAAGTATTTTCATAATTTACATATGAATATATATTACTAATGTGACCCCATATATATACTTGATTTGAATGACATTTAGTCTCCTAGATAAGCAAATGATGTTAAATATAATGATTAGATTAGATTTTGCATTAATCATCAACATAAAAAATAAAGAAGATTATGTGGGACTACATTTGGTTACATAGTAGTAAAGCCCATATATATCTTTTTTATCTTGGGGTAAAAAATCTTAGCAAACAACTTTTCAAAAAAAAATTTCTTATAAAATTATTACTTTAAGTATATTTAATCTATAAACCAAAATTTCTCATTTTTGGAGATATGCACGTATTTTTAAAATGTTTAAATATAAGGATATTTTGATCATTTTCAACAATTAAAAATTATAAATGACTGAACTACCCTTACATTTAAAAACTTTTAAAAATACATACCTTCAAAAATGGTAAAACTTGATATATAAATTAAATATGTTTAGATTAATAATTGTATAAAATAGTAAAACAATAAAAAGTAAGTTTAATGGCTCGTACTAACAAGATTTATATATGAGAAGCATTCACTTATCCTTAAATTTATGTTTTTGCAGTTTAGATGTTAAAATATATAATTTAAAATTGATATCAAACCATTGTATTATATTAATTTTGTACGATTTTTAAATAAGGCTCATGCACATTAAATTTTGATGAAAATTAGTATATTTCTAAAATAAATAATTTTAAATACAATTAATAGGCCATATGTTAATTTCAAGGTCAACGGGGCTCCATTTGTACTAGACTACGCCATAACTACTTCTCAGGTTGAATACTCCTAAATATTTTCCTATATATAAATAGATCAATGACCTTTCATATGAATTTGAAATTTATTAAGTTTAATCAAGTTGTCCAATCAAATCCATAATTAAAAGGTAATAACATGTGCCAACATGATTGGCGCTCTTAAATGTAGAAGTAAAATCCAAATGCCACTTGCACCTAGATATGAAATTTCCATTTTACCCATGTTTTAAAATAAATTATACCAGAAACGTACGCAGTGTAAATGGATTGGGAATAGATTAAGCATAACTCATGGGCTTAGTACATAAAATTTTTGTTAAGCAGCTCGTTATTGAATTAATTCTAGCATTAGTTAGCAAAGCTAACCTCCGTAACCAAAGAACATAATAACTAAAAACTACAGGTGTAAGCTTCAAACCGACGTAAGATTATTTTCGCACGCTTCTACTGGAATCACACGTGCGTAAAAACAGAAGTGAAGCAGTGGGATCTAGTCTCCTCCCACTTGATCATTAGCAATACATATAGAAGTCCTTGACCAGCCTTCTAACCGTCGTGGCCTCACCAGGGGCTGTCCGGGGTCAATTGAATGCGCCGGTGCGCGCAGTACGGGGAGGATTTCTCGGGCCAGTTGAAAAGGACGGTGGTAACTTTCCGGGCGGAGAACGGAGTGAGCGGCGAGCAGTTCCAAGAAATCTTTCCTGGAGACCTCTGCTTGATCCAATAGGAACATTAGCATCTTGAGTTGCCACTTGCCTTCGGGACTAGGGTGACCCCATTAGGAAAAACAAAAACAAAAGCAAACAAAAATAGCTTAATAAACTTTAAACATAGTCATATATAGAGAGAGAGTTGTTCCGGTGCCGTGACGCCGCACTGAAACAGAGGTACAGTGGGCCTAAAATGGGCCCCACATGATCATGAAATCATGATCTACTCCACCCATTGTATTTAGAATAATGTTTTCTATTACCACA
>JAXCLR010000001.1:13397613-13413595 GCA_035584095.1 Annona squamosa
CATTTTCTAACAAATATGTCCCATAAATATACTTCATTAGGATGAAACTTAATCCCTTAAATAAACAAATGATGTTAAGTACAATGAATGGATTAAATTTTATATGAAAAATTAAACTCATAAATTTTGAAAAGGTCACATAAGTTCACTTTGGAGCCCATACATTGGTCTTCACGGAAATGTAGAACTTTACAAATGAGACGACTCATGCCAATTGACTTTCAAAAATTGGTAACAGCGTGGAAATAGGGTTCTGATCTCCTGCACCCGGGTGCAGGCAGTGTTGCCTGCTCCCGGGTGTACACACCTTTTTTTTTCTTGAATTTTTTTTTATAAAAATGTTAATATAGGTGTATTTAACATGTGTATAAATTTTTACAATTTTTGGAGTATTTTAGTTATTTTTAAAAATCAGTGGCATTTTAAGTAATTTTAAATTACTAAAATGCCACTAATTTTCAAAAATCAAAAATAAATATCTAAGAATCTCCAAAAATGATAAAAATTTATACACATGTTAAATACACTTGGGCTAACAAATTTATGAAAATTTTTTTAAAAAAACGAAATAATAATTATATGCGCCCTGGAGCAGGCAGCGTTGCCTGCTCCCGGTGCAGGAGATCAGAACCCGTGGAAATATTTGCACCATCTTGTGTAGCAGTCTTTCAATGCGCGTGGAAATATTGGCACCAACCTGTGTAGCAGCAATCTCTTTCAATGCGCAAGTGACTCTGATGGACGCTTACAGCGGCCATTGATAATCACGCCACTCTATTCGATTGGAAGTCTTTTGTTTTTTTCTTCTTCGTTTTTTTACTTCCGCGTTTGGTAGTATGGAAGAAGCGAAGAAGGCACGGAGCAATAGCAACGAAATTGGCATCCCAATCTGCATTATAAATTCGTCTCTCTTGTTCCCATTTTATGTCTTCAGCGGCGCATCCCTTAGTTCTACACTTTCCGCCATGTCATTCTCCTCTGAAGTCTAAGCTCAACCATATCAGAGCTACTCACAAAGTCAATCGCTCGATCCTCTCTTCATCTCTCGCGTCCCTGTGATTAAGAAGTAAAGATTCCTCACTTATTTCTTTGCAACAGAGAGGAGAATAATTGTCTCTCTCATTTCTTTTCAGTATATCTCTCATTTCTTTGTAATAAAGAGAAAAATAACACTATTGCCTTTTTTTAACAATAGTTAACTATAATTTGCCATAATTTATATACTGATTTTTGTGGTTATTCACAATGTCTTTTAATTCACTAAGGGTGCATTTGTTTACACTAAAAATTTTTCAAACAAAAATTTTTTCATCTAAAACTTTTCATACTTTATAACTATCATATTTTTAAATTATATTTCACATATTTCTATATAACTCGTTAATTTTTAGTTATTTTTACATAATTACACATGTAACTAATTTATTTATTTTAAATATGTTCTCTTTAATCTTCATCATCACTCCTACTATATCACATCATTTTCTCTCATTTAAAAAACTTCTATGTTGAAAGCTTTTCATCGACAGAGTTACCATTTCCCAAACATACCGTAACAAATTTTTGTTTTACAATGAAATTAGCAAAAAATTTTGTTGTTTTTTTCACAATTGCCACATCTAGTCTCATCTTATAAATTTTCTTTTTCATTGGCCTAAAAAAGTATATGCAATGCAACGTAACAAAATTTGTTTCAATTTTTGCGCTGAAAATATAATTTCCTGCAGTGATTAAAAATACCTATTTAACAAGTTTTCTATTTTATTTCTTTATTTCGTTATATCATTTACGTGTCCTATGTCTGTGGAAAATATTTATTAATTATCACCAAACGGAATTCTCCACATGCAAAAATTCCACTTCTTATTCACTATATATCCACAGCTAATTAGCAACCAATTAAGCTATTAATGCTTCTTAATAATTCCTATCATGTTTCATGTCTCTGACTGCAAAACTTCATTGAAAATTGTGCAGCTGATCGAAACATGCCTTCTTACCAATCTTTCTGGCTCATGGTGATCCTCGTGCATCTGCTAATCTCTTCATCTGTGCTAGCTGCTAGCAACTCCAAAGAAGCAATCCCATCTACAGCCAAGGTAAGCAAAGCATCTTCAACAATATGCCTTAATTAAAAACGATATTTATTCATGCAAAATAGCAAAAAGTATTCATGCCTTTTTATTTTAAAAATTCAAAAACAGATACGAAATAAATTCAAAAATAAAAAATATATTTTTTAGCTAGCTACAAATTGCCAATTTAATATGGCTATATGAGATACTATAATGCCCTGTCAGCTAACCTCCCCACGTAGCCAGCGGTCATTATATTTTACTAAAAATCGGGCATCATCTCCCCAAAATCATAAGGTTGATGGTTTAGACGGAATCACCCTGTAAAAACATTTTTCATGTCATTCTATCAATTTATTTACATATATAAAAATATAGAAGCTAAACAATATCCAAATCTCATCTAATTCATCTTGGAAACAACCAACTTCATAATAAAATAAACTTTACAAGAAGGCCTTATACATCACTCATTTACAACAAAAAATGTCAAAGTTAATCTTTTCTACCAATTAGGATAATAATTTGTATATACCAACCGAGATTTCTTTTACAAATAAATGATTCTCATTCTCCTACAAATCACCATCATTATTAACTATACGTCAACCATATAAAAATTTAATTTTTTTTACAAAAGCAGTTCTTACTCACCTCTGCATCACATCAAATATACTCTAATCTTAATCATGACATCTAAAAACATCAACATAAGAAAACATGAGCCCGGGCAAACTCAGTAAGTAAGATAACGAAAAACTCAAATGTTAAAGCAAATAAACATCATTCTTATCAAATAACTCAAATATCAATGTCTCTAAAGTTCATATGCGTATTCATTCTATGTTTATACGAGCAATTATGCTCCAAATGCTCATACAATGCAAAATGCCCATTGTCAACATCACATCTATGTCACCCAGCGCACCAAGTAGACTCATCCTTATCAAATATCTCACATGACTATATCACAATATACCGTTACTTCTCTCATTTTTTGGCTCGCCCAGAGAATCACATATATTATGCTCAATATGCAAGAATGCACTCATGCATCATCCCATGATCATATGCTCATTTTAAGCATATCCATTGAACTTGAATAATTTGCTTACAAAAAATTTGTAAATCCATCATCAACTCAAAATAAAATTTTCATACTCAAATCAATTAGATAATTAAAGTAAAAAAATCATATATCTCAAGAAAGAAGTTTTTATAAAAATCTCAAATAAAATGTCAAACTCATCACAAAACATCCATGCGTGAAAAATAAACATTCATCAACATTCATAAATATCCAAATAAAAGCAAAAAAATTCCTACTTACCTTTTTTGTAAATTTTCCAAATCTCCAACTTTGGGTTTTGACAAAATTCCAACATTTTTCACGTTAATCTATGTCCAAATAATAATAAATAATATTTCAAAAATAACTTTTAAATTTTATCCTCAAATACTCTATTTTCATCATTCTTGAATTCCAAATACCTACTTGGAGATACCCATATCTACATCACCTCAGTTTTCTAAAATAACTATTGTCTTTCATAATAAAATACAATTCTAAAATCATCCTTCTTGGTTTCATACTAAAATTTCGTCTCTATGGAAAAATCTTTCCTTTATCCTATTAGGGTTAAAAATTTCTAAACCTAACATCTCAATTTCATACTAAATTTCTTCTATGCTATCACAATAGATTAAACAAATGAAATAGATAAGAAAAACAAATAAGATGGGAAAGGAAATTGTTTACCAAAATTTTCATCCACTTTTTCCGTAATTCTCCTACTTCAAACCCAACCCACAAAAATCCAATCCACTGACCCTAAGGTTTTCTCTTCCCTTTCACCTTCTCTCCTCTCCTCTCTCTCTCTCAAGGGTTTTTATGATATTTATAATTTGGTTCTTAGTTTTAATAAATTTTTAAATTACTCCCTATATCTTAATAAATTGTTAAAATAGTCCCTATATTTTTAAAAAAATCTTTATATACATATATATACATGGGGTTTCACAAATACACTGTTATAGAAAAATTTAAACATTCCTTGCCCCTTTTTAGCATTCTCGTCTCACAAATGGATAAAAAAAAATAAAAAAACGTCTTCATATTATTTAATGTTGGGTTCGGCTATTTTGTGTAATCTTCTTCATTTTTAAAGTATTGAAATTGATTTAAAATTCAATCTATTTATTATATTTAACATCATTTTAAGCTTAGAAACCAAGTTTCATCTAAATTAATTATGTGAGGCCATACAAATGGGGCAAAACAAGAATAAATAAGGTTGTTGTATGAAAAAATATGAGAAAGTAATTGAAATATATAAGTAAAATTGAAAAAATAAGATAATTGAGTAATCAATTGCTTTGACTTTTTTGTTCCCCTAGATTACATTTCATTCTCATGTTACCAAACAATTCCTTAATTGAATCCATTTACTACAACAAAAATTCTTATATATCATTTTTGCAGCTAAAATTAAATATTATTTGATTCAAAATTTATTATTATTTACATCCTAATAAGCATATGCGACCAAAGTAATGAATCTGTAGCCAGAAACACAAGTTGCATTTAGCGACATTAGGGTGTGTTTGGTTGGAGGTAAAACTTTTGATGAAAAATTTTTGGAGTAGAAGTTGTCAAATCAATAGAAAGTGATGTGATATAATAGGAGTAATGATGAAGAGTAAAGAGAATAAAGTTAAAATAGATAGGTTAATTGTATGAGTAGTTGTGTAGAAATGATTGAAAAGTAGGGTAGTTTGTATAGAAAAATATAAAAAAAATTAAAAAATAGAGTAATTGTGGAGAGTGAAAAGTTTTAGATTGAAAAGTTTTAGTTAACACTTTTTTACCCTAAACAAACATACCCTTAATTTATTGTCATGACTCCACCCAAGTGAATTGGAGGAATGGTTTTCCATACACATAATTAAATCAAAATCCAATCAAATCTTTATTTCACTTTACTTGTTTGGTAAAGAATATAAATTTAATCGAGATCTTCATCAGATACTTATATAAGTCGTTATTGTTGAAAGGATTTCCATGCACCTTAGTGCAAATACATTCTTTTAAATTTTTTTTAAAATTTTTTTTACCCAATTGTTAATTTAATTGTATTTAACACACATATCAACTTTTAAAAATTTTAGATATTTTTAGATTTTTTTGGATTTTTAAAAGTAGTAGCATTTTAGTAATTTACAAGTACTAAAATGCCACAGATTTTTAAAAATTCTAAAAAATTCTAGAAAACTCCAAAATTTATTAATAGACATGTTGAATACACTTAGATTAACAGTTTTATGAAATTTTTTTAAAAATATTAAAAAATAGGTGGAATACACTTGGGGGCACTAAAGCTAAGTGCACTTGTGTGCATTTAATAAAATCTTTTGTTAAAGGGTAAAATCTATATATAAAATAACTTTGATTTTTATGCCAATTTTGAAGCTCTTAATTTAGCATATATATCTTCTAACACAACCCCTGTGTAGATGAATGATTTAAATTACTCCAACATTCTAATGAGAACGGATAGTTATTTTCATATTTTATATATATTGAGATATGAGGCATACTTGGATGAACATTTTTGTTGAAAAATTTTTTAAAGTAAGAGAAGTGATGTGACATGATAGTGGTAATAATGAGAAATAAAGAGAAAAAATAAATAAAAATGATTAAAAATAAAATACTATATAAAAAGATATGAAGAAAAGATTTGAAAATAGGGTAATTATGGACAAAAAAGTTCTAATGAGAAGATTTCCATAGTAAAGTTTTATTAAAAATAATTACACCCATGGTTTCATGGTATCCAAGCATTGTAATATTTGAATGGTGTTACCTCATTTTTAGCCTATTTCATGATTAAATCAAAATTTATTTCACTCATTGTGTTTAAAAGTTTTTATTTCATTAAGACTTGAAGTTTCATCAAATGAAAGTTGTGCATGGTCCCCATTTGATAAAATATCCAATCAATGTAATAAAATTATTTGATCTATATATTATTAGTCCTGAATGAGTAGCTTTACCCAAGAAAGGATGGGTGAACTAGGCAATTTAAAATTTTCCTTTCTATTTATGATAAACCCCTTAGAATTTAATTCTCCTTCAATGAAATCGTGAGAGCTTAACTAGGAGAACACTAGAAAGAAAAATAAATGCACAAGAGGGTAAAAAAAAATTTTATAGTGGTTCGAGCAACCTCTCTACTCAACTCTTCTAAGTACACACCCCTTGTATCTCGGGCTCCATTATTAGTTATCAATTACAACTTCTTAGAGCCTTTGTTCTCTTTTAAATTATAGTTAAAGGAGGCATAATCTCACATAAGGAATTAGTGATGCTACTCCAACAAAAAACTGCTTGCTTCCACATGTTTGCCTTAATATCTAACATTAAACCAAGTGTCAAATTATAACAAAGAAATATCAAATGAAGTAAACAACACTTTAAAGTATGTGTAGATCTTTTGGCACAACAAATATGTAAGAAGATAGAGAGAATAGTTGAGCTTTAAAGCCTTTTGCAGTGAACTCGAAAGCTTGACTTAAAGAACGCTAAAATAGAGCTTTGAATGCTAGAGAGTAGGAAGGTAAAGGCATAATCAATATTCTAACTAACTTCATTAACTCTACTTTATGAGGTATTTATAGTTTTGAACAATTTTTGAATGTTTGAGAATAGGTGACGATCATTTAATGTGCTACCATTAAAAAAAATTTTGACCGTTACAATCAAAGTCGTCGGTGAGGTCGACTTAGCCAATGACTTCACCATAGTCACATGTGAGATTGACTTGGGTATTAACTTCGGCTTGTCATTTCTTCTTAGTGAGTTATTCCTCGAGCCTTTGGCCTTCCAAATCACATGTAGAGTCAATTTTGGATGGGACTTTACCTAAGTCATAAGTAAAGTCAACTTTCATTTCGACTTTAGCATGTCTTAAGGTCCTTTACTCTTTAGTTGTCCTTACATTCTTTTAAGTCCTTCTTGGGGTCGACTTTGAGTCAGACTTCACCTAAGTCATAGGTGAATTCAAATTGAGATATGACTTCAAGTATCATTTTTTCAATGAAAAATTTAAGTGTCCACTTCTTCCTCGAAGTCACTAGCCGAGGTCGACTTCAACTTCGACTTCATAGAAGTCGCATTCTAAGCCAGCTTGGGTTGTGACTTCAAGCACTATTTTCTACAGAAAATTTTCTCTCCCTTTAAGTCTTTTAAGTCTCAAATTGAGGCTGACTTCGACTTCAACTTTATTCGAGTCACAAGTGAGGTTAACTTGAAGTGCAACTTCATATGTGCATCTTGCTTCTAAAAATATCTACCTTAAAAACTTTGTCTGAAGTCAATCTTAGAGTAAACTTGAGTTGTAACTTTACCCAAGTCACTTCTGAAGTTAACTTGGAATGCAATTTCAGGTGTCTGCACATGATTTTTGAATTTCTTTCTTACATGCATATACCCCAGATAAGATTAGTAACCTTTAAAATACCAAATTGGTTGTTAGTCGTCAAAACTTAAATTTTGATTTGCAATTTTCATTAGTTGAATTCACACATTGACTTTAAAGTTTTTAATTTAATATCTAAAGTATCTAAAATATCATTCTTATGTACATGAATGCTTCTCTGAACTGTCATGACATTCTAATGTATACATTAATGGATGTAAGTATTTTTCACAATTTGTGATTATATATAAAAAGTCATCCATATTTAAAATTCGGATGTTGCATATTCTCCAAATGAATACCTAACAGCTAACGAGGTGGATAACTTATGCATGTGTTATGAATGCATAGATTTCACATGTTCTATTTCTTCCCTACTTGAAAAATTATGGACAAAAATTCTATCCATATGTCTTATATCCATTTTAATTTCTTTTATTTCTCTAACACCCATGGGGATTTATCTTTCTCTCTTGTGCTTTTTTCTCAACATATAAGTTTTAATTTCCATGGATAAGCCACTTAATCATTTGATTGTCAAATGTCTAATGTCAAAAGAATTAACATGGAACTGATATGGAATCCACCTAACCTTCAGATGAATATGCATAGCTTAGACTTGGAACCAAACCAGATTGCAAGTTGTGTAGGACAGTGAACTTGGGCATGGCTTAGGAGGGGTGATCATTTGTGCCACATTGCAAATGGCTAACAACATATTTTTTATTTTTTTGAAATTTTTTTATACAACTGTTAATATATGTATATTTAATATATAAAGAAAGTTCTATCAATTTTGAATATATAAATGAGCTTCGCTTTTATATAACCGGGTTACATAGAAGTAGACCTGTGTACCCCCTTAAAAATCAATGATTTTAATCTTTGATGAAAAATCTAATCCATTCATCGTATTTATCATCATTTGTTTATCTAAGAGAACAAGTTTCATCCTAATTAAGTATGTTTATGGGCTACATTTGTTAGAAATATATATATTTATGTGTACATTATGAAAAATGTTAAAATATCAATTTTAAAGTAGTATTTTTGACATCTAAACACTCCAAAATATCATTTCTATATGAATAAGTGATTCTATAAAGTATTATTACATTCTAATATATGTGTAAATAGATCTAAGCATTTTTTATAATTTACACATGAATATATATATTTTTGAACAAATATGACCCTTAAACATACTTGATTGGGATGAAACTTGGTCTTCTAGATAAACAAATGATATTAAATATAATTAATAGATTGGATTTTCTATTAAGGATTAAAATATTAGATTTTAAAGGGATTACATGGGTCCACTTCTATGTAAGCGACACGATGTATATATATAGAGGGTTGTTCTAGTGCAGCACAACTGCACCGGAATAGCGGTGCAGTTGTTCAAAAATGTAAATCATATTTTAGACGGTTTAGATGTTCAAAAAACCATTTTAAAGTTGTTATTTACATCAAATTATTTTATTACATTAAATTTGTATCATTTTCAGATAAGGTCTATATACACATATACGATTGGAATGAAAATTAATAATAATAGAATATACTATTCTAAATATGATAGATAGAGTAGATTTTGATTTTATCATCATATTGGGCCTATTTCAGCACCTCTACACCATAATTAAGGTGCAGTGGCGCTACATTTGATAATTTCTCATATATGTTAATGTTTTTTTAAACTGAAGGGTATTGTAGTTATTCTCACATCTAGCGTTACACTAATAATCACTTCATACTAGCCTCGTAATTTCCATATTCTCCTGTGTACCTTTGAAAACTTCCTTACATAAATCGGTATAGCTGTTTTGTGAATCTAATGATTTGATCCTTCTGTTGGATGTCTCCAACGTTTGGATCTCACTCACCGGAAGTCCTTCCTCTTTGTAGGACATTTTGCGTAGTACCGACCAAACCCCCGCTGCACTGCACTAATCGTCTTGTAATGCCCTATTGCAGACTCCTTTTCGCACGACAACTGTCCTTGGCTAAATTCGATCTTGATTTAGGTCACCAGCCCCATGAAATCTTTTGCCGAAGAAAGAATGGTTGGTAGAAAATCAAGTTTCCTTTATCCCTCTTTGATCGGGAAAAATCACCTGGTGGAGAGTATCATGAGAAAGGACTTCTTCTTTGTGGAAAGATTCTTGAGCTTCAGAATCGAGAGTATTTAAAGTTACGATCTGGTGACTTTCGAAATTATAGTTTGTTTTTAGTCTTCTTCTTATTTTTCAAAATTTCACTTTTTTGAATACGCAGGAATCGAAACCTGGTTCCTGGGCACGTAAGTCCACATGTGAAACCAACTGGCCTATGGTCAGGTTCAGTTTAAAATTTCAATTTCGAGTCCTTCTTACAACGGTGGCTGAAGAGGGAAGTGATAAACTCTGAGAGTAGCTACGGAAGAGGACACGGGAAAAGGAGGAAAGGAATTAGTATCGTAATTCTATTCGATTAGTGCTTGCTAATTGAATCATTGATTTGAGAAAATCTTAAGGGCAAATTCATCTTTTCAACCTACAACTGCCAGCTGTTTATGACATGGCATGAGCACCTAAGGAATTTGGAGTAAAATGTTATAGGTGCTGGAGAATTTTTGAAACCTTATTAGTATATATGAAATTAAAGGTAAATATTGTAAGTATAATAAGAATTTTTTAAAATTTTTTAAAAGAAATTTAAAAATAAAAAAGTTTGCGTAAGCATTAAAGCTCAATACTCATATGAGCATTAAAGCTGAGCCTTTGTTTATATTATAAATGATTTACATTAATTGAAAACTTTTAAAAATAATAATAGTTGGAAGTGGTATTTACTTGCTAGATTGTTTGTTTTGTTCCAGTTCCAAGGGCAAGTGGGGAGCTTAGATACTAATGTTCCTACTAGATCAAGTGGAGGTCTCACAGGAACATTTCTTGAAAGTGTTCGCCGCTCTCTTTATCCTGTCGTCAGTGCTAGGGCCCAGTACCCTCCGAACTTTTCAACTGGCCCTAAAAAGCCACCTACCCCACGGGGCGGTTAATTGGCCCTCTACGGCCTCACTCATGAGGCCAAGATGCCCCATTAATATACCCATTCTTATTCGGAGACTAGCCAAAGGACTTAATTATCTAAAGCAAAAAAATATACGGGTGTTGTGTCGCTCATAATCCATCACGATGGTGGGACGACAGTAGAACCCACTACTTCACTTCTGTTGCTATACTGCTCATGTGTGATTCAAGCTTGTATTTGTCATATTTGTTTATGTATTTTCCAGTTTTATTCGGACTTGTAGCCATGGGACTACTAGAAGAAAAGTGGTGTATTGCTCACTGCTTCTATTGCTGTTGAATTTACTTGAATGGTGAATCCACGAGTTCGCTTCTGCTTGTAAGCGCATACAGTGGAATTGTGCGTAAATAATAGCAGACGGATTCAATCTTTCACATAGTAATTGGAAAAATGATCGCCGCAAATATAGAGCGCACGCGCGCGCCCACACACACGCACATATACATTTAACTAAGATTTAAAAAAAAACAGAAACAAATTGTTAAATAGGAATTTTTAATCACTACAAGAAATTCTATTTCAGCATGTCTTCCTCACCACAAAAGCATGAATGACAAATTTCTGGGATGGACGAGAGAGATACAGAGTATTTTGGGAGGAAAATGACACTTGACAAGAGAAAAAATTAGCAAGAAGGGTGCTTACAAATGGCGACTGAAGGGTGGGAAATAGGGCGGCTCAACCCATGACCCAGTTTTGATCCGACCCAGTTTTGATCCGACCCGTTTTTGGCCAATTAAACCAATATTTTTTTACCCGGTATAGGGATGAGTCAGAAATTTTGACTCAAATTCAAAAATAGGGTCAGGGTGGGTCGATCATGTCCTGACCCAAAGAGTCTAACCCACCCCGCATATACTAACGTATTAAAAATTATAAGCTTATATTTAAATATTATTATTATTTTCTTTCAAAATTCTCACTCTTTTATATTCAACTCTATTAACAATAAAAGAATCAATTTATTTAGAAAGCAGTATAATAATCGATAAAAAGAATTTCTACATAAATAACCCTTATGCGTAATCGTATATTAACCTATTTTAATAAACTTATACTATGTGTGTGTTTGTTAATAAGTAAAAGTTGTTAAGTTAAAACTTTTCAATCTAAAACTTTTCACTTTCCACAATTATCTTATTTTTTAATCATTTCTTCACATTTTTCTATAAAACTACCCTACTTTTTAATCATTTTTACACAACTACCAACACAACTAACTTATCTATTTCAACTTTATCCTATTTATTCTTCATCATTACCCCTACCAATCACATCATTTGATAACTTTTACTCTCTACAACTTTTCATCAAAAGTTTAATCAATTCCCAAATACACCCTATATTTTCAAATATTTTGTTTTCTTAATTATGTGTTTTTTATAATTAGTGAAATATTGAAACATATAATATTTAAATTTAGTGTAAATGTGTACTTATATTTGATATGTATATAAATTCTTAAAATTATCTTATTTGACCCGTATTTTTGACCCAACCCGCTATCCTGAAACCGGTCTGATGTCAATCCGAAGTTTGTCCCAGAACCTATTAAAAAAAAGTGATGGTCAAACCAACCTTATTCCGACCCAGTATAAAAAGAAGGTCAAACTCAATTTTTAGAAAATAGGATCATGGTTGGGCAAACCTTAACCTGAAATGGCCCACCCCGATTCCCACCCCTAATGATAATTGAAGATAAAAGTAAACAAATGCTAGAATCTAAATATTTGTTGATAATCTTTAGTAACTTTGGTAACTTTTTTCATTGAGGTTAGTTCTTAAGGAGAATCACTAGCATCTGTGAGTTATACCACATTTCTTCCCTAATTTTATGTGTTTTATTTTTACCTAGGTTTATGCATGTCGAAATCCCATAATGGGTTTCCTACTTCTATTCTTACTAGAAAATGCAACCCTACTTAGATACACAACATATGGAAACATATTTATAGTAGGATAACTACTACAAAGCTTCTGTGTATTCCTCCCAATCCAGTTATAAATACATTCGAGGTCTGTAGGAGAAACACATCCGAACATATGGGAGAAATTCCTAAACTCTTTCTAAGATTAGTGGCATTTAGGTTGTGGTAGTGTGGTTTGTTTTTAATTTTGTAATTCTAATCCGGCCAAGTGACCAAGTTCGAGACAGCCATCCAATCCTTTCACTTCCATTTTCGCTAAATAAATTATGCAGAAAATCCTTAATTTCCTATTAATAAGAATGTCCTCCACAAATGTAGATCACATATAAAACGATATATATATATATAACAAAATAAACAAATACAAAATTCTTAAATCGATATTTTTAATCACTACAAGAAATTTTATTTCCGGACAAAAAATCGTAACAAATTTCGTTGCGGTTTTCGTGTTGCACATCCTTCTAGGCAAGGAAATTGTTGCAATTTTCGGTGCGAATGACATTTGCACTGTAGCGCTGCAACGAAAAAGGAAATTTTCTTTCACTAATAAGGTGAATTGAGATGTAGCTACCGTGACAGAAATATCCAAAAATTTTAGCTAATTTCATTTCTAAAACCAAAAATAAAGCACATGCAAAATGAGATTAAAAAAAACCCCAAAGATAAAGACTCTGAATAACAAGGCAGGATACGGCTAGCCTGGACAATTTATCCTATTGTTTTAAAGAAGTTAGTTTTTTTATAAAACTTATTTACATAAATATACTTATTTTTGAGCAAATGTAGCATATATATGCATATATTAGATTTGAATAAAACTTGGTCTTCTTGCTAAGAAAATAATATTGAATACAATGAATGGATTAAATTTTGTATCATTTATTACATCTCAAAAATGAAGGAAGTTTTACGAAATTACTTCTAAACCTCATTTCATAGAAGCATTTATGTTTAATTTATATACTGAGTTCTAATATTTTTAGAAATTATATATCTATTCAGAATTTCAAATATAAGAGTATTTTAGTTTTTTTTTTTTGATGAAAGATTACTCTAGGCCGACCCCCTCACCCCATGAACGAGGTTCGGGCTGGAGTAATCCAAATAATTAATAGGCAAAAAATTGTCTATACAAAGTTTGTCAATAATAACATGTGGGGGATTTCCCCACCATTCTAAACGATCCATCACAGAATTTGATACCATATCAGCTAAAGCATGGGCAACCGTATTCCCATTTCTAAGCACATGATGAACCGAAACATGAGGATTTGCACCGAGGATAGATCTGAGAGATGTAATGGTATGACCAACAGGAGATAGAATTGGACAATCATTTACCAAAAATGTGCACAGGAGAAGAGAATCGGACTCCATCTGGACATCGTTGAACCCAAGTTGGAGAGCCCACATGATACCAAGCCGTAACGCTTCAGCTTCCATAAGAAGAGAATCCCCCACTCCCAACCGTCTCCAGCCTCTAGCTGCAATAAAACATCCACAAGAGTCCCTAATGATAACAACAAGCCCCGCGATCCCCCTATCAAATAAGCATCTGACATCCACATTCATCTTGAGAGCCCCAACCGGTGGTCTTGTCCATCTGGGAACAAGAGGAATATCGAGAGTACAAACTTTATGAAGGAGCTTGGCCCGTCTCACGTTGTCAATATAATCCTTGCACCAATGTGACAAATCGGCAAACACGGGCCGGATCCCTTCAGCCCTTTGTTTGTTCCGCAAAAACCATAGTCGCCAGCAATACACAATAAAGAGCTCCAACTCGTTCCATCTATCATTTGCCACGAGGGAAGAGACAGTACCTTGAACCGATCCCGCCGAATAACCACTAGAAACCGCCAATGGAGCATAGCTAGCAGTAGAAGCACATCTCAGGAAAAGGTGATCAACATCCTCCAACTCTCTCCGACAAAAACAGCAGAGTGGGTCCACATCAATGCCCCTATTAAATAGATTGCATAATGTAGGAAGTGCATTCCTAAAGAGCGTCCACCCAAAAATCAACACCTTGCTTGGGAGCCTCATCCTCCAAATAGCACGCCAGCAAGTAGAGGTAAGATGATCCACAGACTCCCCCCTGAGCCATCTGTGAGCCGACTTTACAGAAAAAAGGACGCTTGCCTCGTGCTTCCAAAAGATGGAGTCCGCCACTGGGGGGCAGGGAATAGGGACCGCTCTAATAGTCTGCCATCCTGCTTCCCCCACAGCAACCAGAATCCGATTCCTAGTCCACCCCCCCACTCGCAACATCAATGAAGTGGCCGACCAGAACCTCCTCCTCTGGGATTGACTGGGGGAGAGGGCCCACCTTGCACACCGACGAGTCAATCCAGTGATCCATGAAGAAACGGACGCTTTTCCCATCCCCAATCCTCCATTGATACCCCGGCCTAATCACGTCCCTAGCCTTGAGAATACCCTTCCATGTAAAAGAGTCAGACGGCCTCGCTTGCAGCTCCAGATATCAGAGTTGGGAAAGTACTTGGTCTTTAGAACCTTGTAGCACAAGGAAGTAGAGCAGGTCGACAATCTCCAAACTTGTTTGGCCAGAAGGGCATGATTGAAAGCCATCAGATCACGAAACCCCATTCCCCCTGCCCTTTTAGTCCTACACATATCCTTCCAAGCCACCCAACTCATCTTGCGCTTATCACCATTTTCCCCCCACCAGAATCTGCTCAACATCCTGTTGATACCCTGGCAAAAATACTGAGGCAGCAGAAAGATGCTCATAGTATAAGACGGGATCACTTGAGCAACAGCTTTGATTAAGACCTCTTTCCCACCCGCAGACAAAAGCCGCCCCTTCCACCCTTGAATTTTGTGCCAGATTCGCTCCATGGTGCCCCTACATAGATCCCCCTTTGATCTCCCTAGCCACGCCGGGAGACCCAGGTAATGGTGGACAATGTGCCCCGCCGCCCCCAGACGATGAGCAAGCGCCTCCCTTTCATGACCCTCCATGTTGGAGCTGAAAAACAGCGAGGTTTTATCTCCATTGATCATCTGACCAGAGGACCCAGAGTAAGTGTTGATGATTTCCATTAGTTTCTGAATATCGCTGTCTTCTGCCCTAAGGAAAATGAGAGCGTCGTCCGCGAAGAATAAACATCCGATAAAAAAGAGTATTTTAGTTGGTCACACTAAAATATCTAAAAGTGCAATTTGGATAGAATAGTTGTGGTACAACCCATTGGATACCCTAAACTATGATGGTAGGTTCTTATTTTTATAACAATAGGGTAGAGTAGGTTCCAAGTAAAAAAAATATCCAGTTCAATTAGAGTAGGATAGATTTCAAGGTTCGGGTATCTAAAACTGACCCGAATTATTAATATATTTTTAATATAAATTTTATAAAATATCTTTTATAGTAAAAGATACAAATATATCTTTTAAG
>JAXCLR010000001.1:13567588-13577905 GCA_035584095.1 Annona squamosa
AATATTCAAATATTGAAAGTGAATATATAAAATAACAAGCAAGAAGGTTATATATACAAAAATCCCTATGTTTGGGTTGCTTTTGCTTAAAATTCTGGATCCGCGATTTATATGGAAGTTATTTTTTCAAACTTACATAATTCATAAGCTATGCATGCATGATAAAATGTTACTCATGATAATGTTTGTAGGTTTTATAAAAAAATGTCAGAATCCCAACCAAATCCCTCAAATGTTGAGCATGCGAGTGTCTTAAATATGAGTAATAGTTTTGCATCCACTGTTATAGAGTTTCGTGCATGAAGGGGTAGAAGTGATATAGGTTGAAATCATGCAACAGAGGTTAAAAAAGGAAAGTATAAATGTTTGTATTGTGGGAAGATATTTAGTGGTGGAGGAATTTACCATATGAAAACATTTAGTGAAGATAAAAGGAGATTTAGGAGTTTGTAAGGCGGTGTTATATCATATACAATAATAAATAAAAGCTTATTTAGATGACATTACTTCTCAAAAAAGTCATAAGCAACCTTTTAATGTAAATGAAGAGAGTAAATTTGTATCATTACACACCATTGATAAAGAATTTGAAGAAGTAAGGGACGTTAATCAAAATGCAACAAAGAAGTTAAAAGGTGTTTCAAAGTTCTTTCCGGTGCAAGCAAAAGGAGGGGTTCAACCTTCTATAAAATGACCTATGGTGGGCAAAGATGTCATTGATTGAGCTCATGCTTCTATTGGTTGATGGTTCTTTCATTCTTGCATCCCTTTTAATGCTGTTAATTCTTCTTATTGTCAAGAGATGGAAGATAACATTATTGCTATTGTTTGTGCATTCAGAGTTCCTACATATCATGATATGCGTGTTTTTATTTTGAAAAAAATTATGAGGAATTTCAACAGGTTCTCAATTCCTACAAAGAAAAATGGAAAGAGTATGAATACACTATTATGGCTGATAGTTGGACAGATCAAAAGAAAAGAACTTTGATTAATTTTATTATCTATTGTTCCAAAGGCACAATTTTTCTTAAATCTATTGATGCATTTGTAGAGATAAAAATTGCAAATATGTTTTGTGATCTATTTTAAAAAGTTATAGAAGAAATGGTTCAAAGTATGTTGTTCAATCGGTAACTAATAATGCATCAAATTATAAGTTGATTAGAAAAATATTGAAATACGTATATTCACATTTAGTGCTTCAAGATATTACAAAAATTGATATAATAAGTATAGTGACTAATGAAGCTTGTTCCATTTCTACTTTTATATACAACAACAATGTTGCACTTGCATTAATGAGAAAATATACAGATGAAAAGGAGTTAATTTGGCCAGCAATTTTGTGGTATGCAACTCACTTTCTGGTAATTTAAAGTCTCTTAACATGCAAGGATAAATTATGAGTCATGTTTGTTAGTAAGGAATGGAATGACAAAAAGTGGGGTGGCAATCACAAGTCAAAGATAATAACTAATTTGATACTTTGTTCTACATATTTGGGAACGACATGAGATCATTATATTAGCATTTGAGCCACTTGTTCGTATATTGCGATTAGTTGATAGTGATGAAAGGCCTTCAATGACATATATTTTTGAAAGCCTGTGAAGAGCCAAGAAAGGAAAATAGAAAAATTTTAAAAAAATTCAATATGGATTATAGCTCAGTGATCAAGATCATTGATACTTGTTAGGAGAGTCAACTTCGTTGTGTTCTTCATCTAGCCGGCTTTTATTTCAATCCAATGTTTTTTTATTAAGCCAATCAAGAAACTAAGTTTCATACATGGTTTAGATTACTTGAAGTTGTCAAGATATTGAATCATGGAGACATGAAAGCACAAGTTAATAATGAAGATGCAAAGTTATATCGAGATGCTATAGGAGACTTTAGGAGGCCGACGATTATAACAGCATGTTATATTTTGGATTCGGGTATTCTAAACTTAGATTATAATATTTCTTTTTGAAAATTTTTGACCACAACACTTTTCTATGTAATTTTCTAGCTTTTTGGTGGTAGAGTGCTCTAAAACTACAAGTTGTTGCTATTAAAGTCTTGAGCCAAACTTATAGCTCATCCGGTTATGAGCAAAATTAGTCTATCTTTGAACATATACATTCCTAAAAGAGAAACGTATTGGAGCATGGAAGATTGAATGATTAATTTCAAAATAATTTATGATTAATTTATTTTTTATATATTTTTTAACTACTATTCTAATTATGTATGAAGAAAAGAAGGAAGTTTGGCTCCGATCCTATATCTTTAGATAATATAGATGTTTTGGAAGATTAGATCATGGAGTCTGAAGACTCTGAACCTTTGTTTACTGAAGAATATATTAAAACTTGGATGCAAATGGACTATCTGCAAGCTTCATTCGCTACAACAAGAACTCTGAAGATTTTACTAATAACAAGTTTCGTTTTTAATTTTTTTCAGCATTTCATTTTTTAATTAGTGAGTGTTATTTTTCACTTTTACAACTCTTTATTTTTGATGAGATCTGGTAAATTAGTGTTGGCGTGATTGCACCCATTGTCGTCTTCCAAGTTAGTACTGTGCAGGTTTGTAGGAGAGCGGGGTAGGTGAAAGCTGCAGTTTTCTTGAGCTGCAAGGGGTGGTCTTCGCTTTCTCATTTTTCAGGATGGTGAAGGAGGTGCGGAAATGCTGGGGTAAGAGATGCGTACTTTGAGGATTGATGCCATAAAGTGCCTTATGATAGATCCGGGCTCTCAACCTGCTATTCTCTATTTGATCTGGGCCTGCAAGAGTTATAACAGAGAGATGTTTAAAGCAAGCATGAAGAAGGTCTAGAAAAATAGGGGAAAAACCTCCTTTTTGGAGCTGGACGACAGCATATTTATGAGAGCGTTTGAAAATGATGATGATAGGGAAGCAGTACTGGATGGCCGTGGTTATATGAGAGGTAAGTGGTAATTTTGATGGGGAGTCTAATCTCATTCAATCCACAGAGGTAGCTCTATACAAATTGCCTTTCTGGATTCAAGTGCCTGATGCACCATACCTGCTTGATAAGATGTCTCCGGAACACATGATTGGGAAATCCGTTGAACAGTGCTTACAAGTGGATGTTATTGAACAGATCATCAGGATCAAAGTAAGTTTGGATGTTAGAAAACCTCTCCGGAGGGGAATTTTTATACAAATTGGAGCTCAAGAAAAAAGATGGACAAATTTTCAATATGAAAAACTCCTTTCTTTTTGTTATGCATGTGGGAGAATGGGACACTTGTTTAAAGAATGCTTGGCAAAGAATCCAAACCTAACCGACAAAAAGGAAGCAGAGTTGTCGTATGAGCGTCAACTAAGAGCTGGCTTCAAACATATCGCTCTCAAGGGAGATCCAATAAAATGTATCTATACTTGAAAACCGAAATCATAATTTCACTTGTCCTACTGATTTACATGTTTTATGGATTATGCAGTTTTTATGGATTTCACTGGGATAATGAGCTGTACAAGTTGGAAATTTGCGAAGATATCTTTTTGCTATGATTATACACTATACACGTTATTCAATTACTGCGCTGAAATTTGTGGTCGTTATGGGCATATTTAATAGATTTTGGATGTTTTATAGAATATACTGGATACAATATTGTTTTGCTTTGTAGTAGTTTAATTACTTATGTAAGTTAAATGGGATAGATGTATTGGATAGATTGGATAAGAGCAATGATGCTTCTTCGATACTACTTTTACCAAATTTCCTCCGTATTTAAAATCTTAATAGTTGGTAGAAAATCTACTCTATCCATTACATATTTAATTTGAATGAAACTTAGTCTCCCAAATAAATAAATGATGTTGAATATAATAAATTAATTGAAATTTTCATCATTGATCAAAATCTCAAAAATTAAAGGAGTACATGACTCCACTTCTAAGCAGAGCTAATACTTCTTTTCCATGAATATATGGCTAATACAATGTTGTTTAAATTTTGTAATAAAAATATAAATTGGTATCTACTTGCTTTATGGATTTTATACATTATTTGAATTCTCTTCTAAAAGTATAAAATGGTATATACTCATTTGATTGAATATGGATATTATTTATATAATTTATATTAATATGTTATCCATATATTTAATATGAGGAATAAATAAAATATTAAATAAAAATTAATAATACATTAACAAAATTTTTTGAGAAATTAAAACAATATATAATTTACAAATAATTGTGACCATTGGGCTATATAAAATTTAAATATTTATCAATGAATACTATAATTACGTTCGATATAGCAAAAATTTTTTGAACAAGAGATTGTTGTATGGAATAATTATCCGTTGTTTAGTATAACAGAAATATATTAAGATTTTAATTTTACACACGTTCTAAGCATATTCCCTTTGTTTGAGAATATTTTGAGTATTCTACCTTTACCAACAAGTTTTTTTTTTTTCCTTTCCTTATTTCTTTTTTTTTTTGATGATTTATATTTACATACATCTCAACACATATTACATTGTAATTCTGAGATATTCTTACAAACAAGGAGATACATAACTCCTCCAAAGAAATTTGGAGACACAGCTCCACCAGCTCAAGGGAAACAATAGCTCCCACTCTACCTCAAAGGGAGACTACAGCTCCCACACCATTTTTCCGGGCCGAAATTCCAAATTTGGAATTCGAACCCACGACGTGCGCTAAGGGTCCAACACCTTTGTCACCTGTGCTAGCCGCAGGTGACTCCTTTCCTTTCCTTTCCTTATTTCTTGACGAAGCCTTTTCGGACATGTTTGGACAGAATGCGCGGAAAATCTGCGCTACAACTTTCCAAAGCTCGTAGATATTCAGTGCGTGTTTGCCAATCATTAGAACCCTTCAATTTAAAACCTTTTCACCTTTTACCGTAATTTTATTTTTAATTATTTCTTCATATATTTTTAATATTTTATACAGTTACTTTACTTTTTAATCATTTCTCAAAAACTATTCATATAACTATCCTATCTAATTTAATTTTGTTTTCTTTTTTTTATTATTACCCTTCTCACATTACATAATTTCTTCTATTTCTAAAAATTTTACATCAAAAACTTTTATTTTAAATTTTTTATTAAATGTCAGCCGCACCCGCAGTAACAATATCAATTAAACAGTATGGCATATATGTTAGAATGACTTTTTTTTTCCATTTATCAGAAGTTGAAGAAAGCCCGATGTCCCAAACGTATTCACTTTTTGTAAAGTTGTTTCTAAATTTGTTTGAACTATATTAATAAATCTATATTAAAATTCAGAATTTTATAAATTTTTTAAGCAATACCACACGTGTCATGTAGTTATCATTGCAATAATTTAGTTTATTTTTTATTAAATTTATATTTTCGATTAACTATAATAAATTAAAAATGATGAGATAGTTTTGACTTTATTAAATTATGTTCACGGGGTCAAACTATTTTCACATTGGACTTGAAGAATAAATATTTTTAGCAAATACCGTTAATAATAAAGTTTTAAAATGGTTTATTTATAAGCTTATTAAATTCTAACATATTTTTCATATTGAATAAAAATAAAAATTTAATTGGTAAACGAATTTTATTTGGATGAAATAAATATGCAAATATTAAATTGATTAGTTATATATATAAGAATAGCTTCCATTATTTATAGAAGATAACATATTTTTTATTGAGAGCAAATGAATAAAATTTAAAAATTATAAACAAAAGAAAATTAAAATTTTATTCAAACTTTTAATGCACAAGAAATTTTAACAATCAGCGAGTTTTAAAAAGCTATTGCTTATTAAATTCTACACTAAAAATGAGGAATCAGATGAGAAGGTTGTAGTATTCCCAAAAGGATATTTTATTGTAGAGAGGGAAATTTTTGCAAGTTTTAATCTAGTGTACATCGATCAATTAGCTTTAATACACCTGGGTACATAAGATTTTTTTAAAAAAAATTTAGCTTTTTTGAAATCCATATATGGGCTCAAACATAAACGTCCAGTATATATAGTTTTTATATTTTTTATTATTTTTAATATTTTATTTTGAATTTTAAAACTCAAGAAAATAAGTAACCAGATTTTATACGGATGAAAAAATATTTAAATAATAAATTGGTTAATTATATACATAAGCATAACTTCTATTATTTATAGAAGATAACATAAATAAAAGAAATTAAATTTTCATTAAAACTTTTAATAGACTAACAATTTAAACAATTATTGAAGTTTTAAAAACTATTTATTATTTAGTTTTAAACCAAAATTGTGGAATCAAATAAGAAGATTGCAATTTTACGAAAGGACATTCTATCATCGAGAGGGAAATTTTAGTACGGTAAAGGAAATTTTCATTTGATTTTGAGCAATTAGAAAGGACAGAAGACTTATTTTTTATTTTTATATTTATATATTTATTAATTAAAATTTAACAAAAAGTATTGATAATATTTGATATATTTGTAATAATATATTCATAAAGATGATGATGAATCCAGGTGATAGACCGCACGGGGCAGCATTCGGTCACCACTGGAACAATCTCGACAGCACTGTTTATCAAATTCTCGGCCTCCGGCAGCCGGTTGGAAATCGCAATAGCCATTTACCTTGGCTTCAACAACCAAACGTGGCCTGCCATGATCGTAACCCAGAAGCATTAGAGCCACCAAAGTCTTCATCAAATTCAGCAAAATGGCACCCCCGCAGAAATACAACATGCGGCAATTAAATTCGCCCGTTAGCAGCATTTCTCATGGTAATTTTGTGTATACACACTTAGTTTGATGATAATTGCTGATATAACTACATTATTTCACAAATTTTATATTATATTCATAAAGTTTCACCCAAATTGCTTAGCACCTATGTTAACAACTGACATTTAATAGCTGTTAGATTAAAAAATATAATTTGCCAATATACCTACTTAGTTTGACGTTAATCGCTAATGTAACCACAGTGTTTCACAAGTTATATATTAACCTCACCAAGTTTTACAAAAAATTTCTTACGTGCTCATGTGACCTCTTTATCATCAGAAATTATTAATACATGCATTAAAATTTTGAGTAATGATTATATTAGAATCTTGCAGTTTATAAAACATTAAGTTGTACAAGTCGAAGAGGTTTACCTGGAGACAATATGTCAACAATTAATATGGGTACACAAATAATTTTGGTAAAACTTTGTGGTTTGTGGGATAATATGCGATTCGTGAAACAATGTGTGTATATTCATAGTTAGCGTCAAATTAAGTAGGTATATCAGTAAATTATATTTTTTTATTTAACAATTGTTAATTGTCAACTATTAACATAGGTATGCAAGCAATTTTGGTGAAATTTTATGAGAATAATATACAATTCATCCAATAATATGAATATATAAGTATTTACCATCAAATTAAATAGGTATCTTAGCAAATTATCCACATTTCTCATATTCTTCAAGTTTGATAGACAAATCTAGTGTCCCTTCTCTGTTCCTTTCCCTAGCATCTAATTCGACCGATTGAAAGTAAAAACGGGGGCCCAAATCCCCAAACATACCCCAAGCCTCAAACTTTTCATATGCCAAATATGCCCTCTTATATCTCAATCATTAAAGAAAAATGAACATAATAGATAAGCTTCCCCATTTCCCTCATGGTAAGGGCTTCCAATTGGGGCGAGAATCAGGGTGGGTCGTATTGAGTCAACAATTGTTTCATCCTGACTCTACTTTTTGAAAATTCAATTTTATCATTTTTTATACTAGGTCAGGACAATGTCAGTTTAACCCTCACCTTTTTTAATAGGTTTAGAAATAAACTTCAGGTTAGTATTAGACCGGTTTCGGGGTAACGGGTCAGGAAACAATATGGATCGAATAAGATGATTTTAAGAATTTATATATCTATCAAACATAAAAATACGTCTATACTAAATTTAAATATCATATTTTTCAATATTTTACTAATGATTAAAAAACATATCAGGACTAAAAACAAAAGAAAATATAGCATAAATTTATTAAAATAGGTTAATATATAATTATACGTAAGAGTTATATATGTGCAAATTTCTCTTATTGATTCTTAAATTGCTTTTTGGATAAATTGATTCGTCTACTGTTGATATAGTTGATTATAAAAATATGAAAATTTGAAAGAAAATACTCATAAAATTTAAACATAGACATATAATTTTTAATAAATTAATATATGTGAGGTAGGTCATGACTATTTGGATTGGGACATGGTCGACTTATCTCAACCCTATTTTTTAATTCGGATCAAATTTTTTAATCCATTTCTATACTGGGTTAAAAAATTATTTTTGCACAATCAAAAGTGGGCGGAGTCACAAGTCAACCCACCACAATTTACACCCCTGCTTCTAATGGACTAGGCACTTAAAATTTTCATCTATTTATCTTCGATGTTAATGGTCATGACCAACTCGTTAACTTACTCGTTCAACCTGTTTATAAATGAATTTGAGTTTGAGATTTTAAAATAAATGAGCTATGATCCACCAACCCATTCAACTATTTAATTGAATAAACGGATTAGAGTTGAGATTCTATAATTGTCGATTCATTTAACCCATTTAACACATTTAACTCATTCAACTCATTAAATTTTTATATAAATATAAACTCCTTGGTTATTTTTTCAGCTAAGTTTTCCTCTTACCATCTAATTTTTAATTTTCACTCGTATCTTGATTCCATTTTCTCATTATTGCAAAATCATCATTTGCTAGAGTTTAGATTTTGAGGTCATTTGCTATAATACCTGTTCACAACCTGCCAACTCGTTTATTAAATGAGTTGCGGTTGAGATTTTTATATGAGTTAATAAGTGAATTAGAGTTAGGATATCTTAAATGAGTTAGAATTATGATTAAACTCTAACCGGATCTGCTAATACCTCTAGCTTTGACATGATGATCACATCATTTCTCATAAAAAAGGGGAAAATGTTTCTTTCGAACCAAATACCATAAGAAGCCATATAAAACTTTTACATGAGAAGTTCTTTATGTAGAAGTTTTTTATAATAAAAATAATATGATATAATAAAGATAATGTTAAGGAGTAAAGAGAATAAAGTTAAAATAGATAAATATGCGTAGAAATAATTGAAAAGTAGGATAAATGTAGAGAGTGAAAAATTTTAAATCGAAAATTTGTCTTAAATAGTTCTATATATAGGGTGTGTTTAACTATAATCAAAATTTTTAATATAAACCTTTCAATCTCCACAATTATCCAATTTTTAATTATTTTTTCGCATTTTCTAATAATATTATCTAACTTTTCAATTAATTTTATACAACTATTTATACAACTAACTTATATATTTTAACTTTATCTTCTTTACTCTTCATTATTAATTTTATTTTTTTACTTCTTATTATTATCGATATCATATCATATCAATTTTTTTAATGAAAAAATTTTCACACAAAAAAATTTTCATTAAAAATTTTTACTACTTTTCAACATACCCATAACAAAAAGTGCCCTAAATTAATATAGGATATGATACAGTGCACCCTAGTGCACTTAGCCTTGCTGTACCCAAGTGCATTAACCCATTTTTTAAAAATTTTGAAAATTTTTTATACAACCATTGATGTAAGTGTATTTAATATTTATATCGAGTTTTACCTTTTTGGAGTTTTTTAGATTTTTGTTTTTATTTTTGAAATTCAGTGACATTTTATTAATTTTAAATTATAAAAAATGTGACTGATTTTCGAAAATTTTAAATTATAAAAAATGTGATTGATTTTCAAAAATATAAAACAAATATCTTAAAAACTCCAAACATGGTAAAAGTTGATACACATGTTAAATACACTTAGATTAAGAGTTGTATAAAAAAATTTAAAAATAAATTAATTGTACTGGAGTGCACCAAGGCGAAGTGCACCTTGTCACATCTATCCTTAACCGAATTAATATTTCACCGCGTACAGATCAGCTGACTTGTACAAAGACGACTTTGAAAAATTGACACCCACGTAGAAATATCGATTTTGAAACATTGGCACCAGCCGATGCAGAACTCTGTTTGAATGTGCGAAAGACTTTGAAATATTGGCACGATCGCTTTCAACGACCCGTGATGTTGGAGAACTTTTTTATATTATTTTTGAAAATTTTTATAAGATTTTTAACATAATTTTATTTAATTTATAAGCCAAAATTTACCATTTTTGAATATGTGAATATATAATTTTTTTTATTTTTTAAAAAAGGGTACTTTAGCTATTTTTAAATGACTAAAATACTCTTGTTTTAAAAAAATC
>JAXCLR010000001.1:13594834-13610593 GCA_035584095.1 Annona squamosa
CATTGAACTTGGACTAGAAAATTCTTGCACAATCTTAAGAAAAGGAATCAATTAGATATAGTTTAGATTCAAGGATTCCCAACTATCCCATTTGTCATCCCAATTTGATAAGCCTTTTTTGTATTCCAGCTCTTCCGTTAAAGTCTCCTATATTTCTTTTACTTATTTTGTATTTTCAACTTTATTTGTGAAAATTCTTTCTAAGCACCGAAAACAACTAAACTTATTAATAACACTAGTTGGACCATATCCTCATGGGAACGATACTTTACTCACTATTTATTATTTGATCAACACGTATACTCATGTTCAAACAAGCATTTTAATTAGACATATACGCAGCTCATTACTAACTTTCATAACTTCTTAGTGTGTTTTAAATAGATGTGGAATTAATTTGAACATTGAAAGGTAGATGATGCACATTTAATATTCTAATATTTGAATTTTTTCGAGCGTTATAATTCAAGTCGTATATGAAGGAGACTTCGGGCGCAACTTGAACCAAGTCGCAATTTGGAGTTGATTTAGGTTATAACTTCAGTCCCATTGGCTTGTCGAACATTTTTCTTCCTTTTTTGTGCATTTGAAGTTCCTTGATCCTCAAACTTCACCCAAGTCTCAAGTGAAGTTGACTTGAGTATATGACTTAACTGAACATTATAACTTTGAAACTTTATACCTCTACTTCAAAGCTTCTTTCATCTTGAGTCTTGAACTTGAGGCAACTTGGTTTGAAACTTGACTTAAGTTGCAATGTAGAGTCGACTTGATATGTGACTTTACTTGTGGCTAAACTAGTCAATAAAAATATGCTACTCCTAGGGTCGACTTAGTCATTGAGTTCACCTAAGTTACAGTCTGAGTTGACTTGGGACTTTGACTTGACATGTCTACACTTTGAATATTTATCTATTTCATTCTAAGTTGTTTTCTCATGTCAACTTGAATGTAGACTTGACCAAAATCGATTGCTAAGTCGACTTGGCTAAGTGCCTTGGTCTATTTTACTTTGATTTAAAAATTTCTCACTTCAAACACTAAACCAAATACATTAGAACATTTGATATTTTCAAAATTTAGTTGTTAATTATCAAAACAGTATATCTTTAATTGCACAATTATAATTGAGTTCACAATAATCTTCCCCTTTCTAATGATTGAAAAATACTAAAATTTGAAATTTACCTATGTTTTGCAACTTGACATTTTTCCTTATTTTAAGCAATTGTTTATTTTGATATTTTTCTATCATATTCTCATTGTTAACTCAAATACATTCAATCTTGTCATGAAGTTAATATTCTATATCATTAAATACCATTTTAATCCATCATGCTTCACAAACTTTCAAGCATTCAACATTCTTTCAAATTTCCATATATACTTCCAAACCAAGTAACCATGCATTATATGTAACAAGCGAACAAGCATTTCCATTTAAGAATAACATGTTAAAAGATACAATAACTAGATTTGATCTATTCACATCAAAAAGTTTACATTGTCATATAACTAAAAACCTAAAAAAATCTTAAAATCCTTAGAACCTCTCCCCCATTTTGACAATCATCAAGGCCTTATGAAATGCAAAGGGTGTGATAAGATATGAATCTTGGTCATAGAGTTCATGCTTAGTAGGGGAGGAAGAGTTATAAGTTGTGAAAATTTAAGGACTTATTTTGGACAGTGGCATGGGAAACTTTTGATTCTTCTTCCTATAGGAATTAAAATCTGGATGACTTAGGATGAGTTGACTGCACCTAGTCCCAGAGGCAAGGGAATATCAGAGGTTTTTAAATTCTTACTCTAATTTGTCTTGCTTATTATGCATCTCTATGAGGGATATGCGAATGGCAACTAATTCTTAGGATGTCCTATTCCCTATAGCCTGGAGATACTCAAGCAATGAGGACGAAGTGGATGAGTAGGATAATGAACAAAATGATTTGAGGCCCTAGAGGCCTATGGAGAGTGAGGTGCATTGAGGCTAGTGTATGAGATATATAGGATGGTAGAGGAGGCTATGGGTGAGGAGATAATGGAGGTATTTGAAACTCCCCTCAACAAGTGTTGCTCCCTCTAGTGTCCTCCTCTCATTCTTGTTGTATTTGAGCTACTCAAAAGGCTTTGATGTCAATTTTCATTTGGGTCAAGAGAGCCTTATTAATTGCATTTGTTGGTTTTAAAACTTCAAAAGATTCTCCTTCAATATCAGCTTCACAATATTCAAGAATCCTTATGATTCATGTGTCATAAGGGAGAACTCCTCTAGGGTTCTCCTTCCGCACTACTAGTGCATCAAGTAGTAGTTGATGAAGCGAAATATGGCTTCTGTCGATGAGGTGCCAAATAACTACTGCCTTATCTGGATTAACTGCAATCTAGCCCCCATCCTTGGGAAAAATATAGCGGGCTACCAATAAGCAAACGAACTTAAACTATGGAGGCATATCCATAAAATGTAATACTTTTGTGCCTACACGATACTTGTTACTCGCTCCAGGTCAATTTATTGTATATGTTAAACAAGATCAAATTCTTTGGAAGACTCTCTTTCGTGAGGCACTTATAGAATTTTCTCAATGGCCTATTTTGCTTTTGTTCTATAGTTTCCAAATTTGAAGCGTACTCCTTTGACAAATTTAGAAAAATTATCCTAACTCCATGCATAATAAAACTATTTGGTTAGATCAAGATATATTCTACTTTCTTCTTTGAGTAGTCTTGTCTATCCTTGAAAATCTAATAATTTCTCAATACCAAATTTGTAGTCCTTAAGAAATTCAAAATTTATAATCTTTGGTGGAAATATCTTCATTTCATAGAAATGACTATAGAACCTTCTATGTTGTTAAGAGTTTACAAAATATTCCACGACCATTTTCTCACTTGGGCTTTTGGAATGGGTGCACCCTTCTTCATAGTTCTAATCTCTTCCTCACCTCTTGAAAATTCATTCATTGAATGGTTTAAGGCTTGATTACCTTCTTGAAAATGGACTCCACGCCTAGTGGAGGTAGTAACTTCATCCCATGGGCGCTCAGATGGAGCCCTTTGCTTCCTCTGAACATCTTCTTAAGTATTAGATAATGAGGATCTTGGCATCAAAAGTTTTGAAAGCTTGCTATCCATTTTCTTAGGTGCCATGAAAGATTTGAAGTGAAAAAGTAGTGATGGTGAGGGAAACTTGTGAATACTCTGAATTGGAATTGTGAGAAAAGGGTTTTGGGAGTTTGGGGATGATTTTGGGGGGCTAGAGAGGGATTTCAGAGGTTTGAGAGGAAGGAAATAAAGAAAAAGGAAAAACCCTCGCAGTTAAAACAACTGAATCACCATGACTACGAGGTCGACTTTGAGCCCTAGAAGTTGGCTCTGAAGTTGAATTCAATGAAGTTGAGTTGGGCTATGCGGAATCGACTTGACTCCTATTTCAAGTCTTAAATGCAATTCCTACTTCTCTTCTCTACCTTAAGACGTGCCAATTGTCCCATGCACATTAAAAGCATATATTTAACATGAACAACAAGTTTCAGCATATTAAAAAAATTGTCAACATTTCAAGTATTAATGTCAATCATTCTCATTTTTCTAATTTTATAAAATATTCTATATTTAGGGATTTGGTAAATATATCTACAATTTGATTTTTATTTTTGACATATTTCAAATTAATATCAGAATTTTCAACATGTTCCTTAATAAATTGTGTCTAACAGTTATATGTTTAGCCCTGGAATATAATACTGGATTCTTTGTTAGACAAATAACACTAATATTGTCCCATCTAATTGGTAATCTCCATATTCTAAGTCATAATCCTTTAATTGTTGTCTCATGCATAAAAGTTGCGCACAACAACTACCAGCTACAACATATATTCAAATAATGTTAGATAGAGCAACACTACTTTGTTTCCTTGAGAATCATGATATCATCATGCTTCTAAGAAATCAGCATGTGCAACTAATACTTTTTGTCCAATTTGTAGCCAACAAAGTCTGCGTTAAATATCTAATCAATTCAAATGTTGAGCACTTGGGATACCATAGTTCTAGATTTGTTATGTCAATTAAATATTTAAAGATCTTTTAACAACCATCATGTGAGATTTTTTAGGATTTTGATTGAAATCTAGAACATATATAAACATTGAACAAAATATCAGGTCTAGAAGTAGTTAAGTATAACAAAAATCCTATCATACTGTGATATAATCATTGAACTACTTATTTACCTTTCTTATCCTTGTCCATTATGATTGTCATGCTTATCTGTGTACTTACTCCTTTACTATTTTGTATTTCAAATTTCTTGAGCAATTCTTTGATATACTTAGATTGATTTATGAAGATTCCCTCTTCTTGTTATTTGATTTGCAATTGAAGAAAAAATTAAGTTCACCTATCATACTTATTTCAAATTCATTCTAATTAAATTTGAGAACTTTTGGCACAATTATTCATTTGTAACAACAAAAGTTATATCATCTACATAAATTTTAATAATTAAATTATCTTCTTTTTATACTTAATGAATAGAGTGGTGTCAATTTCCCCTCTTTTAAAATTATGGTCAACAAGAATTTGCTTAGTCTCTTATACCAAGATCTTAGAGCTTGTTTCAAACCAAATAGTGCTTTCATTAGCTTGTACATATATTTTGATTGATCTTTTGCTTCAAATTTGAAGGTGTTTCATATATAATTTTTCATGAAGATAATCATTCAAAAAATGCACTTTTAACATCCACTTGAAATAATTTTAAGCCCATATTAGATGCAAAAGTAAGTAGAATGTGTATGGCTTCTGGTCTAGCAATGTGGCTATAGAATTTTTCAAAATCAATCTTTTTTTGTGAGTACTCCTTAACTACTAGTCTAGCTTTATATCTTACAACTAATCCACTTTCATCTAATTTGTTCTTAAATATCTATTTAATGATAATTACAGTTTGATCCTTGGGTCTAGGAACAAGTTGTGATACTTTGTTTCTTTTGAATTGATTTAACTCTTCTTGATAACTCATTATTTAGAGCTTAATCAATTGTGTTTTGCTTAATTTTTGATATAAAGGAAAAATGTCCACATATATTTTGTCTTGAGTCTGCTATCTTTACACCATCATACATATCTTCAATAACTTTTTCAATTGGATGATCAATTTTGAACTTGTGATCTTTAAGGGGTATATAGAGAACATTATCCTTACCTCTTGATCTGATTTTTGGTCATCTATATCTTACTTGAGCTCTTCTCTACTTTGTTCTTCACTTGTCGTCTCTTAAAGTCCTTTCATGGATTTTGTAAATCACTAAGTTTATCCTCTTTCTTTAGAGTTGGGTTAAATTCGTCAAAGTTTAATGTGTTGGATAGTCCATAAATATCTATGTGTAGAAACTCAAGTGGTCTAGAGGTTAAGATCGTCTTTATTGAAAATGATATCTTAGATGATTTGGACATTTAGCAAGGTTTGCAAATTGCCTCTTTGTCATTCTTGAGTTTTAATAAACCTTCTACCAAATTCTTTTTCTATGAATTTTTCATATTTGACATATTTATGTGTTCAAGTCTTTTGTGCCATATCCATGTATCATTATTAACTACTACTAAGAATTTTTTTCATATAGTTCATCAAGGTATACCAAATATATATTTTTCATGTCATTCGTCAATAAAGACTTTGTGTTCTCCATATAATATATTACATATAGATAATTCAAACATAACTTTTTAACTATTGTCATATAATTGACTGATACTCATCAAACTATGTTTAAGCCATTCAACAAAGAAAACTTCTATACACGCATTTGAAATACCATAAATGTTACATTACCACTGAATTTACCTTTAACCTTATTGCCAAAAGTCATTGTTCTGCCATCGTGGTGCTTGAGTTTATAGAATAGGACTTTGTCTCATGTTATGTATCTTGAGTATCCACTATCTATAATCAATAGTTTCTTGCTTTTGCTCTAACGCGCACTTACAAGATGCATGAAATAAATCTTGTCTCTTTAGAATTCATGTTTTGGGTCAATTTGGGTCAAAAAACATTTGAAGTAGGTGCTCCTCATGTCTAGGAGAGATAAATCTTAGACTCTTAGGTACCCAAACTAATTTAGCTCCTCTATTATGTAATTTCTTGACTTTGCATTGGTAGACTTTATGCCAAAATTTATTACAGAAATTACATGCCCTATGTATCCTTTGGGGAGCAATCCAAGTGTTTCTTGCTTGCGAAGTTATTCTTCTTACCCAAGTAGTTTTTGTCATTCTAGCCTGGCTTCTTGAAGTAGCATGTTTTTCTTGGTGTTTTACCCACTTAGGGACATTCATTTTACTAAATTCACCTTACTCAAATGTGGAGTATGTAAGTCTTCTTTTGCTAGTTTGAGTTGTCAAATTGAAAGAATTTTGCTAATGATTCATTAAAGACTGCATTCTCTCCTTTTAACTTCTTAATTTTAGTTGATAATGTTTGTCTCTTTGACTAAAGACTTGACTTTTTAGTTAATTTTCTATTTACTATTATTATAGAGTGATATTGTCTCTTATTTTAACATGTCCTCTTTAATTCTTGCCACACAAAAGATACTTGCACAATTTGTAACTTCTTGATCTTCACTTGAAGAGTTGCTGGATGAGGATGGATCTTCATTTATATACATTTCTCTACAATGAAGCTTTGAGAATTTTCTTGAACTGCTCTTCTCTTTTCTCTCTATCTCTCCTTGTCTTATTTTTATCAGGTATCGGATATTGTGTTTGCATGTGTCCTACTCCACCACACTTATAGCGTTTAGGAGCATCTTTCTTTTTTTCTATTTCTTTCATTGCAGGTCATGCAGGATCCTACTTTTTTCCTTTACTCATAAATTTTTTGAATTTTATAATCAGAAATGCGATCTCTTCGCCTTTATTGTGGGATGATGATGTGGATTCGTCTAAGCTTTGATATATAGCCTTCAACATGAGATTTTCTTCTTTTTTGTGATTTTTCATTCTTCTTTATTAGCTCATATGACATCAACAAGGTTATAAGGTCTTCGATCTTCAAAGTATTTACATCTTTTACCTCTTCAATGTAGTAACCTTTGCGTCCATGACTCCGATAATGCTTGTAGAATCAGAAATTATCTTTTCTAGGCCTTTTAATGTATTAGTATTTTTGAAAATCTAGTAAACTTTTCAAAAATATTTTCAGTTTCAAGTATTTTGAATATTTCTAATTCTCTTATAAGAATATTTCTTCTCATCCCTTGGACTTGAGAAGTACCCTCATAAATTAAAATTACAGTTCCCAAATTTCTTTTGAGGTTAAGTAAAATGATACTTGATCATACTCTGCAGCAGTTAGAGCACAGAATAGAGAGTTTATGGTCTTTGCATTGCTTTTTAATATTCTTACCTCCTCCTTAATCCAATCAGAGTATCTTTCACTTTTAGATAAAATAGCACCATCTTAGATAACTATCCAAGAATCTAAATCAGTAGCAATTATTAGTTGTTTTATTTTCAACTTTCAATATCCAAAATTATTTCTATCAAATACGAGTGGTCTTGTTAACAACTGCCCCTAAGCGAAAGCAAGAATAGGAATAGGATGCCATTTGCAATAGTTCTCTTTGGTAATAAACTCAAAACTTGCTCTGATACCACTTATTAGTCCTAAGTTTATGGAAAAACTTAAGAGAAAAAAGATGAATTGGGTTCTTAAACAATTCTTTGGTAATTTAAAATTTTAGTCCTTGGTAAATTAAGTTCCCTTGAATGAAATGTAGAGGACAAAAGAGAGCAATAAAGAAAAGAAATCAATCAACCATAAGAAATATAACAATTTATAGTTGTTCGAGTAACCTCACACACTTCTTTGTGTATTGGGTTCCATTATTTCAACATATCACAACCAGAGTCCTTGCTTTCTTTTAGATTATAGCTTTAGAGAGCCTTTACAACAGATATAAAAGTAAGCGGTAAGTTCCACTCAAATCATATACTACTTATCATAACTTAGTCATGGTCTCTAACAGCAAGCTAAGTATTACAGTATAATAAAATGTGATTTATACATAGAAATTTATATGTTACAGATTTGTGTAGAGCAGTGGAAGCACTGATGGAGACTCTTGAGGAGCTAGACAAGTTCAAACTTGCAGCTTTTTGTAGTAGGAGTGGGAGTCTCGCTTAGAAAGAAATCAATGCATACTTACTGACTTCAAGATGGGCAGATGAAAGCTCAATCAATGTTCTTGCCGACCCTCACAATTCCTCTTAACGTTTCTTAAATAGATGTAGAATTATTTGAACTTTGGAGGGTAGGTGACATGCACTTAAATACTAATGTTTGAATTTTTCCGATCGTTATAGTTGAAGTCACATCTAAAGTCGACTTTGGGTGCAACTTCAACCAAGTTACAGTCTGGAGTCAACTTCGGTTGCAACTTCGATCACCCATCTTCTTACCGAATATTCTTCTTCCTTATTTTTGAATTTGAAGTTCCTTCTTGGATCAACTTAATCCTTGGACTAGACATAAGTCGTGAGTGAAGTTGACTTATATATTTGACTTCACTAAATATTGTATCCTTAGAACTTTATACTTCAACTTTAAAGCTTCTCTCAGCTCAAGTTTTAAACTTGAGTCAACTTGATTTCAGACTTAACTCAAGTTGCAATGCGGAGTTGACTTCGTGTGCTCCAAACTAGCCAGCAAAAATATGCAATATTGTTTTCTCGCTGAGGTCGACTTAGTCTGCGCTTTCATCCAAGTTACAATGTGGAGACGACTTGAGGTACAACTTTGCTAGCAATTGAAATAGTCAAGCAAAATATGTAACTCTAGGATTGATTTGGCCATCTACTTCACCTAAGCCATAGTTTGAGTTGACTTGGGACTGTGACTTGAGCTATCAGCAATTTAAATCTTCATTTATTTCATTCCTAGTTGTTTTCTTAGATCGATTTCAACATAGACTTGCGCTAAGTTGATTACTAATTTGACTTGGCTAAGCAATTTGATATGTTTTACTTTAATTATTAATTATAAAAACACGGGTATATCTTTAATTGCACAATTGTAATTGAGTTCACAACAAACCATTAGATGAGTGCGATTTTTAATTTCCATCAAAATTTAATGTCAGATCATGTGTGGACACTCTAAACTATTGAAAATTTAATACAAAAGATATATTGATGATATAAAGCATTGGACCAGAACTATATAAGTCATATGTTGAAATCTGTGTTGTACCTATGATTAGAACCATGATTAGCGGATCGTATTAATAATTTTAATAACTTATAAGCTAAACAATATAAACCTTATAGTAAATCTGGAACTAAAAAGAAAAATATAGAGCAAATAATGGATGAAATACTTTTAGCATGAAAATATTTATGCGAACACATGATATATAAATTAATCAACAACTATAGTTTGTTATTAAAATGTTGTAAATTTCGAAAATTAAAAATCTTAGAAAATCAGCCTGAACAATGTACATTACTGTTAAAATCAGTTACCTTAAATAGCTCTTCATAATTTTAATAGAAGGAATTTGGGACTAAATTTTT
Organism: Annona squamosa; assembly: GCA_035584095.1. Classification (NCBI taxonomy): domain Eukaryota; kingdom Viridiplantae; phylum Streptophyta; class Magnoliopsida; order Magnoliales; family Annonaceae; genus Annona; species Annona squamosa. Next base: position 13,604,416 of record JAXCLR010000001.1, read on the forward strand.
ATATGATATAAATAACATCTTGAACACCACTCCAAAAATATAAAAATAAAATTTTAACAAGATAAATATCATTAAAAAACTTAAATCACTTGGATAGCCTTATTCAACAAAAATAAAATATATAAAAAAATAAATAACAAATATTTTTATTCAAATTATTTTATTTCATCAGTTCATGTAAGTATTGATTTGTGGATAAAATTTCAGACTTCAAAATACTTAATTTCATTGTAGAGAAAAATCAAGTGAACTCAGTATGTTTGATTTTATTAATTATGAATTAGAAAATTAAAATCTAAACTTAATCGCCAAAAATGATGTGTTTAACTCAATTGTCAAGAGTTTTCAAAAAAATTTTAAAAATTTTTTAAAAATTAAATTGAATGAAAATTTATTCCTAAAGTCTAGCATTATCAAGGGAAGACCCACCCATGGTCAAATTGAGTATTAGGGACTGAAATGCTTATTAATTACTTAAAACTAATAATATGAAGATAATGTTTATCTAAGAAAAATTGAATATAAAGTAAGGTGTAAACAATATAGAAAAATATAAATAGACAGCAAAATGGACAATTCAGTAATTTTGTAAGAAAGCCCAAACCTAATTAACTATTCTTTTATTATATTGACTAAGAGAAAATAATATTTTATAATTATTGAAGTTTATCATAAATAATAATTTTTGGATAATTTAATTTATATATGGAACCATATTTTATCTATATAATGCAAGTAGAGTATATAAAATATTTGTCTACTTAGGATAGGATATTATGCTCAATCATAATTAAAAAGTTTATTTAAAAATATTAATTAGAAAAACTATCATTTTCCATTATTGAAATTTGAGCTTCAGAACAGATTATGATATAGGGACCAGATAGAGTTTACACAAGGTAAGTAGAGCTCTTTCTCCTCTTTACGATTTTGTATTGTAATGTCTAGTTATCAGCGCATATATTTTGGATGTCAATATTTATTTTTGAAATTTATCAATTTGATAATCAATTGTGATTTTAGCTTCATCATTTTATAGGTTAATATTGTTCACCATAGTATCGGTATGTATTACTTTATCCATGAATTATAGTTGCCAATGTGGAATTGGTAATCTTGTGAAATCATCAATTATGATCATTGGCACATCTTGATAGAGGATTATAGTTTAATAACCTGATTGGCATTGGTTTACACTTAACTTATTTAGCTTTGTGATTTGGTTGATTGATATTGTGAACTAGTTTGTAGGACTAGTGGCCCTTAATAGAATGATTGGGGGCTAGAGCCATTCACGTAATATGATGCGACAAGGTTGGTAATGTTTGGTAAGCACAATAGGGTATTAGTTATACCTTAAATTTAGATAAAGGTATTTTTTAGCCCACCCTTATTGTTGTAGGTTGGCCACTTGTGTTGGGTAATATTGACTATCTAGATTGCATAGTAGGCTGGATCATGGAGCAAGATACCAAACTTTTTTATTGGATTTGATGCCTTTGTTGGATTGAATAGAAAAGTGTCATGTGTATGATGCATTGATGTATGCTTGGGCATAGCATGTGTTTTTATGAATTGAAGCTTGATGTAGATGGACCCCACTTTTACGTAACTAGGTTACATCAAAGTGGAATATGTAACCCTCTTAATTTTTTAAGATTTTGATTATTTATAAAAAATTCAATCCGTTTATTATACTTAATATCATATGTTTCCCTAAGAAACCAAGTTTCATCCTGATCAAGCATGTTTATGGGCCACATATATAGAGGATAGATATATTGGATAAGAGTGGTGATAATGTTTTTAATGAATTGTATAACTAATACAATGTTATTTAAATTTCGTTATAAAAGTATGAATTGGTATCTAACTATTTTATGGATTTTATTGATGACTCAAAATCTCTTATAAAAGTATGAAACGTCATATACTTATATGATGGAATATGAATTTATTTATATAATTTATATTGAACATGTTATTAGTAAATTTAATATGAGGAATAAATAAAATATCAAATCAAAATTCTGAAATTTATTAATAAAATTGGTGCTTTCTTCAGCAACTATACGGATTGTGGTTCTCAATGTAATGGTTGGGACCAGAGCTATTCACATAATGTGATGCAACATGGCTGCAACTATGTGAAAAACGCACCAGGGTATCAGTTACACATCGAGTTTAGATACAGGTGTTTTTCGGTCCACCCACGTTGTGCTAGTTTGGTCATTTGTGTTGGCAGAGTTGGCCACTGTTGCTATGCTACATTGGTTATTCAATTACATAATTGATAGGACTTCAAGGCGAGAAACCAAACTTCCCTATTGGAGTTGAGACCTTACAGGTTTGATTTGAGAAGTGACATGTTGATACATTAATGCATGCTTAGGCATAAACATGTATTCCATATGATTCAAAGCCTAATTTAGGTTTGAAAAATGATTTTTATTTAATGGCATGTCACATTGGTTGCTCAAAAATTGTAAATTTTCATTTACATGCTCTACTTGCTGAGTTTACCTAGACTCATGTGCTTTTATTCCCTTTTATTTTAAATGGCAGAACTATGGATGTAGACCACCAAGAGATGGTGGTTTAACTAGCACAAACAAGTAGGGATGCGCAACTTGTTACTTATATTTTGACCCTTTCTAAGGGTAGATACTTATGTATATAAATTTTGGAATTGAATATACATATGTACGTTAATCAGGTTAGTCATATAATTAAGATGTTTACTCTATGTTAGCACTTGTGATTATTCTTCTTATTATTAACAATTTTAAAGATTAGCTATCGGATGCCCTGGTAGCCTGTAATGACCATTGCACTAATATGTTGACTTATCAGTGGGGCGTTACAGATAAAGGTGGTATTAGAGCCAGTAATGGGTAAGGACCACATGTTGCAAGATGATGATAAAGGTATTCCATATAAGTTAATGGGGTGCACTAGTCTATAGTGGTGAATTAGAGACCCTAAGACTACTCACATATTTGCTTTGTATGGCAATCTCTAAATATATATTTTTAAATGTATTTAGGTATATATGGTGACGTTAAAAAAAGGTAGAGGAAGGCCACATGGTACACTACAAATTGTGGGTCATAATGTACAAACACGTGCATTTACAACATAGAAATTTCATAAATGGGGGTGTCGAGTAACACTAGAGATGATAGAGTGGGATGTAGTCATGTTGTTCCTACCATAGAAAATATGGTTGGTAGTTCTGTCTTAACTAGATTTATGGATACACTTAAAGGAATAATGCATGAGATGTAGGAGAAGTTTTGTCAAGAGATACAAGGGGAATCTCTTCAGCAGTCACCACCAATAGGGCCCAAAATGGTACCTAGTGTTCAAACTAGGGGGCCCAGTTAGTAGATGGATAGATAACCTACACAAATGATAGTAACACAACTAAGACCCTCTACACCTACTCCCAGTGGTGATGACGATATTAGGGTTATAGTAGGAGGCCAAGCAGTAGTGGATGCAGATTAACAAGAGAAAAGGAGAATGCCAAGTGGATATGTTTTTTAGTCCATGCAACCACCAAAGTTCTCTGGATTCGCAGATTATAAAATTTCTATTAATTGGATCAAAGAACTTGACAAGATGTACAGTGTTTCAGATGCATCAAAGAGCAGAAAGTGTGCTTTGCATAATGTTTATTAATAGATGAGGCTGAATGGTGGCGGGATTCTGAGAACCAAACATTGACTTGCTGATTAGAAGACTTATCATGGGTTTAGTTTCGAGAACACTTCTACCGTTATTATGTTCCAAATAGTGACGATGTGTAGAGAGCTGCTGAATTTTATTCTCTGGTATAAGAGAAGACGATGGACACTTAGTATGATCTCCAATTTAGATCATTATCCCCATTTGTATCATGGATAAAGACAGACCTATTGGAGAAAGCACAAAAGTTTCATAAGGGACTTAGACATTCTACATGGACAAGGATGTCAATAGTCCATACAGATGATTATGCTACAATCCTGAAAATAGCTCGCAGTGTAGAGAGAGAAGAGGCCAAATGGGAAAAATCTCAAGAGCTAAAAAGAAGCTTTGAGCAAAACAGGTGAGACGAATTTCAAGGCTCTAAACAAAAGCAGCCTCAAACGGAGTCACAATTTATAGAGACCTTACCAAAAGTCATCCAAAGTTTTCAAATATTATGGTTGTGGAGAGATCAGCCACATCTAAATTAACTGCCTTAACACTCAGGTTATTTACTATCATTGTGGGCACTAGGGACATCACTGATCTATGTGTCCTCAACTTCAAGCTAGGGAACCTCAAGTGGGCGATGTGATTGCTAGGCAACATCTACAAGAAGTTATTTGAACACGTGCATAGATTCCTATACACGGTGGAGGACAGAGAGGGTGACCCCACCAACTTCACAGTATCAGCCTCCATGGTATGTCAAGCAGCAACCACTTCATATTGCCTAAAGAAAGCAAACTAGTACTCGCATTTAGGCAACCACAGCAGAGGAAGCTCAAACTGTGCATGAAGTGTTGACAGGTATAATTCTTATGCCACCTAGTTAGTGATTATTTTATAACCCGAATGATGTCTTATTTATTTAATACTCATATTCAGGTGAATTATTAGTGTGTGGATACCTAACTCATGTGTTATTTGATCTTGTTGCCACACATTCTTTTATTTCGTTCATCTTTATTTAAAGACCAATTTACATTCAGTTCCTATAGAGCCAAACTTAAGGGTATCTACTCCATTGCGAATAGTACGCATCACTACGTAAATATCCTGTGATTGTTAGATTACTAATGAGAGCAGGAATTTTCTTAAAATAGGTAGTAATTAGACCAATGAGTTTCATACCTATCATCTTCACTGGCAGTTCATAAGGCAAGGTCTAAAAATTAATCTCAATTATGAAGGCAGGGTACTTAATTCGAAAAGGTTATATGGCTTTCCTAGTATCAGCTATTGATGCAAAACCTGAGACAAGGTCACTAGAAAACATACCTATTGTTTGAGAATTCCCTTATGTGTTCCCAAGAGAAATGCCTAGTTTACCTCCAAAGTAAGATGTGGAATTCCGCATTGAGTTGTATGCAGGCACCGACCCTGTATAACAGGCACCATACAAGATGACACCTGTAGAGCTAGAAAATTGAAAAATCAGCTTCAAGAATTATTAGATAAAGATTTTATTCGCCCTAGTATATCCCCATGGGGTGCACCAGTACTATTTATTGAAAATAAAGATGGTAGCCTTCGGCTCTGCATCGATTGTAGAGAACTAAATAAAGTAATAGTAAAAAATAAATAGCCATCTATCCATTTCCATGAATTGATGATCTATTTGACCAATTACAGGGTGCCAATGTGTTCTCAAAGATAGATTTGTAGTCAAGGTATCATCATATGCGAGTCTAAGATATTGACATCCCAAAGACAGCATTTAGGACCATAGATGATTATTTTGAGTTCCTAGTGATGAATTGGGTCTTTCAAAAGTAATTAGATCAATTTATTGTGGTCTTCATCAATGATATCTTGATATACTCTCGTAAAGATACAAAGCATGAATATCATCTAAGATTAGTCTTACAGTGATTAAAGGAGCAAAAATTATATGCTAAGCTCAAGAAATGTGATTTTTTACTAGGGGTACAACTCATGTAAGGTTGTACCAAGTTTGGGTGAACCCTAAGCCTACCAAGTTGAGTTGAACCTAAAGCTAAATATTAGAATTCAGCTTTGGGTAAAGTTCAGATCGGGTTGGCATTGGTTTCGGGTTGAAATTCAAGTTACTTTCAAATCAATATAACTTGAAATTACAAATAAATATAATAAAATTTTTAAATATTGTTGCATTTGCAAATGAATAATTTATAGGTGAATGTATAAATATGACTTATGATATATTTGGTTTTGATAAAAGTTAGCCTTTTAATTAAAAGATAATTCTAAATACAATGAACATAATATATTTGCACATAACAATTAATGTAAGAAAAAGAAATGAGATTAAATAAAATTACTATATAAAGTTTAATAAAAGTGAAACTTATGTCTTGTAAATAATTTGAATATATGCAATAATTTAAAGAGTCGATATATTTATAATTATTTGCAAATAAAGTTAATGTAGATTTAATATATTCAACTTTTATGAACAAATGTG
>JAXCLR010000001.1:13610693-13623760 GCA_035584095.1 Annona squamosa
ATGGACCCCACTTTTATGTAACTAGGTTACATATGAGTAGAATATGTAACTAGGTTACATATAAGTAGAATATGTAACCCTCTTAATTTTTTAAGATTTTGATTTTTTATAAAAATTCAATCCATTTATTATATTTAATATCATGTGTTTCCCTAAGAGACCAAGTTTCATCCTGATCAAGTACGTTTATGGGCTACATATATAGAGGATAGATATGTTGGATAAGAGTGGTGATAATGTTTTTCATGAATTGGATAACTAATACAGTGTTATTTAAATTTTGTTATAAAAGTATGAATTAGTATCTACCTATTTTATGGATTTTATTGATGATTCAAAATCTCTTAAAAAGTATGAAATGTCATATACTTATATGATGGAATATGAATTTATTTATATAATTTATATTGAACGTGTTATTAGTAAATTTAATATGAGGAATAAATAAAATATCAAATAAAAATTCAGAAATTTATTAATAAAATTGTTGCTTTTTCAGCAACTATATGGGTTGTGGTTCTCAACGTAATGGTTGGAAGCAGAGCTATTCACGTAATGTGATGTGACATGGCTGCGGATGTGTGAAAAGCGCATCAAGGTATTAGTTACACATCAGGTTTGGATACATGTGTTTTTCGGTCCACCCACGTTGTGCTAGTTTGGTCATTCGTGTTAGGCAGAGTTGGCCACTGTTGCTATGCTACATTGGCTATTCGATTGCATAATTGATAGGACTTCGAGGCGAGACACCAAACTTCCTTATTAGAGTTGAGACCTTATAGGTTTGATTTGAGAAGTGGCATGTGCTTGATATGCTAATGCATGCTTGGGCATAAACATGTATTCCACATGATTCAAAGCCTGATTTAGATTTGAAAATTGATTTTTGTTTAATGGCATATAAACATTAGTTGCTCAAAAATTGTAAATTTTCATTTACATGTTGTACTTACTGAGTTTAACCAGACTCATGTGCTCTTATTCCCTTTTATTTTAAATGGCAGAATTGTGGATGTAGACCAACAAGGGGATGGTGATTTAACTAGGACAAGCAAGTAGGGATGTGCAATTTGTTACCTATATTTTGACCCTTTCTGAGGGTAGATACTTATGTATATAAATTTTGAATATAATATATATATAGACGTTAATTAGCTTAGTCATATAATTACGATGTTTATTTTATGTTAGCATTTGTGATTGTTCCTCTTATTATTAATGATTTTAGAGATTAGCTACCGGATGCCCTTGTAGCTTGTAATGACCATTGCACTAATATGTTGACTTGTCAATGGAGCATTACAGATAAAGGTGGTATTAGAGCAAGTAATGGGTAAGGACTACATGTTGCAAGATGACGTAAAGGTAGTTAATTCCATATAAGTCAATGGGGCGCACTAGTCTATAGTGGTGAATTAGAGACCCTAAGATTACTCACATATTGGCTTTGTATGACAATCTCTAAATATATATTTTTAAATGTATTTAGGTAGATATGGTGAAGATAAAAAGAGGTAGAGGGAGGCCACATGGTACACTACGAACTGTGGGTCATAATGTACAAACACATGCATCTACAACATAGCAAATTCTAGAAATGGGGGTGCTTAGTAACACTAGAGATGATAGAGTGGGATGCAGTCATGTTGTACCTACCATATAAAATATTGTTGGTAATTCTGTCTTAACCAAATTTATGGATATACTTAACGAGGCGATGCATGAGATGCAGGAGAAGTTCCGTCAAGAGATACAAGGGGAATCTCTTCAGTAGCCACCACCAACAGAGCTAGTGTACTAACTACAGGGCTCAGCTAGTGGATTGATAGATAGCCTATACTAATGATAATAACACGAGGCTCCCAATGGTGATGACAGTATTAGGCTTACAGTAGGAGGCTAAGCAGTAGTGGATGCAGATAAACAAGAGAAAAGGAGAATGCCAAGTGGATAACTTTTTAGTCCATGCAACCAATAGAGTTCTCTGGATTTGCAAATTATAAAATTGCTATTAATTGGATCAAACAACTAGAGAAGATGTACAATGTTTCAGATGCATCAAAGAGCAGAAAGTGTGCTTTTCACAATGTTTATTAATAGATGAGGTTGAACGGTGATGGGATTCTGAGAACCAAACATTGACTTATCAATTGGAAGACTTATCATGGGTCGAGTTTTGAGAACACTTCTACCGCTATTATGTTCCAAATAGTGACAAGGTGCAGGGAGTTGTTGAATTTTATTCTCTAGTACAAGAGAAGATGATGGCCACTTAGTATGATCTCCAATTTAGATCATTATCCCGATTTGTATCATGGATAAAAACTGACCTAGTGGAGAAAGCACAAAAGTTTTGTGAGGGACTTAAACATTCTACATGGACAAGGATGTCAATAGTTCATATACAATCCTAAAAATAGCACGCACTGTAGAGAGAGAAGAGGCAGAATGGGGGAAATCTCAAGAGCTAAAAAGAAGGTTTGAGCAAAACAGGTGAGGCAAATTTCAAGGTTGCAAACAAAAGCAGCCTCACACGGAGTCACAATTTGTAGAGACCTTACCAAAGTCATCCAAAGTTTTCAAATGTTATGGTTGTGGGGAGATCAACCACATCTAAATTAATTGCCTTAGCACTCAGGTTATTTACTATCATTGTGGGCAGTAGGGACACCGCCAATCTATGTGTCTTCAACTTCGAGCTAGGGAACCTCAAGCGGGCAATGTGATTGCTAGGCAACATCTACAAAAATTGTTCGAACACGTGGGTAGATTCTTAAACGTGGTGGAGGGCAGAGAGGATGACCCCACTAACTTGCACAATATCAGCCTCCATGGTATGTCAAGCAGCAGCCACTTCGTATTGCCCAAAGAAAGCAAGCTATTGCTCGCATTTAGGCAACCAGGACAAAGGAAGCTCAAACTACACAAGAAATGGTGATAGGTATAATTCTAATGCCACCTAGTTAGTGATTCTTTTATAGCCTAAATGATGTCTTATTTATTTATTACTGTATATTCAAGTGAATTATTAGTGTGTGGATACTTAACTCATGTGTTATTTCATCTTAGCGCCACACATTCTTTTATTTCATCCATCTTTATTTGAAGACCAATTTACATTCGGTTCTCGTAGAGCCAAACTTAAGGGTATCTACTCCATTGCGAATAGTACACACTGCTACACGAATATGTCGTGATTGTTAAATTACTAATGAGAGCAGGAATTTTCCTGAAACAAATAGCAATTAGACCTATCATCTTCACTGGCAGTTCATAAGGCAAGGTCTTGAAATTAATCTCGATAGTGAAGGTAGGACACTAATTTGAAAGGGTTGTATGGCTTTCTGGTATCAGTTGTTGATGTAGAACCTGAGACTAGGTCACTGGAAAACATACCTATTGTTTGAGAACTCCCTGATGTGTTCCCAGGAGGTTTGCCTAGTTTTCCTCCAAAGCAAGAGGTGGAATTCAGCATTGAGTCGTATGCAGGCACTAAGCCTGCATAAAAAGCACCATACATGATGACACCTGTAGAGCTAGAAAAAATGAAAAAGCAGCTTCAAGAATTATTAGATAAATGTTTTTCACCCTAGTATATCCCCATGGGGTGCACCATTACTATTTATTAAAAAGAAAGATGGTAGCCTTCGGCAATGCATCGATTATGAAGAATTAAATAAAGTAATAGTGAAAAATAAATATTCATATATTCATTGCCATGAATTGATGATCTATTTGATCAATTGCAGGGTGTCAGTGTATTCTCAAAGATAGATTTGTAGCTAGGGTATCATCATATGCAAGTCTGAGATATTGACATCCCAAGGACAACATTTAGGACCATATATGATTATTATGAGTTCCTAGTGATGAATTGGATCCTTCAAGAGTATTTAGATCAATTTGTTGTGGTCTTCATCAAGAATATCTTGATATACTCTCATAAAGATACAGAGCATGGGCATCATCTAAGATTAGTCTTATAGCAGTTAAGGGAGCAAAAATTATTTGTTAAGTTCAAGAAATGTGATTTTTTACTAGGGGTACAACTCAGGTTAGGTTGTACCAGGTTAGGGTGAACCCTAAGCCTACCAAGTTGAGTTGAGCCTAAACTAAAATATTAGAATTTGGCTTTGGGTCGAGTTTGGACCAGGTTAGCGTTGGTTTTGGGTTGAAATTCAGGTTACTCTCAAATCAATAGAAGTTGAAATTACCAATAGAAATAATAAATTTTTTAAATATGATTGCATTCGCAGATGAATAATTTACACGTGAATATATATAAATATGATTAATGATATCTTTGCATTCGCAGATGGGTTTTGGGTTTTCTCAGGTCAAGTTGAAATCGAGTTTAATTTGAAACCTGATACCAATTGCACCCTATTCTAGCAACCAAGCATCTCTTTCTTAGGACATGTATCAGCAAATGGACAATAGTGGATCCTCATAAGATAGAGGAGATTGTGAATTGGGCAAAGCCAACCATAGTGACTGAGGTTAGCAACTTTTAAGGGCTAAGCGACTATTATATACGGTTTGTAGAGGGATTCTTTGCAATCATAGTGCCGCTTGCAAGGTTTAACTCAGAAAAATGTCAAGTTTGATTAGACAAACAAGTGTGAATTAGCCTTTCAGGCTTGAAGCAATGATTGGTTGAAGCTCTAATTTGGTTGTTCCTTCAGGCATAGAAGGCTTAGTGATATATAATGATGCTTCTAAGAGGGGTCTAATGTGTATATTAATGTAAGCTAATCGCTTATCATTCTATGCAGTTAAGATCACATGAGCAAAATTACCCTACCCATGATCTAGAGCTTGCTATGATGGGATGAAAAATGGTGTGGTGCAATTTGTAGCTAGATGTTTAACTTGTCAACAGGTCAAGACAGAGCACTAAAGGCCAGGTAGATTATTGCAGCCTATCGAGTTATTGACTTGGAAGTGGGAAGAGACTACCATGGACTTCATCGCTAGTTTGCCAAGGACTTGAGCTGGATATGACACCATATGGGTTATCATGGATAAACTGACAAAGTTAGTTTGCTTCATCGTAATTAAGGCTATATTTACTACAGAGAAGCTAGCTTAGATCTATACATGGAAATTATCCCATTACATGGTGTTCCTAAGTCCATTATTTTTTATTGGAGTTTTGTTTTTACATCCTGATTTTGGAAAGTCTTGCGCAAAGCAATGAGGACTAGATTAAAGTTTAGTTTTTCCTTCCATCCTTAAATGGATGGGCAGATTGAGAGAGGCAACTAGCAATTAGAAGATAAGTTACGAGCCCACATCATGGATTGGGAAGTAGCTAGAATGAGTACCTATCATTGGTAGAATTTGCATACAATAATAGCTATCACTCTAGCATACAGATGTATCTAACAAGTCTCTTGCAGGATTATCTTAATAAATATTCTCAAATATGAAACAAATAACATATATATAATGATATAAAAAAATTTATAACATTTGTAAATCCATCTTTGTGGGTTATTTGGTGTTTGAAAGTAGGATTTTTCATTTGCCTGTACTACATCAACAATAGATTGTTGGATACTCCATTCCCTTCACTTTCTTTGACACAACTACAATAAGGAAAGTAGTGTTAATAGCTAGCCGAATTCATCTTTCAATTTGACTAAAACAAAATGAAATATTTAAAATTTATTGATAGAAGGTACATATTCATATAATTTCCAATAACGTTGTTAATTAGAATAGAATGTATTATCATTTCTCATATATGTAGTTGACTTAAATGAATACTAGATGCATTCATGGAAAAAAATAGTGACCAAATTTCATGATGTAGGCAAATTATATGTTTTTACTTTCTTAATCATTTACAGGGCCAAATATAAAGGCAATTATGCAAAATATATTCCATTCCCCAATTTCCCTTGATGATCTTTTAATTTGTTGACCACTTTTTCATGTCGAGTCCATTTGGGTACTTTTTAAAAAAGAGAATGAAACAATATCATCTACGTACAAGCATTATCATGTGATATATAAATTATAGAGATGAAAACCTAAAGGAATGTTTAAAATTTGCACCTACCTATGATGGGTTTTCCTCTGAACTTCTAATTAGCAACATGCAAAATAGAATAGAGGGGAAGAAGAGACCATAGCTAGAAGCCCAAAACCACTGGCGATTGGTGAGTTTCGATGCCCTAGTGATTGACGAGCGTTGTGGTATTCGTCTCTAGCAACTAGCAAGAAGAGGATCAGCAGACTCAATAAGAAAGCAGATGTAACAAGGAAGAAGACAAGACAATACAACAAGGAGCATGTAATAATTAGGAGAAAAAAAATAAAATTTGACCAGTCAAATGATGATGTGTCCACTGATGTGATATCTTGACCATTGACCGCTTGACCAAGCAATAAGCGAGGAATAAGTGGAGTGTTAATGGGCTAAGCCTAATTAATCTCACTTAGGTTCAATCGGTTGGGTTATTTGTAATGTTATAAGTATTTAACTCAACAACCCAAGATGCTTAGATGGTTAAAAATTGAGTTTCAATGAATGCATAAAGAGTAAGTTTTCTTTTTTAGCTCTATAGGCCCTACCGATTTGAAATTCAAATCTCAAAATGAAACAGATTTGATTAGAGGCAATCGTTTCTCCGGTGAATCCTCTGGAGAGTTACGATGAAGTTATAAATAAATTGTTTTTGAGTTGATGGGATACATCGAAGAAAAAAGAAGAAATGTTACCGCTGAAGAAAGGGAAAAACCTCTCTAATCCATTCAAGTGATCCGTTTCATTTTCTTTTTTAAGGTAAGGATGGTTTTGCCTCTTTAGCTTTTAATTGTGGCATGATTTAATGAGGATTTATCATATGATTATGTTACTGATTATGCTAATATATGATTTCATAGTCATTAATCATGCCAAGATTATGTCATGGACGCCACATAATTATTTGAGGAATGTATTATTTATATTAAAATTAATTATGTGAGAAATTATCAAATAATTTGAGGGTTTTATTAACATAAGGATAATTTTGGGCAAGATGGAAAGCATAATGTCATAATCACAATTTGTTTTGAGTAAAATAAATTAACGTGCGTAATTATGTATGTTATATTATACTTGGATGACCTAAAATTAAATATGTTAGCTAAATTATTGATGGAAGAAATTTTAATGCATTTAAGATGTTTAAAGGAGATATACATATATATATATATCAAAATAATATTAAAATATTATTATATAAATGGTTGAATTGGAAAAATGGAAGTCACTGCCTATTCTCAAAATTTAAGGATATTTTACAATTTCACCTAGTAGTTTTCTAAAAATCATGAGTTGCCATGGAGTTTCTATAAAATCAGGAGACAACAAAAGAGTCTATAATTTCAAAAGTTAGAAGTGGGTTTCCAGGACTGGGCTGGATCCAAGATGAGCCCAGCAGCAAACTAGCCCAATGGTTGCAATGGGCTTGAGGAGGAGGATCCAGTAGGCCATCTCAGGGCTTAGAGCCTAAAGCTGAAACCTAGGCAAAGAAGTCTAGAGCACAACCTAACAGGAAGCCCAGTCAGGCAAGATCGCCGGCGACGAGCCAAAGTTGTTGGCGACTAGGGAGACATGGCCTAATTTGGTGCGTTCATCTTCAAGTTGATGTAAATTGAGCTCTAAATGTCCAATTTGAGTGATCTAGGGTTTTTTTCTTATGGATTTGGAAATTGCGAGTTCGATGGAAGGACTAGATTAGTCGAATGAGCCTAGAAGTTTGAATTTTGGGGATAGAGAAGTATCTTAAGCGATTTAATATTCTAAATTCTTAGGGTAGTCCTAACTTAAAAGTGAGTACTCCCAGAAAAAATAATGGCATATGAGATGTGTTAGAGGGTTAAAGAATTGAGCAATTGAGAGAAAATGACATATTCTTATTATCTTAATTCCATGACATTATCTCACTTGCTATGTTCTTGTGAATTTATCCTTTTTCCTTTGACTCTCAGATGACCTAATGGATGGTAGCCAATGAGATAGTGGTTGCATGATGAATTTATCTAAATTTTTTTATTTCATTTATTTTATGTAATAAGTGTCTTGACTTGGATGTAAATATTTTTATTGATGTGGGCATGGTTGTAATAACTTGATGAACATAATTACTTGTATGTATTAGTACAAGTAAGTTAACTCATCGAGATGGTTTTATTCAATGTATGGAAAGATCCTGGAGTTTTAAATGACTCGGACCGAAAATTATGGCAAAAACTTTGATTTTTAGTTCAGGCCATTATAGATAGTATCAAAGCCAATTTCATACATAGAGATGAATAAACCAGAGAACATGGAAATATGTAAGAGTAATTTCAATTTTACTTTTCTTTTTTAACGTTTAAAATAGTGATTAAACTGACATTTACTATTTTCATGAACAAAGAGAAAGCCTTTGGAATGAGTTTCCTTAAGAAAGATCTGGAGAAGCGGAAAACACCAACTAATGATGAACCTGGAGCAACACGGTCACGTGCTAGGAGGGCACTAACCAATGCCAAGAAGTTGGATATGATGGGAGAGGATCTAAAAGAGTCAAGGTTAGCACAAAATGCAATTAAATTCGAGCTACTTCGAGCTTAAGAGACTGTCCGACAATAGATGCATCAAAACTTTGAGACCTTACAAGGGATAGTGACCAACCTAGCATCTATGATATTAAAGACGCAAGAGAAATAAATATCACAGTACGCAGAGTTGGCCATCCTAAGAGCAAAGTTGGCAGCATTCCAAAAACCACTTGCAGAGACTCAAACATCTCCTCCCAAGAGGTCTACCGATGTTTCTCATAAGATTTTAGAGCAAGTGAGGAAGAAGGCAACTATCCCGTAACCTGTTCCTATGAAGCGGTATAAACAAATAGCAAACAAAATGCCTAAGGCTTATGATGAGTCTAATGATAATTTTGAGTCAACTGACAAAAAGGGGCCGAAAGAACCGCATGGGACCCATTGTGGGTCTCGTTCATCTTCCCCAAAGCCAAATCCTCTAGCTCAACAAGCGTTTGTTCCGAATATGCCTCCCAAGCAATCTCCTCCACCGACACATATTCTACCTCAAGGGCGCCTACATCTGAGAAAGTCTCACCCAGTTTGGGGAAGCTACTACGATGTAATAAGTGCAAGCATTGAAGATAGTGTGTGCTTCCGCTGAACACTTATTTCAGAAGTATGCAGCCTGGACATTAGGCAAAGAACTACACACATGAGATTGCTTGCGATATTTAGGGTCCCCGGGCATAGGGTTAAAGAGTGTCTAATAAAGGGACAGAGGAAAATAGGAGATTAAATTTAGTTGTCTTCTTTCAATGTACTAAATATTTTGGAGTTCTAACAAACTTGCAGTAGATATTAAAAGTTATTTATGATAGATTATTCTTTTATGTGGATGGATATATTGTTTGTTTGGCAATGCATGAACTTAAGACATTTTCTTAAGTTAAAATATTATATCTTTGTTTCAGAATGGCCTCTCATGGAAATCCTCCACAACCTAACCCAATGCAAAGGCAGGGTCGGGGGTTAATCCATTATCAATTAGTATGTCTGAAGCAGGTACATCCCAAGCAAGAGTTGTTCCAAGGTTACGCCAAGGAGAACACTTACCCCATGAAGAACCATCTCAGAAGGCAAACTGATGAGCTTTTATACCACTTGATGAAAGCTCAACGTCCCCTCAGAGGTCTGAAGGGACAGTTGGTACTAACCAAAATCCTGGGAGGAGGCCTGTGGTGCCCTCGACCAAAGGCACCAAAATCTTACTCCGAGATTGTTTTTGATGGGCATATGAGAAATAAGATTGTTGCCCTGATCACGTGGTGGGATTTTTAAATCCATTTCATTTAGCGAAATTTTTTTCCCATTTCATTTCCTTCATCTCATTTAATCTTTTACAAGTAACCTATACTTGTAACCATTTGCATATATTATTCAAACATATCATTCTTAAATCATCAATTGATTCATAACCTGATAGTCTTCATATCAATATAAAGTATTCATCTATTCTCAGCATATAAGTAGTTTCAATTAACTTTTCTCTTGTCTCAGTCATATCATATCAATACAAGTCATTCATGAATATTCGTAACTCAAAAAACTTGATCATTTATATCATAAACTTTCATCATCAAACCATAATATATGTATATCATATAATTGATACACAAGTAATCTTTCTTTCATATCACAAATAGACATATAGTCATGACCTGAATTCAAATGGAATTCTCGATGTAAATACTTATCTATTCACATCACATTAGAGATATTCACAACCTAAGACTTCATTATCAACACATTCATTCATCCACAACATCCAGGTAAATAATATTTAGCTTTGCACCTCCTCTTAGGCCTTATACTTGCCTAGGGTTGGGGGAAAACAAAACATGAGTGATAAACTAAGTAAGTATTTTTATTTTAAACTCTTTTCAAAACCCTTTTTTTCTTATAAATATTTCATTATCCAAATTTTAGGCTTTTCAAAGGCAAAGCATATGTACATAAACCTTTTTCATATAAATCTTTCTTCATTGAGACATTTTCATGACCTAAAATATTTTCATAAAAATCTTTTTTCATGTGGGCATACTCGTGTCTTAAAATATTTTAATGAAAATCTTTTTCCATGTGGACATTCTTATGTTCTAAAATACTTTCATATAAACTTTTTTTCATGTGGATATTCTCATGTCCTAAAATATTTTCATATAAACTATTTTTTTATGTAGACATTCTTATGTTCAAAAATATTTTTATGTGTCTATTTTAGGGCTTTTTAAAAGCATAAGCAAAGACGCCTCTATTCCTCTTGTAGGTGACACTTATCAAATGATCATCAATGATCATTCCATAGGAAAGAAACCTTTCATGTGATAGCAAGCATGCGAGCTTTGCGGCTATTCTTAAACCTTCTGCCATTTCAGAGAAGGCGTCACCGACCTCCCACCTTTCAATAGCGACTTGGCCACATGTAGAAGGAGGCCCTAGTCCATCTGCGACAGCCTCTATGATGGACCTATTCATCATTATGGTGCACCATACATCATTTTTATCCACATCGACATGCTAATATGATTTCATAAAACCATATAGATCTCGATTTGTGTCCTCTTGAAATCTCACTGACATCTGTCTGTCTTTTTTCTCAAAATTGAAAACTTGGCAACTTTGTGCGTTTTTCAACAAAACAAAAAACTTGGCAAATCTGTGCCTTTTTCAAAACTGAAAGCTTGGAAACTTTGTGACCTTTTTCAAAACTAAAAGCTTCGCAACTCTATACCCTTTTTCAAAACTAAAAGCGTGGCAACTCTGTGCCAAGGTCATTTCCTAAATAATGAATATGCAACTATATCATTTTCATTCATGTCATAATTTTTCATGTGATGGTACGCTAGCCCGGTGAAATCTTTGTCATATGGTAGATAACACTTATCAAGTAATCAGCTACCCACGGAAATATGATCATTTTACTAAAAGATGTCAGCCACACCGACTTGGGAATTTCAATGACACAACTACCCATGAAAACATGATTTTTCTTACCCTAACTAGTCTCCTAACTTTCCGTGCATGATTTTCATCTACCCCAACATTATATACCTCATTTGCATGACATATTTGTCATTCTCATATAGAGAAGACTTGCATATTCATTTTGAACACAATTCGTAAAACAATATTCAAGTCACAAATTTGGGATGACCACCCTTAAATGGTTTTAAAATCATCAATATAAAGCAGTTTTCAAAACACTTCAAAATTCAAGAAATTTTAAAACATTTCAATTTTTAAGAATTCAAAAGTTTTACTTGTTTACTTGTAAACAAGTTTTGAAACTAATATAACAAAATAATTTCAAAATCCTTCAATATTTGAAAAAAATTAAACTTTGAAAAGCTTTTCTTGCAAATATTTTTATTCCTATTTTTGGGCTTCGCAAAGGATATGTAGCGCATCTTTTCCATTAATCCACTTCGGCATCATATTTTCATTTATACAACATCCTTATCATTCCTATATATATGTAAAGAAAAACATGCATATTCTTTGAACGCCATTAACAAACAAAAATCAAATCATCTCATATAATCAACTTATCGAGTTGGCCATTCTTAAACTCTTTTAGAAACGTCAGCATAAAACATTTTCAAATCATTTTTCTATTCAAAGAAATTCCAAATATTTTAAGAACATTTTTTCAAATGTTTTGCTTGAAAATACCAATTTTGTAAAGAAATCAAAATTTTCTTTTCATAAATCAAACTTTCTTAAATCAACTTTCTTTTCACAAACCCTTTTGAAATATTTAAATGAAATAATTTCTAAACACTTCAATAATTAAAAAAGATTGCTTACAATGAAGCAATCCCCAATCATATCCATATTTGAAAGATAACATTTTAAAAGTTTTTGCTTACTTTCAAATATCATTTCATAAAGGAAATCAACTTCTTTATCATAAAAATCCTTTTTGAAGTAGGATTTTAAAGGACTTATCTACACATATCACTTCAACACTTGAAATAAAATCAACATATTAAAAAGTTTTCTTGGTTACAAGCAAATCCTAGAATCATCAGTATGAAGCCCTTTCAAATATTTCAACACATGAAATGAAATTAATATTTTAAAAACAATTTGCTTGCTTACAAGAAATCTTAGAATCATCAATATAAAGTCATTTCAAATATTTCAACACTTGAGATGAAATTCAAATTTTCAAAAGTTTGCTCGTTTACCTTTGGAAAATTCGCTCGTCCTTTGGATCTTTTTCTTGCCTTAACCTAGACAAGTGGAAAATGATCATCTTATATACTTGCATACCATTGTTGGTCCCAAGTTTACGGCAATACCCAAGAGGGGAAGGGTGAATTGGGTATTAAAAACATTTTACAACTTAAACAAACACTTTACCCCGGATTAATCTAGTCCCCTTTATAAAGCAACAAAATGAAGAGCAATATAATGTAGAGAGCAGAAATATAAATCAACACACAAGATTTTATAGTGGTTCGGGCAACCTCCCTACTCCA
>JAXCLR010000001.1:13623860-13643395 GCA_035584095.1 Annona squamosa
TCGATTTCAACTCTGGACAGAAATGACGTGTCGAAGTCGATGTTGGAGTCGACTTGGTCTGCGACTTCACCCAAGTCACACACAAAGTCGACTTCGTTTGCGACTTTGGCAGCTCTGCTCCTCAATTTCAACTCTGGAAGGAAATGACGTCTCGAAGTCGATGCTGGAGTCGACTTGGTCTGCGACTTCACCCAAGTTGCATACAGAGTCGACTTCGTTTGCGACTTCGGCATCTGTGCTTCTCAATTTCAACTCTGGACAAAAACGGCGTCTTGAAGTCACTGCTAGAGTCGACTTGGGGATTGACTTGGCCTAAGTCAATGCCTGAGTCGACTTGGAAATCGACTTGACTTGCCATGCTTCATATTCTTTAAATTTATAACCTTTAATCATTTCCACAAACATGTTAGTAACTAAAACTTACTAAAATTGATTTGTTAATCATCAAAATATAGACTTAGCTTATTTTCCACATATTTCCAACAAAACTAACAAATTTAGCTTACTTCATCTTAATTAAGGCTATATTTACTACAAAGAAGCTAGCTTGGATCTATCATAAGGAAATTATCCCACTACATGGTGTTCCTAGGTCCATGATTTTTTACTGGGGTTTTGTTTTTACATCTTGATTTTGGAAAGCCTTGCACATAGCAATGAGGACTAGATTAAAGTTTAGTTTTGCCTTCCATCCTCGAATGGATTGGAAGACTGAGAGGGTCAACTAGCAATTAGAAGATATGTTACGAGCTTGCATCATGGACTGAGTAGCTTGAATGAGTATCTATCATTAGTAGAATTTACATACAATAATAGCTATCACTCTAGCATACAGATGTATCCAACAAGTCTCTTGCAGGATTATCTTAATAAATATTCTCAAACATGAAACAAATAACATATATATAAAGATATAAAAAATTTATAAGATCTGTAAATCCATCTTTGTGGGTTATTTTGTGTTTGAAAGTAGGATTTTGATTTGCCTCTAGCATACGTTTTTACTTTCTTAAATCATTTGTAGGGCCAAATATAAAGGCAATTATGCAAAGTATATTCCATTCCCAAATTTACCTTGATGATCTTTCAATTTGTTCACCACTTTTTCACATCAAGTCCATTTGGGTACTTTTTTAAAAGGGAATGAAACAATATCATCTACGTATAAGCATTTTCATGTGATATATAAATTACAGAGATGAAATCCTAAAGGAATGTTTAAAAATTGCACCTACCTATGATGGGTTTTCCTTTGAACTTCTGATTGGCAACGTGCGAAATAGAATAAAGGGTAAGAAGAGACCGTAGCTAGACGCCCCAAACCACCAATGATTGGTGAGTGTCAATGCCCTAGTCATTGATGAGTGTTGTGGTATTTGTCTCTAGCAACTAGCAAGAAGAGGAGTATCAGACTCAATAAGGAAGAAGATGCAACAAGGAAGAAGACAAGAAAGGGAAAGACAAGAAAATACAATAAGGAGCATTAATAATTAGGAGAAGAAAAATAAAATTTGACCAATCAAATGATGATGTGTCTGCTAATGTGGCATCTTGACCATTGATCACTTGACTAAGAAATGGGCGAGGACTAAGTGTAATGGGCCAAGCCTAATTAACCTCACTTAGGTTCAATAGGTTGTTTTGTATATAATGTTGTAAGTATTTAACTCAACAACCCAAGATGCTTAGGTGGTTAAAGATCGAGTTCCGGTAAATGCATAAAGAGCAATTTTTCTTTTTTAGTTCTATGGGCCCCACTAATTTGAAATTCAAATTTCAAAATGAAACAGATCGGATTATGGGCGATCATTTCTCTTATGAATCCTCCAGAGAGTTACGGTGAAGTTATAAATAAATTGTTTGGGGAATTGATGGGGATACATCAAAGAAAAGAGGAGAAACACTACCGCCAAAGAAAGGGAAAAGCCCATCCAATCCATTTAAGTGATCAATTTCATTTTTTTTAAGGAAAGAGAGATTTTGCCTCTTTAGCTTTTAATTATGATATGATTTAATGATGATTTATCACATGATTATGTCAGTGATTATGCTAATATCTGATTTCATAATCATTAATCATGCTGAGATTATGCCATGGACGCCACATAATTATTTGAGAAATATATTATTTATATTAAAATAAAATATTAAAATTAATTATGTGAGGAATTATCAATAATTTGAGGATTTTATTAACATAAAGATAGCAAGATGGAAAGCATAATGTCATAATCATAATTTGTTTTGAGTAAAATAAATTTATGTGTATAATTATGTACATTATATTATACTTGGACGACTTATAATTAAATATGTTAGCCGAATTATTGATGGAAGAAATTTTAATACAATTAAGATGTTTAAAGGAGATATATATATATATATATATGAAAATAATACAAATTATTATTATATATATCTTATATAAATGGGAAAAATGGGAAAAATGGAAGTCACGGCCTATTCTCGAGATTTGTGGACATTTTGCAATTTCACCTAGTAGTTTTCTAAAAATCATGATCTATCTTGGAGTTTATGTAAAACTAGGAGACAACAAAAGAATCTATAATTTCAAAAGTTGGAAGTGGGTTTCCAAGACTGGACTGGATCCAGGCTGAGCCCAGCAGCAAACTAGCTCAACTATTGCAACGGGCTTAAGGAGGAGGATCCAGTAGGCCATCCCAGGGCTTAGAGCTCAAAGTTGAAACCTTGGCAGAGAAGTCTAGAGTGCGGCCTAGTAAGAAGCCCAGTCTGGCAAGATCACCAGCAACGAGCCAAAGTTGTTGGCGGTGAAGGAGACATGGCATCATTTGGTGTGTCCATGTTCAAGTTGATGTAAATTGAGCTCTATTTCTAATGGATTTTGATATTGCGAGTTCGATGGAAGAGCAATACTAGCCAAATGAGCCTAGAAGTTTAAGTTTTGGGGATAGAGGAGTATCTTAAGTGATTTAATATTCTAAATCCTTAGGGTAGTCCCAACTTAAAAGTGAGTACTTCTAGAAAAAGATAATGAAATATGAGATGTGTTAGAGGGTTAAAGAATTGAGTAATTGAGAGAAACTGACATATTCTTATGATCTTAATTCTATGACATTATCTCACTTATTAAGTTTTTGTGGGCTTACCCTTCTCCTTTGAGTCTCGGATGACCCAGTGGATGGTGATCAATGAGGTGACAATTGCATGATGAATTTATCTAAATTTTTTCATTTTATTTATTTTATGTAATAAGTGGCATGACTTGGCTGTAAATTTTTTTATTGATGTAGGCATGATTGTAATAACCCTGTGAATATGATTATTTGCATGTACTAGTACAAGTTGGGTTACCTCTTTGAGATGGTTATATTCAATGTATGGAAAGATCCTGGAGTCTTAAACGACTCAAACCGAAAATTATGGCAAAAACTTTAATTTTTAGTTCAGGCCATTATAGATGGTATCAAAACCAATTTCATACATAGAGATGAATAAACTAGAGGACATGGAAATATGTTAAGAGCAATTTCAATTTTACTTTTCCTTTTTAATGTTAAAAATAGTGATTAAACTGACATTTACTATTTTTACAAACAGAAAGAAGGCATTTAGAATGAGTTTCCCTGAGAGAGATCTAAAGAAGGAGAAAGCACCAACTTGTGACGAACTTAGAGCAGCATGGGCACGTGCTAGGAGGGCACCAACCAATGCTAAGAAATTGGATCCAATCAGGGAGGATCTAAAAGAGTCAAGGTTAGTACATAACACAATTAAATTCGAGCTATTTCAAGCTTAAGAGGGTTTCCGACAAGAGATGCATTAAAACTTTGAGGCCTTACAACGGGTAGTGACCAACTTGGCATCTATGCTATTAAAGATGCAAGAGAAATATCACAGGACGTAGAGTTGGCCATGCTAAAAGGAAAGTTGGCAGCATTCCAAAAATCACTTGTAGAGACTCAAACGTTCCCTCCCAAGAGGTTTGCTAATGTTTCCCTTGAGATTTTAGAGTGAGTGGAAGGAGACAACTATCTTGTAACCTGTTCCTATGAAGTGGTATAAGAAAATAATGAGGATAATGCCTAAGGCCTTATGATGAGTTTGATGATAACTTTGGGTTAACTGATAAAAAGGGGCCGAAAGACTTGCTCTAGCTCATCTGCCCTAAAGCCAAATCCTCCAGCTCAACAAGCATCTATTCGAAATATGCCTCCCAAGCCATCTCCTCCACTGACACATAATATGCCCTCAAGGGCACCTACATCTAAGAAAGTCTCACCTAGTTTGGGGAAGCTACCACCATGTGCTAAGTATAAGTTTATGTAACGCCCCATTTCTAGATATACTCAATAACTAGTCAATGGGTACTATACAACCTAAGAAAATTTCAGCAGCATCTCCTCATAATATATAAGAGGTGGCATGGAATACAAGACCTGATATTCATAAACATTTCAATTTCATTTCAAAATATAACATTCAACTCTATATTCATACACTTATCTTCATATAATCAGGACATTCATATAAAAGGAAAATCATTAAATTCTATCCTTACACAATAAGCAAACCAAATGATTATATATATATATGTGTGTGTGTGCATCTACAGAGATTAAATCCAATTCAAAATACCAAATACAATATGTTTGTCAAAGTTGAACCTGACTGAGTAATCGTCTACATATACTAATATCAAAAGAGCATAAATTTCAAAATAATTATCATTAAAGATGTTGTAATAATGGTCTCCAAGATTTGGTCTTCCACTTGTCCCATCTTGAGGTTCTCCACCTGGCCTGTGATCTAAAGGCAAAATAACAAACCATATGAGTCTAAATAGATTTAGTAAGTAGATAGTGGTTAACACAAAGTGGAAATAAGTAAAATTTTAGATACACATGTCGTGATCAACATAAGATATATAGGTTCAATACCCACTCCCAAGATTGTATGCATATAACCATGTATAAATAGAATGACAGGAACAATCTTCTACTCATGTCAATCAAGGGTCATGAACAACCCTTTCTCATGTCAATCAGGGGTCATGAACAACCTTTTTACAACCAACTATTTTGAATAACACATTATACATAACATACAAGAATAAATGTCACAAATCACACATACAACATCAACAAGGTTTACTTTAAATTTAATATATAAAACTGTCATACGCACATTTTACCAAACCATGATAGGTGCAAAAAAAAGAAATTTTGAGTTCATACTCTTGCTTGAGCTGAATCGACTAACGTCACATTTTAATAAAATAAAAACTAATAATAAGTCCTTTACTTTATAAAAATCGCACATTCATAGCAAATTTCTCATAAACCCTGCTTACCCTAACTGTTACGAGCTCTATGCCCCATACTATGAAGTTGTTGGACGCTACACATTCCCACCAGTCTTATATCATGTTTAACAAGAGATTTCATCACTAAATCAAGAAGGAGAGACATCTACTTACCTTGATCGTGATTTTTTCTAAAAACAGCGACCCTAGACTTGAATTGCTGAAATTTTGAGCTTCCTTGATGGGAATCGGTGATCTTCAAGGCAGTTGTGGAGTTTTCTTGAAGAGATTTAAGGCTAGATTAAACTGAATAGAAGGGGAAAAGAAAGAAGAAGCAGAGAATGGGAAGAGAAGAAAAGGGAAAGGTAGCCAGGCGCAAATGAAGATGAAGCCCTAACGCGTGCAAGCTCTCCTTTTAATTGAACCCCCATTGAGTTGGGCCGGGCCGGAGCATGGATTGGGTATATCGTAATCAGCAATTTTCTTTTCCACTCCTACGACTTAATAATTAAAATCTTCTAAAGGGGGCGCTGCCTCCCTAACCCCCATTTTCTCACTCTACAAGGTGAAAAATAGTCACAGCGTTGAACAATGACACGCTAATCATATAACTTTAAATCTATACCTAATGTGCTAAGATCATAATACATGCATATATGCACTATACATCCCTCTAGATGTCACATCTATATATTTTATGCATCAATTAATATTGTAAATTCCTAGTAGCATGTTCGTAAATTACCTTATAAATAGGGAAGGTTATAATGAAAATAAAATAAAATTCCTGGTCCTCATAGTTTAAGCATGGAAGAAAGTGTGTGCTTCCTCCGAATACTTATTTCAAAAGTATGCAGCTTAGACATCAGGCGAAGAACTGCCGACATGAGATTACTTGTAATATTTGCATAGGCCCTAAGCATAGGGCTAAAGAGTGTCTAATAAAAGGACAGAGGAAAAGAGGAGATTAAATGTAGTTGTCTTCTTTCGATGTAATAAATGTTTTCGAATTGTAACAATCTTGCAATAGATAATAAAAGTTATTTATGATGGATTGTTCTTTTATGTAGATGGATATATTGATTGTTTGGCTATGCATGAACTTAAGACATTTTCTTAAGTTAAAATATTACATCTCTCTTTCAGACATGGCCTCTCATAGAAATCCTCCACGACCTAACCCAATGTAAAGGCAAGGTTAGAGAGTTAATTTATGATTAAGTAGTATGTCTGAAGCAGGTACATCCCAAGCGAGAGTTATTCCAAGGTTAAGCCAAGAAGTACACTTAGAGAACCATCTCAAAGGGCAAAATGAGGAGCTTTTATACCACTTGATAAAAGCTCGAGGTCCCCTCAGAGGTCTAAAGAGACAGTTGGTACCAACCAGAATCCTGGGAGGAGGCCTGTGGTACCCTCGACCAGAGGTACCGAAATCTTACTCCATAATTTTTTTTGATAGGCAAATGCAAAATAGGATTATTGCCCTAATCATGCAGCGGGATTTTTGAATCCATTTCGTTTAGCAAAATATTTTTTCCATTTCATTTCCTTCATCTCATTCAATCTTTTTCAAGTAACCTATACTTGTAACCGTTTACGTATATTATTCAAACATATCATTCTCAAATCATCAATTGATTCATAACCTGATAGTCTCCATATTAGTATAAAGTACTCATTTATTCTTGGCATATAAGCAGTTTCAATTAACTTTTCTCCTGTAGTCATATCATATCAATACAAGTCATTCATGAATATTCGTAATTTAAAAAACTTGATCATTTATATCTTAAACTTTCATCGTCAAACCATAATATATGTATATCATATAACTGATACACATGTAATCTTTCTTTCATATCAAAAATAGACATATAGTCATGAGCCAAATTCAAATGGAATTCTCGATATAAATACTTATCTATTCACATCACATTAGAGGTATTCACAACCTGAGACTTCATTATCAACACATTTTTTCATCCATAATATATAGGTAAATAATATTTAGCTTTGCTCCTCTGTTGGGCCTTGTACCTGCCTAAGGTTGGGGGAAAACAAGACATGAGTGATAAACTCAATAAGCAAGTATTTTCATTTTAAACCTTTTTCAAAACCCTTTTTTTCTTGTAAATATTTCATGACCCAAAATTTGGGCTTTTCAAAGGCAAAACATATACATGTAAACCTTTTTTCATGGGACATTTTCATATCCTAAAACATTCTTGTAAAAACTTTTTTTGATGTGGACATCCTCATGTCTTAAAAAATTTTCATGAAAACATTTTTCTATGTAGACATTCTCATGTCCTAAAATATTTTTATGTAAACTCTTTTTTCATGTGGACATTCTTATGTCTTAAAATATTTTTATATAATCTCTTTTCATTCCATGTGGACATTCTCATGTCCTAAAATATTTTCATGTAAACTCTTTTTTTATGTGGACATTCTTTTGTCCTAAAATATTTTCATATAAACTCTTTTATTTCATGTGGATATTCTTATGTTCAAAAATATTTTCATATGCCTATTTTAAAGCGTTTTAAAAGCGTATACAAATACTCCTCTATCCTTTTGGTAGGTGATACTTACCAAATGATCATCCTTCCATAGTGAAGAAATCTTTCAAGTGATAGCACACAAGCTCTATGGCTATTCTTAAACCTTCTCCCATTTCAAGGAGGGCGGCACCGGCCTCCCACCTTTCAATAGCGACTTGGCCACATATAGAAGGGGGCCTCAGTTCATTTACAACAACCTATACGATGGACCTATTCATCATTATGGTGCACCACACATTATTTTTATCCACATCGTCATGCTAGCATGATTTCATAAACCCATATAGACCTTGGTCTGTATCCTCTTGAAATCTTACTAACATCTATCTTTGTCTTTTTTCTCAAAATTGAAAACTTGGCAACTCTGTGCCTTTTTCAAAATTGAATGCTTGGCAACTCTATGCTCTTTTTCAAAACTAAAAGCTTGGCAACTGTGTACCTTTTTTCAAAACTGAATGCTTTGCAACTCTGTGTCAAGGTCATTTCATACATAATGAATATGCAACTGTATCATTTTCATTCATGTCATAATTCTTCATGTAATGATAAACTAGCCTAGTAAAATCCTTGTCATATGGTAGATGGCACTTATCAAGTGATCAACTAGCTACGAAAACATGATCATTTTACTAAAAGAGGCCAGCCACACTAACTTGAGAATTTTAAGGGCACAACTACTCATGAAAATATGATTTTTCTTACCCTAACTAGCCTCCTAACTTTTTGTGCATGACTTTCATCCATCTCGGCATATATACCTCAATCACATTGTTGGTCCCGAGTTTATGACAATTACCCAAGATGGGAGGGGTGAATTAGTTATTTTAAAATTCTTTTCTTAAACATTGATTTTCTCCCTTTTTTGATTTAATCCCCTCAATGAAACAATGAGAAAATGGAGAGAAATAAAGTAGTAAAACACAAACAGTCAAGTCACTCCAAGTGACAGAGATTTATAGTGGTTCGAGCAACCTTCCCTATTCCACTCTTCCAAGGTCGCACCCGTTGTGATTTAGATTCCACTATTGTATTTTAATATAACTAGAGCAGCAACTCTCTTCTAGATTTCAGCTCTAAGGGGCTTTTACAAATACAGCACAAGTAGGTGATGAGTCTTACTCCAATCACAACACTACTTTGCTTTCTGATTTTCAATATCAAACTAAGTAGAAAAATAAACAATCAACAAAAGAAAGATTGATATTTTATAGATTCGTGTAGGAAGTTTGCAACACTTAGAAGAACTTGTAGAAGTAGCAGATGATTAAGCAAGGCAACTTTCAGCAGTTTATGTGCATAGTTCTTCTTCAACTCTTTTTAGAATTAGTTAAATGCAAAGGAGAGTGAAAGTTGAGCACATTCAATGTTTTCTCTAACCACATTCACATCCCCTTGAAGCTCCTTAAATAATGGGAGGTAAATTCGAACATTTGGTGGTAAGTGATGCGCATTAAATGAGCTAACATTCGAATTTTCTCGACCGTTGCGAACCAAGTCATATATGGAGTCGACTTAGCATGCGACTTCATTTAAGTCGCATAGTGGAGTCGACTTTGGGTGCGACTTCATTCAAGTTGCAAACTAGAGTAGACTTCGGATGTGACTTCGACTTCGACTTCCACTTCTAAGTTTCATCTTCAGGTCGACTTCATCTCAAACTTGACCGATTTTGGGTGTGACTTCACCAACCATTTGATTATCTTGGAACTTTGAGGTCTTGCAAAGTGTTATATTCTTCCTTTTCTTCTTTCGTTCTTCATTATAAGTCCTTGATTTATCTTGTTTTGCTGAGTAACTTAGCAATGTATGGATTTCTTGAGAAGTTCTTCCTTGTGGCCTTTATTCAAGATGATTATCCTTCTTGTTCTTGTTGTCCAAACTTCAATATAATGTCGATCATTTAATAATAATACATCTTTGAAATAATCTGAAGTGGCCATGTACTTGCGTTGCTTGCTTGGGTCGACTTGGACTTGGACTTTACCTAAGTTGCATGCTCAGGTTGACTTCAGATGCGACTTCACCTAAGTCGCATTGTGGAATCGACTTGGAAAGTGACTTAACCCTTAGAACTTCGAAGTCTTTTGTAAGGCTATACATAAGTCGCCTTCAGAGTCGACTTGGGTTTGCAACTTTACCTAAGTCGCTAGCGAAGTCGACTTCAACTACGACTTCATCTGTCTTCGAGTCCCAATTTCAGCTCTGTCTAATTTAATGCATTTGAAGTCGATTCTGGAGCTAACTTGTGTTTCGACTTGGGTATAAAATTGGCTAAGTCAACATAGGACTGCGACTTGACTTGCTATCCTTTGAATATTAAATTATAAACCTTTGAAACACTTAGTAATTTCACTAATACTTAATTATCTCTTAAAGTAATTTCAGCTCTGTCCAATTTAATGCATTTGAAGTCGATTCTGGAGCTAACTTGTGTTTCGACTTGGGTATCGAATTGTCTAAGTCAACATAGGACTGCGACTTGACTTGCTATCCTTTGAATATTAAATTATAAACCTTTGAAACACTTAGTAATTTCACTAATACTTAATTATCTCTTAAATTGAGTTGTTAATCATCAAAACATGGATTATGCTTAATTTGCCTTGAATTTCAACACACTCGACATATTGGTCATTCTCAAATAGAGAAAACTTGTATATTTATTTTGAATACAATTTGTAAAACAATATTCAAATCACAAAATTGAGATGACCACCCTTAAATGGTTTTAAAATCATCAATATAAAGAAATTTTCAAAACACTTCAAAATTTAAGGAATTTCAAAACATGTCAATTTTTTAAAAAAATCTATAGTTTCAAAAGTTTTACTTGTTTACTTGTAAACAAGTTTTAAAATTAATATGATAAAGCAATTTCGAAATCCTTCAATATTCGAAAAGAAAGTACATTTGGATAAGTTTTTCTTACAAATATTTTTATTTCCATTTTTGGGCTTTGTAAAGGATACACAATGCATCTTTTACATTAATCCACTTTGACATCATATTTTTCATTTATACAACATCCTTATCATTCCTATATACATATATATATATATATATATAGAAAAGCATGCACATTCTTTGAATGTCATCAACAAACAAAAAAAATCATCTAATACAATGAACTTATTAGGTTGGCCATCCTAAAATTCTTTTAGAAATGTAAGCATAAAACATTTTCAAATCATTTTTCTATTTAAAGAGATTCCAAACATTCCAAGAACATTTTTTTCAAATGTTTGCTTGAAAATACCATTTTTGTAAAGAAATCAAAATTTTCTTTTCATAAATCAAACATTCTTAAATCAACTTTCTTTTCACAAACCCTTTTGAAATATTTAAATGAAATAATTTCTAAACACTTCAATAATTAAATAGGGCTTGCTTCTAATGAAGCAATCTCCAAACATATCCATATTCAAAAGATAATATTTTAAAAGGTTTTGCTTGCTTCCAAATATCATTTCATAAAGGAAATTAACTTCCTTATCATGAAAGTCCTTTTTGAAGTGGACTTTTAAAGAGCTTATTTATACATATCAT
Source organism: Annona squamosa (assembly GCA_035584095.1). Classification (NCBI taxonomy): domain Eukaryota; kingdom Viridiplantae; phylum Streptophyta; class Magnoliopsida; order Magnoliales; family Annonaceae; genus Annona; species Annona squamosa. Next base: position 13,635,255 of record JAXCLR010000001.1, read on the forward strand.
TTCAACACTTGAAATGAAATCAACATTTTAAAAAGTTTGCTTGCTTACAAATAAATCCTAGAATCATCGGCATAAAAGCCTTCTCAAATATTTCAACACATGAAATGAAATCAACATTTTAAAAACAATTTTCTTGCTTTCAAGAAAATCTTTGAATCTTCAGTATAAAGCTATTTTAAACATTTCAACACTTGAGATGAAATTCATATTTTCAAAAGTTTGCTTGCTTACCTATGGAAAACTCACTCATCCTTTGGATCTTTTCCTTACCTTCACCTAGACAAGTGCAAATGGTCATCTTATATGCTAGCATATCTTCATATACTTGAATGTCTTGCCTTTTATTTAATTCATGTTCATATATTACTTGTCTCCAACCATTATATGATCTCAGCCTATATGTGATTCATAACATGTTTGCCTTAATGATTTCTTCCTTTCAGAAGAACACCATCATCTCATATGTCACACATATGCACAATTTTCAATGTTGAGCGATTCATTTAACTCAATACCCTCATCTAAAGTACTTAATCTCTTTTCAATCATTCAATATACTTACTTGAAATTATAGCAAGCTAAGCTCAAGTAAGGTTTCTCAATTTGTCACATTGCATTTCTTTCATTAATTACACTTGTCACCTCACACCTTATCTTGTCAACTCTCATTTAATGCACCTCATGTGATAAGGCTTATTAATGCATATTTGCTTTTTATCTCTTCTATTTAATGCTCTTGGGATAAGGTTCATTAATACAAATTCCTTTTTGATAATCACCTTGCTAATCAAGAGTTTGTCATGTGATTTGACATAATCAAATCCATTTATAACCTAGGGCACATTCCCTTTACTTTTTGAAAAAAATTTCATCCTTAAATGATCAAAAGTCAATTCGTTAATTACACTCTCATCATTAATACTTAATCTCATTTAACACATATCATTTAGGCTTTTCTAATAAGGTTTGACAAAATCCCATTCATTCATATCTTAGAACCCATTAACTTAACCATTCATAAAATATTTCATCTGAAAATGATGAACATAGGCTAAGATATTAGCAAAATGAACTTAATTCAAAAAATATCATGCTACTCTAATCATTTCACCCCTTTTCATTCACAATTTTCATGATCCAAACCATTCATCATATGGGGCTTGCCAACTTAGGCTTTCTATTAAAATTTTATGTCATTCCACCTTGTATATCATAAGATATGGATTAATCAAACAACAAATCAATAATAAAATACAAATATCGATCTAAATTAAAGGGCATGAAATTTTAATCATTTTCCACTAATCTCATCCATACAAGCTCTAAGCTACATTTGCTATATTTAAGATAGGTGGGGTTCCACGAGGTTAACAATTCACGAGCAGATGACACAACATGAGGCTTGATTTTGTTGAGAGAATTTTAGCCCGATAAAATAGAATCGAAGGAAATCTTCAATAACAAGGAACTACTGCAATTGGTGGAGACCAAACTATGACCTCAAACTAACAGAGACAGCAAGTGGTAATCTACAGAAAACAACCAAATATAACAGGGGAAGAGGAAAGAGCTAGTAACGGCGATCAAGATCACCTTAGTGGTTATCGACCGGGAGCAAGAGAGCAAGCTGTTGAATCCCCATTCACCATAGCACTCTCCAAAGACTACTGTGCTAGAGAGGAAAGTGATAAGAAGGATGCTATTGCTTTTCATCAACAGCATCCTCCTTTTTAAGGAGGTGAAAGCATGGTAGCTGAGAATTGGTTACTGATTATTAACAAAATATTGGAGTTCCTTGAATACTCGGATCAACAGAAGGTGTTATTTTGCTGCATTCAAATTAGATGGAGTTGCCTACCATTAGTGGTAAACACAAAAGAGAATCTTTGAAAGCAAAAAGGAAGAGATTACTTGGCAAAGATTCCTGGATGCCTTTTATGAGAAGTTTTTCCCACCAACAGTTTGGATCGTTAAAGCTTGAGAGTTTACAGAGTTGAAGTAAGGAGAGATGTCCATCACTGATTATCAAACAAAATTTTCATCCTTGATATGATTTGCCCCTAATCTGGTGGAAGCTGATGATGCTTGAATCCAAAGGCTCCAAAATGGTCTCGATGAAAGCATTCGAGATATGGTGATGGCCAAGCCGTGTGAAACATATGGCAAGGCAATGGATCAAGCAATGTGGGCTAAGAAGATAATAACTCAGCTCAATAAGATGTTTGTAAGGAAGAGATCAAGGGAATTTATTAGAGGAGAAACTTTAAGTAAAAAAGGAACATAGACATCTAGGACCTCAACGAGTCAAGGGTCTAAGAACAAAATATCCTATAAGACAAATGAGCAGAAAAAGAAGTGCAAAAGATGTAATTGGTTCTCGCAAGGACATTATCACCTTTTGCCTGGCACATGCCACAAGTGCGGAGAGGTTAGGCATTTATCAGAGAATTGTCTAGTGGTAATGGTATATTTTTAGTGTAAAATGCTAGGGCATATTGAAAAATTTTATATTGTCGTTGGAGTACCAACTCCCCATGAACCTCAAAATCAAAATAGGCAAGCAAGGAAACCAGTGGGGCGACAAAAAATATGAAAAATCAGGGGGCAAGATAGCCGACAAACATTATTGAACTGCACCTAAGATGAGCTCAGATATTAGCAGACGGAATTATAGGTATTGTAAAGGTTTACAATATCTATGCTTGAACTTTGTTTGATACAAATTGAGATTTTTTGTTTATTGCATATGATTTTGTTAATGAGAATAACATACCAACGAGGCCATTGGTGGAAGAGTTAATTATTACATCACTAATGGGAGGTAGTCTTTTTGTGAGGAGTGCATGTTATCCATGTCCTATTAACATCAAGGGACTAGTGATGCCAATGAAAGACCCAGATGTAATTCTGGTATAGGTATGGATGACCAAGTGTGTAGCACACATTAGTCCACGGACCCGAAAGATTACAATGACTATACCCAATCAGATGGTTCTATTTTAAGAAAATAAATAAAAAGTGTCACATCCGATCTCAGCTATGCAAGCCTTGACGAAACTTAGGCATGGATGTTACTAATTCTTTGTGTTGGCCATGGCAACGAGTGAGGTTGAAGTAAAACTGGAGGATGTCTCGATTGTTAGGGAATTTCTTGATGTTTTTCCAAAGAAATTGTTAGGGTTACCACCAACACGAGAGATTGATTTTTAGATCATTTAGTTACGAGAACCAGTCCAATCTCAAGAGCCCCATATTACATGACGCCAACAAACTTAAACAGTTAAAAGAACAGCTACAAGAGTTAGTGAACTTGGGGGTTAATTTGTCCAAGTTTATTACCTTGGGGAGCACCTATGCTTTTTGTTGAAAAGAAAGGCAGCAGTATGCAACTATACACTAATTACTAAGAAATAAATAAGGTGACAAATAAGAATAAATGTCTTCTTCCATGCATCGATGATTTTTTGACCAACTACTAGGTGCATCTGTCTACTCAAAGATAGACTTCAGGTCAAGGTACCATCAGTTGAGAGTCAAAGAAGATGACATACCAAAGATAGTTTTCGTACTTGGTATGTTCATTTTGAGTTCCTGTTGATGCCATTCGGGTTGATCAATGCCCCAACTACATTTATGGATCTAATGAATTGAGTGTTTCAACAATTCTTAGATCAGTGTGTAGCATATTTATCGATGATTTCTTAGTATATTCCAAGGAGAATGAGAGCATGAGCAACAGCTGAGAGAAGTATTGTAAGTCCTTAGGGAAAAAAATTTATATCAAACTCAAGAAGTGTGAGTTCTGACTACAAAGTGTTGCTTTTCTTAGGCATATGATCAGTAGCAATCGGTCTCTATTGATCCAGAGAAGATTAAGATTGTAATGTCTTGGGAGAGACAGACTACAATGACTGAGATAAGAAGTTTTCTAAGATTGGCAAACTAGTATAGACGGTTTGTGGAGAAATTTTCTTACATTTCAGTGCCATTAACTCAGTTAACCCGTAAGAATATCAAATTTATTTGGACAAAGAACTGTAAGAAAAGTTTCTAAGAGTTGAAAAATGTTTAACCATGGCACTGGTTTTCGCCTTATCGGTAAGTGAAAAAGGTTTTGTGGTTCATAGTGATGCTTCTAGGAGTGGTCTGGGATGTGTATTGATGCAGCAAGGGAGGGTAATAGATTTGGCATCACTACTTATATGGTACAAGGACAAAGATATTCACGGGCCATAAAAGTTTAAAATACATATTCTCCTAGAAGCAATTAAATCTTTGGTAATGACAATTGCTGGAATTACTGAAAGACTATGATATTCAATTCAATATCATCCAGGGAGCGCGAATGTAGTGGCAAACGCTCTTAGCGGAAAAATAAAGATAGTGGTTGCAACCTTGATTACCCAACAAGAAGAGTTGCTAAGGCAGTTTGAAGCCTTAGAGATAGAGGTAACATCCTTTCAAGAGGCTGCACAACTAAGTGTTTTGCAATTGGAATCCTTGTTGGAAGAGAAAATCAAAGAAGCACAGAAGCAAGATTCATTTATCTTTAAAATATCAAATAGAATGAATTAAGGTCAATTTACTCATTTTCAGCAAGGGACTGATGGTGTTTTGATGCTTCAAGAGAGAATTATGGTTCCAAGGAAGGAAAAATTCCGAAGAGAACGTCTCGAAGATGCTCACAAGTTAAGATTCTCTGTTCATCCAAGTAGTTCCAAGATGTACAAGGATTTGAGTCAGAGAAACTAGTGGAAGAAAATTTGAGTAGAGATTGTGAGATTTGTGTCTTAGTATATGATTTGCTAACGAGTAAAACTAGAAAATCAGAAATCGGGAGGATTATTGCTACTATTGGAGATACAGAGTGGAAATAAGAACACATCATAATGGATTTCGTGACTACATTGCCAAAAACACAAAGCTAAACGGATGCAATATGGGTAGTGGTAGATCACCTTACTAAGTCAGTGCATTTTCTACCTTATCGAATGACCTATCGGATGGAGCAGATAGTGAAGTTGTATATGAGAGAGATTGTTAGACTTTATGGTGTTCCTGTATCCATAGTCTCTGATAGAGACAGAAGATTTGCCTCTGAAATTTGGAAAAATTGCAGACAACTACGGATTCAGAGTCATGCCTAAGTACTATACATCATCCACAAACAAATGGCCAATATGAGATGACCATCCAGATATTAGAGGACCTACTGTGGTCTTGTGTGTTAGACTAACAAGGGTCATGAGTTAAGCATTTGGCACTATCAGTTTGTTTATAATAATAGTTATCAAGCAAGTATTAGTATGTCTCCTTTTGAAGCCTTTTTAGTAAGAAATGTCACACCCTAATGTACTGGAAAGAAGTTGACGAGTGGAAGATATTAGCACCGAAACTTATCAAATAGGCTATTAAGGTAGTGCAGTTGATTAGGAAGAGACTGGTGACCTCTCAGTATCAATAGAAATAGTATGTTAATGTAAAACAACACAATTTGTAATTTTCAGTTGGGAAAAAGGTTTTCTTAAAGATCTAGCCTACTTGAGGTGTAATAAGATTTAGAGTAAAAGGAAAATTGAGTCCTTGTTATCTTGGCCTATTTGAGATCCAGAAGATTATTGATGGAGTTGCATATCAGTTAGTATTACCGCCGACATTGGTAGGGGTGCATAGTGTATTCCATATCTCACAATTAAGAGAGTACGTATCTGAGCTAACACTTATGTTACAGTTTGAGCAGTATCATTTGTAAGGGAATTTAACACATCTAGAGCAACCGGTACAAATTCTTGACACCAGAGAGAGAACTAAAGGGACGAAAGATCAAACATATTCTGGTGCGGCGGAGTAACCACTGTGAAATGTAAGTTTCGAGGATGAAACTTTTTTAAGGAGGGACTATAATAATTAGGAGGAAAAAATAAAATTCAACTAGTCAAATGATGATGTGTCCACTAATGTGGGATCTTGACCATTGACCGCTTGACCAAACAATGGGCCAGGAATAAGTGAAGTGTTAATGGGCCAAGCCTAATTAAGCTCTCTTAGGTTCAATGGGTTGGGTTATGTATAATGTCATAAGTACTTAACTTAACAAATCAAGATGCTTAGGTGATTAAGGTGGTGGTCATCGGTAGAGGAGGTCTTGAGATCGAGTTCTAGTTAATGCATAAAAAGTAATTTTACTTTTTCTAGCTCTGTAGGCCCTACCAATTTGAAATTCAAATTTCAAAATAAAATAAATCGGATTACGGGCAATCGTTTCTCTGTTGAATCCTCCGAAGAGTTATGGCGAAGTTATATATAAACAATTTGGGGAGTTGATGGGGATACATCAGAGAAAAGAGGAAAAACACAGCCGCCGGAGAAAGGAAAAAGCCGATCTAATCCATTTAAGAGATCCGTTTCATTTTTTTCTTTAAGGTAAGAGGATTTTGCCTCTTTAGCCTTTAATTATAGCATGATTTAATTAGGATTTATCACATGATTATGTTACTGATTATGCTAATATGTGATTTCATGGTTGTTAATCATGCCGAGATTATGCTATGAACGCCACATAATTATTTGAGGAATATGCTATTTACATTAAAATTAATTATGTGAGAAATTATCAATAATTTGAGGATTTTATTAATATAAAGATAATTTTGGGCAAGATGGAAAACATAATGGCATAATAGTAATTTATTTTAAGCAAAATAAATTAATGTGCATAATTATGTGTGTTATATTATACTTAGATGACCTAAAATTAAATATGTTAGCCAAATTATTGATGAGAGGAATTTTAATACATTTAAGATATTTAAAGGATATATATATATATATATGAAAATAATATGAAAATATCATTATATATATCTTATATAAATAGCCGAATGGGAAAAATGGAAGTCACCGCCTATTCTTGGGATTTATGGGCATTTTACAATTCCGTCTTGTAGTTTTTTAAAAATCATGAACTATTATGGAGTTTTGTAAAATCAGGAGACAACAAGAGAATCTGTAATTTGAAAAGCTGAAAGTGGGTTTCCAGGATTTGGATGGATCTAGGCTAAGCCCAACAACAAATGAGCCCAACCATTGCGACCGGCCAGACGAGGAGGATCTAGTTGGCAAAGTGCAACCGACCAGGAAGCCTAATCGAGCAAGATTACCACCAGCAGTGAAGGACATGTGTCACCATTTGGTATGTTCATCTTCAAGTTGATGTAAATTGAGCTTTAGAGATCCGATTTGAGTGATCCAAGAGTCAGTTCCTATGGATTTAAATATTCTGAGTTTGATGAAAAGGTTAGATTAGCCAAATGAGACTTAGAAGTTTGAGTTTTAGGGCTAGAGGAGTATCTTAAGGGATTTAATATTCTAAATCCTTAGAGTAGTCTCAAAATTTAAAAGTCAGCACATCTAAGAAAAGATAATGGCATATAAGATGTGTTAGAGGCTTAAAGAATTAAGCAATTGAGAGAAGGTGACATATTCTTATGATCTTAATTGCATAACATTATTTCACTTGCTAAGGTCTTGTGAACTTACCCCTTTTCTTTGACTCTTAGATGACCTAGTGGATGGTGACCAATAAGATGGTGGTGGATTGATGAATTTATCTAAATTTTTTTATTTCATTAATTTTATGCAATAAATGGCTTGACTTCAATATAAATATTTTTATTGATGTGGGCATGATTGTAATGACTCTATAAACATGATTGTTTGGATGTACTAGTGCAAATTGGGTTAACCTTTTGAGATGGTTTTATTCAATGTATGGAAAAATCCTAGAGTTTTAAATGACTCAGATAAAAAATTAACACAAAAGCTTTGATTTTTAGTTTAGGTCATTACAAAGAAACATACACAATTGGGCGTTTAGGTTTAAGGATTTCTATTTCATATTTCAACCTATTTAGGCATTTTGGATTTAGCAAAAATATACACATTAATCTGTTGGGTTTGATAGCCCTGACTAACAGAAACTGACGTGGGTACTAAGGGAATTTTAGGTGAAATGTTGTGAGTGTGCTAGAAATTTTTGATACGTTGTGAGTGTAAGAAGAATATTGGCCAAAAGTTGCAGTTACATAGGGAATTTTCCCTAATAAAAATCATGAGATAGTTTTGACTTTATTTAATTATAT
>JAXCLR010000001.1:13659577-13670142 GCA_035584095.1 Annona squamosa
AAATTTAGAAGAAGAAGAGTTAGAACAGGGCAGTAAAGTCACTTCGAGCGTCAATGAAGAGATATCACACAATATGACGACACAATTTGCCACTCAATTTGTGTTGAAATAATTAACCTAGCCAATGGAAAGCAAGGAAGTGGACACAAAAATTGATGATGAAATAAAGCTTGATGCAACAGAGAAAGTTAAAAAATATCATATCGACATGTCTCTAATATGTCTTCTTGAATTCCACAAGCAACAACGCTTGATTAATGAATGCATATACTTGGAAAATAGCTCCTTAAAGCCTACAACTCAAGACCCTGAAGAATAACTCTTCTTTAGCCTCTATAAAACTCAAAAAAAGAGGCTAATAAATCCATTTGAGGAGGCTAAGAAGAGATCTAAATTTTCAATGCATAACCTGCATGGAAGAAAGTTTGATAGAGTGGGTACTGGATGATTCATCTTCAAGATGTCGAGCTGACGATGTTAAACTTAGTTTTGAATAGGAGGCAACCCGTTATACTTTTTGATTTTTGATTCAAGGCATGCTTAAAAGCTTTATCATATGTTTCTTGAAGTATGGGAACCAGAGAAGATCATTTCTTTTGAGAACTTGTAGGCAAATGGGAGTTTGATTCTTCATATAGTCAACTCTCACTGATTTCGTGTTGTGATCTTCAACCTTTCAGTTCAAACACAATTCCCATTATTTTGGAGTTAGCAGAGTCTTCTGCAATCCAAGTTCAATCATTTCAAGGGGCACTGAATTAAAGTAATCAAATTACAAACCTCACAATTGGAATGAAACATGGAGTTTGAAAACAATGCAGGTTGTAGCTTATGTGTATTAAGAGGTTTACCAAAACTAGATATGAGTTTCATTTTGAGAATTTGAACTAGTTGAATAATTATTATAGTCACTTGCCTTGCAAGTTTTCAATACTCAATTGTAAGGGAGTACCATTCAATTCGGATTTAAATGAATGAAAATGGAAACTTCAAACCATCTTGATTTTTCAAGGAAGTGTTAGCTCAAACAATGCAATTCATCGCCATCATGATCAAAATTTTAATTCAATCCTTTTCTAAGTGGTTAATTGATAAATTATAAGTTTGCAAGCTTCTCAGTGTCATTCAAGGCAAGACAGTGCAAAATAGGTGAGGCCTCGGCCTCACTTTTTGGCACCTTGGCGCTACATATTTTCAAAGAAGCAACTTGGAACAAATGCTCAACAAGTTGGTGCTTCAGCGCTAGACCCTTGCGGCTACAGATTTTAGCATTTTTTAGCAAGAAAAAGCATGTCAACTTTAACAAACCATAACTTTTGATCCTAGAAGAGTTACGGAAGCTATCACATATTGACGAAAAGCATTTTTAATCTCGTTGACATGGTGATCAGGGCTTTCTTAATCGAGCTCATTTTCAATGCCAAAATCCTCCTTTTTTAATATTTTGGAGTCATTGAAGTTCTATGTGATTTTTTACAACTTTTAGTAAATCACTCATTTTATTACTTTAAGCAAAAGGTGTGCAAGTAGGTGATTTGTATTTTTCATATATTTGCGGGCATGTAGATGTGCTGCTAGTAGGTAACTTTTTGATTTGAGTTGCACCATTATTTTATTGAGGCTAAGAATTTAAGGTGATAGAAGAGGAGTTTTTGACTGCATTTGTGATATTAATGATGTGGCTTGAACTGAAACTTGAGTTTTTGAGCTTACAATGCTCCTTTGAATTTGTGCTGCTCGATTGCTTCCTTCTTCATATCTACGACGTCGCTTTCAACCGAGTCATCTTGTTATCCATTATCCTCTTTGGTAAGTCCTTCAATGTTGGACTTTTCATGTATCATCATATATTCAGTATTGCAAAGGCGGCTTGATGCACATTTTTTGACCAGTAGAGGAAGAAAAGGAGAAGAGAGTGAAAAAGACGAAAAACACTCTTTCCATCCCAACAATTAGGGGAGTCACCTGTCTTTGCCTTTCTCTTTTCCTTTCTTTTATTTTATTTTCAATTGTGCATCATTTTCATTTCCATATCATAGTTAGTTTCTTTAATTTATAAGCATTGAGGATGATGCATTCCTCAAGTTTGGGGAGGGGGGTTGCTTTATCCTATTTTATTTTCAGTCATGCATTCATTTAAGTAACTATATTATATATACGTTTTAGGTTGCGTTGCATTTATATCTTTCCTGTAATAATCAATTAGTGCAATCTCTTAATGAATACATACAATGTTCAAGAAAATTTTAAATTGAAATCAAATTTATGAAAATTTGAAAATTTTTAAGTCATGTATTAATTAAGCTTTAATGTGTAAATTTTTTAAAGTTTTTAAGTGACGTGAGAATGATGTGACGAGTTTACTAGTTGAATTTTATAGTTACTATTTTTGCTAACTTGTTCAATTGAAATGATTAAGATAATTTTTTGTGTATATAAATGCTTGTGACTGGTTGTGCTTGAATGCTATATTTTTTGCGTCTTTGTTCCCCATTTTGAGTGCATTTGTTTCTTTTTAACCTTGTGTGTTAAAGTAAATATATTGTCTCAGTGATTCATAATGTAATTCATTTTTTTACTTAGGACTTAGGGTTGGATAGCATGTGTATATAGTATATCAGCTTATATATATTACCCCTAATAAAATTTTGCATAAATGATGAAGGGGGTGGCTAACCCGACACTTGGCATCTACAAATTCAAGATTTACGTAAAAAGATAAGAAAAAATCACAGTAATAGCGCTTATTAAGAAAATCTCTTCCTAGATACCCTGAAATATAGTGAAGTGAGCTAAGAAAAAAAGAAAAAATCTCTCTAGATATCTCGGAAAATGGCGAAAAGAGTTAAAGCAATAAGTTTGGGTGAACCAATTATATAATTTTTGTAAGTCTAGGCTGAGTGGAATAGATAGATGAACGTGATGTCCTTTGAGATGATAGATTTACTTTGAACACATTCATTTGGTTAATATTTATCTTAAGAAATCTTTTTAATTAAGAGAATGATTAGCAAGGCTAAATTATAACTTGTGACTATTTGTTGATGAGTGAAAATTAATAATATATTTTATGGGTATTATATATCAATTTGGTGGGTAATTAGTTCAGTTTAATGTGAAATTTGATCTAAAATGTGGTTTTGCAACATTTGGGTATTAAATATTAATTTCAAGTTATTTAAATAATTTTTATAATCTTTTGGTTTGAAATTACATTTTAATCATCTACAGGCCCACCAAAAATCACGTTCAACTGATCTAGATGCCAATTAAATCCAAGCCGTCCAAGAAGGGCGAACAATTATAGGCAATGTGAGAGAGCTGGATGCAGAACAGAGCAAATAAAGAAGCAAACAGATTGACACCCAGGCGCCAACCTACAGTCCCTTGCCAGAATCTCCAACACCTCCCCCAATAGTCTGCTTCCAGAGAGTTGACACCTAGGCGCCAAATAGCGGCACCTAGGTGCCACTTCACCAACATGCAAACAAGTCTAGAAGGGTTTTGAGGATCACAAGATAGAATTGCTTCCAGGGAGTTGGCACCTAGGCGCTACTACGCATCCGTACGCGTGGGTTTCTACACATGTGCTGCACAAACTGTTGTCTTTAAATAAAAACCTAGGGATTCATAGGAAAGAGTGGTCGTGCAACAAAAGAGAAACAGAGAGAGAGCAAGAAGGTGGAGAGCACGGGTAAGAGATGGACCGGCGAGTTGTGTAGGGCGGTCGACACACCATCGACGCTTCAAAGAAATAAACCTTCCCATCTTTTTTTTTAACTTTTATTATTTTGTTTAAGATGGATTTGGATTTTAACTTTATTTTGGACTTAAACATGCTTGGCTAAGCCTTAAATCTAGGGTTTAGGATGTAGCATGCGTACAATGTAGCGTGGTATGATTTTTAATTTATTTATGATGGATATTGTTGTTAATTTAATATCTTATGAATTTTTATGCTTGCTTTGTACATGGGTCCGTACTTTAGCATGATTCCATATATTAGGTGATGAAACTGAGAGGTAAAAACCTAATATATGATAATCAAGATATTAAACATGAAAATCTAAGACCATGAGAATAGGCATGATAACCTTTATGAATTTCATGAACAAACCATAGAACTTAATGGATTCTAATTAACTTAATCCCGTGAGAATATGTGGTTAAGAAAATTAGGGTACGCCTTGTAGGTTTTGAGGGAAGGTGCAAGGATAAATTGGGGTTTATTCTCCTTTAATAAACAATATCTAAATTAAATCATTATACTACTATCCGTTGCAAAAGATGCATATGAAATCCTAGACCCTAGATACTCGCACTCTCATTTTCTCTACTCGTTCTAGTTTTCAATCTTCTCTTCTCATTCTTTTCTATTTTTTTCATTTTATTTACCATATTCTCTTCCCACTTTTCTATTCCATTTTATCTTCAACACAAAAGTTTTTAAAAGCAAGGTTTATAGTCCCGAATTCCTTGTGGATCAATAATTTATATACTATAATCTATGACCCGTGCACTTGCGGTGCGATTGTGAACATTTGTCGATCTCATTTGCTTGTAGCTTAACTTTTGGATTGAGAATGCATATCTTAGCTTGAATTTAACAAGGGTTCATAAGTTAATTTAATTTATTGTTATCTTTTACAATATTAAGTAGAGAGATATCATTGCATTGGTAATGATTAGATGCGGCCTGATTTTGACATGTAGTAGTTGTATTTATGTTTTTATGTGTTGCTCGAGGACTAGCAACATTTAAGCTTAGGGGTGTGATAACTCTATAAAATTAGAGTTATCAAGGCTCATTTTGTGTATGTTTTGAATGCTAGTTAAGAGAAACATGTGAATTTGTATGGGTTTAACATTACTTTTTATAATTTATGTGCTTGTTGCATCTTCTATGATTTTCATGCATTCTAGGTTGCATTTAGTTTAAATTCATCTCATTTCGGTTGTTTCAATTTCATTTAATCATTTAGGAATGTCTTTACTTATTTTTACTTTTTGTTATAGGAAAGGAAGGGTAATTCTCATGCAAATTCAAGGCAAAAAGAGGATGGAATGAAAGAGAAAGTTTGACATAAGCAAAATGAAGAATTTCAAGTAAAAAAGTTGGCGCTCTAATGTTAAAAACCTAGCACTCCGACCTCAGGCACTGCTACAGTAGAAAATTTCATAAACAGATAGGTTTGGGCAGCTTTCAGAGAATTGTTGCTCCAGCGCCAACAATTTGGCTCTATAGCACCACCTCACATGTGTGTAGATCTCGCACGTGTTGGCGTCAAACTCAAGGGGATATCAATACTTATTTTAGGTTTGTAAAGTAGAAACCTTAGAGCTTATGGCTGCTGTAAAGAAAGGGACAAAAACATAGCTTCAAGGCAAGGAGAGAAGATTAAGAGGAGACTAAGCTACCTATTCTAAATCCACTGAGTTTCATCTCTTTTTCATCTTTATCTTCTCATTTTTGTTATTCTTCTTGTTTGAGATGATTGTAAACTTGGTTTCAATGGATTTAAAGTCATATTTATGATTTAAATCTTCATATGATGGGAGATATGGATGATTTGATGTTATAGACTATGTTATTTAATTTTCTTGAGCTTGATTGAAACCATAGTTATGTTGTAGCTTTGATTGCATGAGCACCCTTATATATCATGCTTAATGCATTTACAAGCCTCAAAACCTTGTAAATTAATTTAATATCTAAATCTATCCTTGGAAGAGTGAGTTTTGGATAAGATCCATATATAAGGCATAGGTTTTCCAGTTGTTGTATGAGTTGGATGTTAATATGGATAAGAATATACCTACTAACCCTATGTAATCATGATTAGGTTATGTGATTATCAGCCTTGTTTTGCTTAAGTGCATAGGAACATAAAAAATAACTAAAACAAGGTTAGGTTTGTATATGTTGGAATATATATATTTATATATGACTCTAGATTAGTAATCTCGGCATAACTAGTTTAAAATGGAACCAACTTAATATATCTATGAGTCAATGGATTCATAATCTCATCTATCGTATTCATCCCATGGCAATCTCTCGAGTAGCCATCTCAACCCTTATTCATTTACCGTTTTCTTAGTTTAAATAGAATTTAGTTCTTTAAATACAAATTCTATTTAATTTTACCAATTCATTTTAGATAATTGAATTTTAAGGTGCTAATTTGTTCAACACAATCATCGTGGGAACAATACTCTACTCATAATTTATTATTTGATCAACACGTATTATTTCCTTAGCTCCTTTGGTTCTCACAATCCTAGTTATTAGACCTAGCTTAAAAGCACATTTAAAGATGAAATTCCTACTCCTTAAGATGCTTAATTTGTTCCCTAAATATGCTTAAATATGTTTTCTTTGAAAACTACACAAAATTCCACCATACCATCGACAAATTAGTGGAAAATGAATTGACCAACATCGAACTTGATTTAAGTTATGTTTTATCGAGATAAACTTGGTTTAAATCATGTTCCTTATCGAACATTTGTTTTATAGCTTCGTCGCTTCTAGATTTTTGGCCTAATATTGCATCCTCCCACACATTTTTACACCTTGTTGATCACTATTTTTTCTTCTTTAAATCTTTAGAATATTATCTTTGAATGTCTTACCTCCTTTGCTCCCTAATCTCCGACTATCCTACTTCATTTCTACATCTGATTTGCTTATTTGCACAAATAACACCAAAACACTAGCACTTGCACTTAGTTCATTTTGGCATGAAATCTCTCAAAATCATAATTTAATTACTATGATGTCATGAAAACACTTGATATGTAGCTACAAAATCAACATAATAGCAATCAAATTGATGATTGGAAAAGTTACTCCCTCATCATTAATTATCACATGTTATATTCTGAATCTTGTCAAAATGTTGTGTCTGATGAATCGAAACATGACTTGTACATCATTTGCTTATGTTACAATTGCCTTGACCCATTTTGTGATGTAATCACTTGTAAAAGAATGTATTGGTTGTTGAAGATTGATAAGAATCCTCCCATGAAGTCAATGCCCCATACATCGAATGGTTCAACCTTTCACCTTGTTGCCAAAAATCATTGTTCCACAATTGTGGTGCTTGAGATTATAGAATAGGACTTTTGTCTCCTGTTACGTATCTTGAGCATCCACTATCTATAATCAATTGTTGCTTGCTTTTGCTTTAAGGCGCACTTACAAGATGCATGAAATAAACCTCATCTCTTTAGAACTCATGTTTCGGGTCCATATTGGTTAATAAACATTTGAAGTAGGTGCTCATCATGTCTAAGAGAGATAAATCTTAGACTCCTAGATACCCCAACTAATTTAGCTCCTCTATTATGTAATTTCTTGACTTTGCATTGGTAGACTTTATGTCCAAATTTATTACAGAAATTACATGCCCTATGTATCCTTTGGGGAGCAATCCAAATGTTTCTTGCTTGCTAAGTTTTACTTCTTACCCAAGTAGTTTTTGCCATTTTAGCTTGGCTTCTTGACATAACAAGTTTTTCTTGGTGTTTTACCCACTAAAGGGAGTTCATTTTACTGAATGTTTCTTACTCAAATGTGATGTATTTAAGTTCTCTTTTGCTAGTTTGAGTTGTCATATTGAAAATATTTTGATACTTTCTCTTGGGTTAAAGAATTTTGCCAATGATTCATTGAAAACTGCATTCTCTCTTTTTAACTTCTTAATTTTAGATGATAATATTTTAGTCTCTTTGACTAAAGACTTAACTTTTAATTTTCTATTTACTATTATTATAGAGTCACATCGTCTCTTTATTTTAGCATATTTGAGTTTAAGCTTTCTTATCTTCTCAAATAATGTGTCATAAGGTTGTTGGCATTCCTCTAATATATCACATTTAAGTTATTCATTTGTAGAGGAGTAATTTGATTTTGAAAGAGAATCATTTGGTTTAGATGTTACCTCATTGTTACCTCAGTTGTTTGTTAAGGTAGCATTTTTTTGAATCATATATATAGTCATAAAACATTTGAGAGAGTCTTCTTTAATTCTTGCCACACAAAAGATCCTTGCACAGTTTATAGCTTTTTTATCTTCGCTTGAGGAGCTGTTTGATGAGGATGAATCTTCATTTATATACATTTATTTGCCCTTATGCTTTGAGAATTTTCTTGAACTGCTCTTCTCTTTACTTGCTATCTCTCCTTGGTCTTGGTTTTATCAGGTATGGGATATTGTATTTATATGTGCCCTACTCCACCACATTTGTAGAATTTGGGAGCATCTTTCTTTCTTTTTTCTTTTTATTTCATTGTAGGTCATGGAGGATCCTACATTTTTTCCTTTACTCACAAATTTTTTGAATTTTATAGTGAGAAATGCGATCTCTTCACCTTTATTGTGGGATGATGATGTGGATTCGTCTAAGCTTTGATGCATAGCCTTCAACATAAGATTTTTTTTTCTTTTTGTTGTGTTTTTTTCTTTCTTTTTTATTAGCTCATATAACATCAATGAGCTTATAAGGTCTTCGATCTTCAGAGTGTTTACATCATTTAACTCTTCAATGAAGTAACCTTTGGCGTCCATGACTCCAAAAATGCTTGTAGAATAAAAAATTGCTTTTCCTAGTCCTTTTAATGTATTAGTAATTTTTGAAATTATAGCAAACATCTCAAAAATATTTTCTAGTTTCAAGTATTTAGAAGATTTCTAATTCTCCAATAAGCATGTTTCTTCTCATCCCTTGGACTTGAGAAGTACCCTAAGAAATTAAAATTAGAGTGTCCCAAATTTCTTTGGAGGTTAAGTAAAATGACACTTGATCAAACTATGTAGCATTTAGAGCAAAAGATAGAGAGGTTATGGTCTTTGCATTACTTGTTAATATTCTTACCTCCTCCTTAATCCAATCAGAGTCTTTTTCACTTGTACATAAAACAACACTATCTTAAATGACTAACCAAGAATCTAAATCTGTAGCAATTATTAGTTGTCTTATTTTCAACTTTCAATATCCAAAATTTTTTCCATCAAATAGGAGCAGTCTTGTTAACGACTGACCCTAAGCGAAAGCAAGAATAGAAGTTGATTAGGATGCCATTTATAATAGATCTCTTTGATAATAAACTCAAAGACTGCTCTGATAACATTTATTGGTCCTAAGTTTATGACAAAACTTAAGAAAAAAAAGATGAATTGGGTTCTTAAACATTTCTTTGGTAATTTAAAACTTTAATCTCTGGTAAATTAACTTTTCTTGAATGAAACATAGAGGCAAAAGAGAGTAATAAAGAAAAGAAAGCAATCAACCATAAGAAATATAACAATACATAGTGATTCAAGTAACCTCACACACTCTTTTGTGTATGGGGTTCCTCTATTTCAACATATTACAATCGGAGTCCTTGCTTTTTTTAGATTATAGCTTTAGGGAGCCTTTACAACAAATGTAAAAGTAAGCAGTAAGTTCCACTTCAATTGTATATTACTTATCACACTTAGTCTTGGTCTCCAATACCAAGCTAAATATTATAATATAATAAACGTGATTTATACATAGAAATTTATATGTTACAGATTTGTGTAGAGCGATGGAAGCACTGATGGAGACTCTTAAAGAGTAGAGAAGTTAAAATATGTAGCTTTCTATAGTAAGAGTGGGAGTTTCACTTGGAAAGCAATCAATGCATACTTACTGGCTTCAACATGGGCATATGAAAGCTCAATCAATTTTCTTGCTGATCTCGTAACTCCTCTTAATGTGTCTTAAATAGATATGGAATTATTTGAACATTGGAGGGCAGGTGGCGTGCACTTAAGTGCTAATGTTTGAATTTTTCCAACCATTATAGATGAAGTCACATCTAAAATTGACTTCAGGTGTAACTTCAACCAAGTCGCGGTCTGGAGTCAACTTCGGTTGCGAATTTGATCGCCCCTCTTCTTACCAAACGTTCCTCTTCCTTGTTTTTGGATTTAAAGTTCCTTCCTGGGTCAACTTTATCCTTGTACTGGACATAAGTCGTTAGTGAAGTCGACTTGGGTATCTGACTTCATTGAACATTGTATCCTTAGAATTTTATACTTTGACTTTGGTGCTTCTCTCAGTTAAGTCTTAAACTTAAGTCAACTTGATTTTAGACTTGACTCAAGTTGCAATGCGGAGTTGACTTTGCACGTGACTTCATATGCTTCAAACCAGCCAACAAAAATATACAATATTGTTTTCTCGCCGAGGTCGACTTAGTCTGCGACTTCATTCAAGTCACAATCTAGAGTCCCTTGGGCTACAACTTTGCTAGCAGTTGAAAAAGTCAAGAAAAAATGTAACTCCTAGGGTTATTTTGGCCATTTACTTCACCTAAGTTGTAGTTTGAGTCGACTTGGGACTATGACTAGACCTGTCGGCGATTTGAATCTTCATCTATTTCATTCCTAGTTGTTTTCTCAGATCGATTTCAACATAGACTTGGGCTAAGTTTATTGCTAATTTGACTTAGCTGAGCAACTTGATATATCTTACTTTAATTATTAATTATCAAAACATGGGTATATCTTTAAGTGCACAATTGTAAT
>JAXCLR010000001.1:13751246-13763831 GCA_035584095.1 Annona squamosa
ATTTACCAAAGATTTTTTAAAGAACCCAATTCACCCCTCCCCTCTTGGGTTTAGCCATCAACTCGGGACCAACAATAGCTCCTTTGGAAAAATATCTAGAAATTCCTTTACTATTAGAATTTGATCCATAAGTACCCCATCTCTTTTTACTTTGTTTATAAAAACCAAATAGGTTGTACATTGTTGGCATATCAGCTTAGCTGCTTTCATACCTGATACATCTTTATTGTATTCTCTAGCTATCTTATTTTACTGATCTCTATTTCATCTTTTGGTATTTCAAATTGTATCTTTTTATTTCTACAATCAATTGTCGCACCCCATTGACTTTGCCAAACGATCCCTAGTATGACATCAAACTCTGTCATTAGTAATAAAATGAGATCAGATTCCAATATTTTTGTTCCTATCCTGATAGGGCATGTCTTGCAAATTTGATTTATACTTGTCAATCTATATAGTGGGCATTTTACATGTATAGGACCACTGCTTTCTTCTACCCAAAGTGCATGTGTGATTACAAATTGATATAATATAAATGAACACGTAGCTCTAGAATCAAATAAAGCTACTACATTTCCTAAAATGTAAATCATACCTGTAATCACTTTCTCCTCCATCTCTTGTGACTCCGTTCGGGTGAGGGCCTGAACATGCATCGGGTTGACAGTAGTACCGGGCCAGTTGGCGATGGCAGGGATCTTTTGCTAGGCTGGCCTTCCTTGGGCTGGTGCTCCTTGTGGCTTATTTGGACAGTTGGGTGAAATGTGTCTGACTTGACCATAGTTGAAGCGCTTTATTATTTTGGCTTCGTCGGTCCCCTAGTCCCGGGCCACATGGCCAGTTTGGCCACACTTGTAGCATTTCCCTATTCATTATAGACATTCGCCTAAATGGTCTTAGTGGCAAGTTCTGCAAGTCGGGGTGCTCTGTGTCTTGTCACCAATTTTCTTTCTCTCGGCAATTACCCTTTTTCTTTTATTAGCCTCACCTTCCTTGGAGGCTGTAAAGAATTATTTTTGAGCTTGCCTAAGCTCTTGAGTCCTTATTGACTCTATTTCTAATGCCCTAGCCCTCTTAATGCTAGAGGCATAGTCTTTTATTAACAATGGGGCTAACCCCTCTCTTAACTGGGGTCTCAATCCCCTTTGAAATCTTTGTGCCTTATTCACTAGCACATTAGCGATCCATGACACGTATCTTATCAAGGCGTCAAACTTTATGGCATATTCTGTAACTGTCATCCTACCTTGGTAGAGTTTTTCAAACTCTATCACTCTCTGGCTCTGTAGCCCTACAGGAAGATATTCTTTATTTAATTCTTCCAAAAATTCATGCCACTTAACTTGCTCCGGATGTGACATAGTAACCATTGGCGTCTCCCACCATTCATAAGCATCTTTTACCAGTAGGTGGGTAGTGTACAACACTTTTCGCTGATCATTGCATGACAATATCTTGAACAATTTCTTAATTTCTGTGATCCACTGCTCTACAATGAGGGGGTCTGGTTCCCCTGCAAACTTGGGTGGGCGCTGGGGAAGAAAGGCATTGATAGCCTTTTTGTCGACTTCAAGGAGACTATCCTCTATTTTCCTTGGTGTGTCAGGATTTGCCGAGGGACCTGGGCTTTCCTCGTCTCCTCTTGATGGCGGGGTCTACTAGTTTCGCATTTCTTGTAATAAACCAGCAGTCTGGGTTATCCATTGCTTCATAGCTTTCTTGATTATTGCAGCTATTCTTTCTTCTATGTTGATCTCTGCTTGAGGTCTAGGGCTTTCCTCTTGCCGTGGGCGAGTCCTAGAGGTTTACTCTTTGGATTCTGCCCTATTATTCATAATCTCACCGCAAGTGCACGGGTCGTAGATTGTAGTATATAAATTATCGATCCACAGGAAATTCGGGACTATAAATTATGCTTTTAAATGCTTTCGTGTCAGATATGTAGAGAATATAGTAAATAAAATAGAAAAGTGGAGAGAAAATGCAATAAATAAAAGGGAAAGAAAATAAATAAAATGGGATGAAGTGCAAATTAAAAATGATGAGATAAAGTGAAAGTGCAAATACCTAGGGTCTAGGATTTCACATGCGTATTTTGCAGCGGGTAGTGGTATAATTATTTAATTTGGATATTGTTTGTTAAAGGAGAACAAGCTCTAATTTATCCTTGTACCGTCTCTCGAAACCTACAAGGTGTACCCTAATTTTCTTAACCACTTATTCTCATGGATTAAGTTAATTAGAATTCATTAAGTTATGTTGTTTGTTCATGTAATTTCTCAAGGTTATCATACTTATTTTCATGGTCTTAGATTTTCAGGTTTAATTTCTTGATTTTTGTATATTAGATTTTCACCTCTCGGTTCTATCACCTAACATATGGAATCATGCCAACGTACGGGCCCATGTACATGGCAAGCATAAAAATCATAAAATATTAAATTAACAACAACATCCAAAATAAATGAATTAAAAATCCACACAACGCTTCATTATATGCATGTTACGTCCTAAACCTTAGATTTAAGATTTAGCTAAGCATGTTTAAGTTCAAAATAAAAATAAAATTACAATCCATCTTAAACAAGATAATTAAAATTAAAAAGGAAAAAGATAGAAAAGCTCATTGGTTTGAAACCCCGATGGTGTGTTTGCTACTTCACGCAACTTGCCGGTTCATATTTTTCCGTGCTTTCCACCTTGCTTTCTTTCTCCAACTTACGCTTTTGAATTTCTCTGCTTCGAGACGAACTCTTTGTTTGAATTCTACGACGGAGAATATTTTTTTATGCTACTAGAGTTTTCTGCTACCCCACGTTGGAATTCTCTGTATAAGATACAATATTCTCTTTGAATGCTCTAAATCCCCCTTCCTCTGCCGGATGCTCCCTTTTTTATAGCTGCCGAAGACTGCACAATTGGTCGTACATTGAGCTGAAATTTGATTGCTTCAAGAGGGCCCCACAGTATGAATTTTCGCACGGTCACGTGATTGCGTGGATGTTGCATGAATGCTGCTAAATGCATGATCACGTAAATGAATACTGCTAAATGTATAAAGAAAATCTACTGCATATATGTATAAAAAAATTTAGGATGAGCATATTAACATTTGTCGGCCACTCATCACGTGAGGTTGCTAATGCCTGCACTTGCTGGATGTTACTGTTTGATGTGCTTGGTAATTGTAAATAAATTGGACATAAAATAAATGGGCAACATGTGTGGGGTCCATAGGCTGGATGATCAATTGCTGCTGGAAATGTACTCAAATGGTTGGCCTAAAGGTAGTGGAAAAATCTGGACGGTGCATATGGAGAGAAGGACGGTTGCAGATTTTTTTTGGACGATCCATTGGTCACAAATTCACATGATTGCTTTGGATGACTTGATTAAAATCACATGGATGGATCTCCTTGCTAGAATTAATTTCTAAAGTATAATTTTTTTTTCAACGGTGGACAGCTTAGAGATGGATGGCTATGGTGGATCTGCTTTACTGCAAATAAATGGGCAAATCATGAGATCACGTGAATGGTGTTGGGGTCCATCAATGGTTGCTGCTGAATCACGTTAATGGACAACAGATTGCTGTTCACGTGAATTGGATGGGTGGCCGTTTTATTGCTAATCATGTGATCTATGGAAGCAAGCTGTGAGCTATTAAATGGATGGTTGGATGATCAGCTGTGCAAATGGCTTTGATGGTTTGTGGGGCCCACCCTAATGAGCAGTTGTAAATCATGTGAATTTGCTAAGGTGCAACACTTGAAGATTTGATAAAAGGCATGGTGGGCCACACATTCACGTGAATATCATTTGGTAATTTAATAAGCTGCTGCATTTCACGTGAATTGATGGTGTGTAAATAAAATAATAGCAATAAAAAAAGAAGAATGGGCGGTGTGCTGAAACCAAAATGCTGCTGCTAGATGATTTTGCATTGCACGTGAATTGGGTTGCTATAAATGCATTGCTGATCATAAAATGCATTTGCTGCTTGGACGTGGTGACTTGATAAAATTTGGATGGTTGCATTTTGTTTGGTTTGATTTCCATGGGGGACCCACTTGGTGCAACTCGCATTCCCTGCATAAAAAATGTTTAAATCATTAATTTCGTCAAAATTATTAGTTTAATTTCATGGCAACAAATAAAATGTAATTTTAAGCCAAAAGATTATAAAAATTGTTTACATTCCTTGAAATTAATATTTATTACCCAAATGTTGCAAAATCACATTTTAAACTAAATTTCATATTAATTTTAATTAAGTACCTACCAAATTGGTATAAATTGTCCACAAAATATATTATCAAATTCCAATTATCAAATACCCCCACACTTAAACGTTTGCTTGTCCTCAAGCAAATATAAATGAATTTAAGAACAGATTGCAAAATTTCAAAGCTTTGAGCTAAAATTGCATGTTTGGCCATCATCAAAACTAATGAGAGTATTAAATAATTTGAAACATAATACTCATTGAAAATTCTTAGTCAACAATCCCTTCTCACGTGACTAATAATGCACACCCTGTCACCTGATTTATTTTCAATTATTAAGAGTTTAAAACCCCCGCAATATACTTTTAATTATCAGATATCTTCCCCATTTATTAAGTTATTCAATACACACATTCCATAATTCAAGTGACGGTAGTAGTGCAAAAAAATATTAGTCAAATTACCTCATATACATCTCATCAAATTTTTACATTTAAATTTCCTCTGCCAACTCAATTAACCAATTCATAGGAACATAAGGACTTAGTAGGACAATGGTCCGGTGTGATATATGAAATGAAATTTGAACCGTCTCTGCATGACTTGAGACTCATTTTATAACAGGAAATAATGTTACCCCCACACTTAGTGCTTTTATTCTCTTTTTTTAAGCCTATTATTATCCTTGGTTTAGCTCTGTGATATATTTTTTTATACCAAGTCCGGCAATAATTTCTCTCACCATATTTCAGGGTATCTAGGAAGTCATTATTTACACAACTAGGATATATTATTTCCTCTTTCACTTTTCAGCTCAAAATTCGATTTCAAAGTTGGTTCAACGGAGTGGGAATTGTGGTTTAAGAAAAATTCAAGCTCAAAAAGGGTAAACAACAGTTATATTTTCAAAAATTGCCTTAATCACGTGCAAGAATTGGTTTAATAGAGTTTTGGCTTTGAAAATTTCTTCAACTAGAATAAAATTTTTCATGTATATGGGAAAAACTACCTTCTTAAATCACAATTGTGTGTATTAAAAAAACTTTTAAACTAGAGAAAATTATTCTGATTTTGAAAGAAAACAAGATCAGTTCCTATGTATATCAAATTTATCAAGTGATTTGGGACAAAAAATCCAATTATTTTCAACAAGTACATGTTTAAAAAAAAATTTAACATCTTATTAAGCTTCAACTTTACCTCACTCAAAGATGTCAAAATTTTGCTTTTAAGGCATTCAAGAGTTCAAAGTGGGGTCAAATACTACCTTTTATGCAACAATTTTCCAGCATTTTTTAACACCAATATAAACATCAGGGTAGTGAAAGAAATATTTAGAGAAAATTAATGCAACGCATTTAACCCCGCACTTGAAGTTGACATTGTTCTCAATGTAAATCATGCCATCAAAATAAATGGGAGTAATTGTAAAAATGTGAAATGTTAATTTCCTTGATTTGGCGAGTTGAGCCGAATTTGCATCCCATGGTGCTTCTTTCTAAGCAGTTTCTGAAAATAACCAATAAAGCTCAAAATTAAAAAGTATCAAAATTCTAAAAAGGAACTAAAAGAAATAATTAAAACTAAAACTTCGCTGATAGAAAAAGGAAAAGTTTGGGTTGCCTCCCGAAAAGCGCTTGGTTTAAAGCCATCAGCCTGATTGTAGATCTTCAAGTGAATGGCGTGGTTCCATAGAAGGAGTGGATGACTCCTATTGGAATTTGATCCCCTGAGAAGTAGGGTTTGAGGTGCTGCCCATTGACTTTAAATTCTCCCGTCTTTTTACTCCAGATTTCAACAACTCTATGAGGGAACAGTTGTAATTCTTTGAATGGTCCAGACCACCTCGACTTCAATTTTCCTAGAAATAATTTAAAATGAGAATTAAAAAGCAACACCATATCATTATCTTTGATTATCTTCTGCCAGATGTGTTTGTCATGCCAAAATTTTGTCTTTTCCTTGTACATCTTTGAATTTTCATAAGCGTCGAGTCGAAACTCCTCGAGTTCATCAAGCTGTAGTAGATGCCTTTCTCCTGCAGATTTTAAATCAAAATTCAAAAATTTGATTGCCTAGGATGCTTTGTGCTCCAGCTCTACAAGCAAGTGGCATGATTTTTCATAGACTAGTCTGAAAGGTGTTGTTCCAATCGGAGTCTTGAATGTTGTGTGGTATGCCCAAAGAGCAACATTGAGTTGCCTTAACTAATCTCGCCGTGATTGGGATACCGTCTTCTCAAGTATCTGTTTAATCTCGCGGTTTGAGATTTCAGCCTGACCACTTATTTGCGGGTGGTATGGGGTGGCAATTTTATGTGTGACCCCATATTTCTTGAGTAGTTGCTTCATTTGCTTGTTACAGAATGCCTTCCTCCATCGCTTATAATTGCTTGTGGTATACCAAATTTGGTAAAAATGTCGTGTTTTAAGAATTTAGTGACCACCCAAGAATCATTTATTGGAAAAGCGATTGCCTCCACTCATCTAGTTATGTAATCAACCGCTAGAAGTATGTATTGGTTGTTGAATGAGGATGGGAAATGTCCCATGAAATCCATGCCCCAGACATCGAATGGTTCAACCTTGAGAATGCTTGTGAGTGGCATCTCGTTTCGCTTTGAAATATTTTCTGTTCTTTGGCACCTATCACAGGTTAGTGTAAAAGATCGAGCATCTTTGAATAAAGTGGGCAAGAAGAAACTTGATTGTAAGACTTTTGCTTTTGGTGGGACCCATGTGGCCACCATATGGTGAAGAATGACAGTGGTAAAGGATGCTTTGGATTTCTTCGTTTGGTACACATCGGCAAATCTGACCGTCACCGCATATCTTGTAAAGGTCTGGGTCCTCCTATATGTAGTATTTTACGTCCACCATGAATCTCTTTTTCTGTTGATAGCTGAAATTAGGTGGAATTTCTTTATAGACCAAGTAATTAATAATGTTTCCATACCATGGCATTGACACTTCTTTGAGTGCAAGCAGGGATTCATCAGGAAATTCCTTATTAATTTGTTCATTTTTAGATAGATCAATTTTCTCAGTTGATGGTAGTCTCGACAGATGATCAGCTACCACATTCTTTGTGCCTTTCTTATCTCGGATTTCAAGGTCAAATTCTTGTAATAACAAAATCCAGCGAATCGGCCTTGGTTTAGCATCTTTCTTAACAAGAAGATAGTGAAGGCTGTATGGTCTGTGTAGACAATCACCTTTGACCCTACAAGATAAGAATGAAATTTATCAATAGTGAATACAACAGCTAATAATTCTTTTTCAGTGGTAGCATAGTTGACTTGAGTGTCATCTAGGGTTTTGCTTGCATAATAAATCACCACTGGCTTATTGTCCTTCTGTTGACCCAAAACTGCCCCAACTGCCTGGTCACTTACATCGCACATGATTTCAAATGGTAGGCTCTAGTCAGGCAGCTGTATAATTGAGGCAGTGGTCAAAGCTTCTTTTAACCTACAAAATGATTTTAAATAGTCATCAGAAAAATTAAATTTTACATCTTGATTTAGAAGGTTAGTCAATGGCTTAGCAATTTTAGAAAAATCTTTAAAGAAACACTCATAGAAATCATAATGTCCTAGGAAACTCTGAATTCCTTTGACTGAATTGGGTGGCAGTAGTTTTTCAATGACTTCTATTTTTTCCCGGTCAACCTCAATACCTATGCTTAAGACTAAATGCCCTAATACAATTCCTTTTTATACCATGAAATGCCATTTTTCCCAATTCAACACCAAATTAGTTTCCTCACATCTCTGTAAAACTTTAGACAAGTTTGATAAGCATGATTCAAATGTAGTGTCATAAACAGAAAAATCATCCATAAATACTTCCATTATGTGTTCAATGACATTTTTCCCAATTCAACACCAAGTTAGTTTCCTCACATCTCTGTAAAACTTTAGACAAGTTTGATAAGCATGATTCAAATGTAGTGTCATAAACAGAAAAATCATCCATAAATACTTCCATTATGTGTTCAATGTAATCAGAGAATATGGTCAGCATGCATCGTTGAAAAGCGGCGGGTGCATTACAAAGACCAAAACGCATGCGTCTGTATGCAAAAGTGCAGTATGGACAGGTGAAAGTGGTTTTCTCTTGATCCTGTGGGTGAATTGGAATCTGAAAGTAACCAGAGTAACTATCTAGATAGCAAAAGTAAGAGTGATTGGCAAGTCGTTCAAGCATTTGATCAATGAAAGACAAAGAAAAATGATCCTTTCGGGTGACAATATTTAATTTGTGATAATCAATGCACATTCGCCAATCTGTGACTGTCCTTTTGGGAATAAGTTCATTTTTATCATTTTTCATGATAGTCATACCACCTTTCTTGGGTACCACATGTACAGGGCTTACCTAACTACTATCAAAAATAGGGTAGATGATTCTGGCATCAAGAAGTTTTAAAATTTTCTTTTTCACAACTTCTTTCATGTTTGGATTCAAATGCCTTTGAGGTTCAATGCTTGTCTTACAATTTTCCTCCATTAGAATTCTGTGCATGCATAAAGAAGAACTAATGCCAGGTAGGTCATTAATGCAGTAGCCAATTGCCTTCCTATGTCTTCTTAGTACAGTTAGTAGATCATTTGATTGAGATTTGGAAAGTTTTATATTGATTATGACTAGATAGGTATCGTTTGAGCTAAGAAATGCATACCTGAGATTTTTAAGAAGAGGTTTGAGTTCTACCTTTGGCGCTTCTTCCTTTGTTTTTGTCGATGGAAAGGAATTGATGTCTATATCCAACTTTTCAGCAGGTGAGATAAAAGGGGTTCCATCCAAGAGAGTAGCACAAGCAGACAATTCGGAGTTATCGTTTTCAACAGTTGCACTTTGAATGATACATATCTCCATCAAGTCATCCCTTTCTTCGATCGGCAAAGAGTTGATGACGTAGACCTGCAGGCAAGAGTTATCAGTTGATAGGTGCTTTGTTGCTTTAGAAAGATTAAATTTGACATTTTCATCTCCAACTGTCTGTCAGAGTCGACCATTCTTGACGTCTATGATGGCTCCAGTAGTGGCTAAGAAAGGTCGTTCGAGAATGATCGGGATTTGGAGATCCTCCTCCATGTCGAGGACCACAAAGTCGATTGGGATGAACAATTTGCTGACTTTCAAGGGAACATCTTCAAGAATGCCAACTGAAAATTTAATTAATCGGTCAGCAAGTTAGAGAGACATAGACATTAGTTTTGGATCACCCATGTTCAGTTTTTTACAGATGGAGAGTGAGATCAGACTTACACTGGCTCCGATATCACATAGTGCTTTGCTGATTTAGACATTCCTAAGAACACATGGAATAAAGAAGCTTCTAGGGTCCTTTTGCCTCTCTGGTAACTTGTTTTGCAAAATAGCGCTACACTTCTTAGTGAGTGAAATGGTTCCGTACTCCTCGAGTTTTCTTTTGTTGGATAGCATGTCCTTGAAAAATTTTACATAAGCGGGTAATTGAGAAAGCATGTCAATTAAAGGCACATTGATCGACAGGTTCTTTAGAGTAGAAATAAACTTTTCAAACTACTTTTGGAGCTTAGCTTGTCGTTGCCTTTATGGAAAGGGGAGAGGAGGCTGGTAAGGAGGTGGTGGTACATAAGGCTTTTCCACCACTGGTTCTGGCTTTGGTTCTTCTTCTTGCTTCTTTCTCTGTTCGGCATCCTTTTCTTTGACCATTTGAGGTAGGGCGAGCTGCTTTCCACTCCGCAAGGTAACCGCCTGCACTTGCTCTCTAGGATTTACTTCGGGTTGGCTGGGGAGTTTACCCTGGTTTCTTTGGGATGAGGCTGTGGCATTTTTAGCAATTTGATTTTCAAGCAACTTGATGTGGGTTTGCATTTGGTCCATTCGTTCATCATTTTTCTTGAGCATTAGGATGATATTTTCGAGCATGGACTCAGTGGGTTGTGCTTGAGGTAGTGCAGGTAGGGTTTGTTGGGTTTGATATGAAGGATGGTTTAATGGTTTTCTAAGGAAACCAAGTGGTTTATTATTTTGAGCAAAATTTTGTGTGTTTGACTGGTTTGCCTAAGAAAAATTGAAATGGTTCCTCCATCTAGGGTTGTAAGTATTAGAGTAAGGGTTACCATATGCACGAGTATCATACTGGTTGTTGATTGCATTAGCTTGCTCACATGTGGTGTCTTTAATGGCAAAACTATACTCATTTGTGTAGTGGGAAGCTCCACAGATTTCACATGAGATGTGTCCAGAAGAAGATGCATCTCTCAATCCTTGGATTCCTACTTCTTTTGCTACAAAATTCTATCAAGTTTATCATGTATAGCATGCATGGATTCGATATCATATACATTTCCTCTCCGAGAGGTTTCTCGGACATCGTCGTACTGAGAATCATAAAGAGCTAAATCATCGAGGAGGTTGAGAGCCTCCTCATCATTAAGTCACATGAATCGGCCATCAGCGGCAAAATTGACTATGCTTCGACTAGGTCGATCGAGTCCATTGAAAAATTTTCAATAATATCTCCTTGTGAGATACCATGATGAGGGAACTTGCGCTACAGATCTTTCATTCTTTCACGCGCATCATATAGGGTTTCGCCATCTTTTTGTTCGAATTGATTAATCTCATCTCTGATTTTTTTGGTTTTATTTGGTGGAAAGAATTTTTCCAGGAATGTTATAGACAGCTCATCCCATGTGTTGAAAGTGTCGGGCAGCATTGAATAGAATCACTCGCTTGCCCTGTCTCAAAGAGAAAATGGGAAAAGCTACAGACGAATTATCTCACGTGGAATGTTTTGCACCCTAATTGTATTGCATAATTGCAGAAATTTATTGATATGTATAGTTGGGTTTTCAAAGAGAAGTCCTGCAAATTGGTCTTGTTGAACCATCCAAATGAGATCAGGATTTAGTTCAAAATTTCTTCCATCAATCTCTGGTTCGACTATGCAAGATCAAAATCCATGAGGGTTTAGGCAGTTCTGATCGCTAAGTGTCATTCTCATTGGAGGAGTGTTGTTCTCTGCCTGGCCTTCCTCCTACTCTTAATGTGGTGGGTTTTGATTATTGCGTTCCGCTATGGTGTCTTCAAGATATTTCTGCTGCTTGTAATTACGAATTCTTCTCCTAAAAGAATGTTCAATCTCAAGATCAGCAACGAAAAGTTTTTCAACTAATTGTTTTGCAAAATTTCGAGTATATGGGTGCATACAAAGATTAACTAGCTAATTAAGAAAAATCAAACTAAATAAAAATAAAGAAAGTATCTAAAAACAAAATTTAAAACAATGCAGAATTCTCCAGCAACGGCGCCAAAATACTTATTCGCAATCTCATCGCAAGTGCACAGGTCGTAGATTGTAGTATATAAACTATCGATCCGCAAAGAATTCGAGACTATAAATTTTGCTTTTAAACGCTTTCGTGTCGGATATGTAGAGATTATAGCAAATAAAATAGAAAAGTGATGAGAAAATGTAGTAAATAAAAGGGAAAGAAAATAAATGAAATGGGATGAAGTGCAAATTAAAAATGAGGAGAGAAAGTGAACGTGCAAATACCTAGGGTATAAGATTTCACATGTGTATTTTAAAATAGGTAGTGGTATAATTTAATTTGGATATTGTTTATTAAAGGAGAACAAACCCTAATTTATTCTTGTACCTCCTCTCAAAACCTAGAAGGTGGACCCTAATTTTCTTAACCACCTATTCTCATGGGATTAAGTTAATTAGAATTCATTAAGTTCTATGGTTTATTCATGTAATTCCTCAAGGTTATCATACTTATTTTCATGGTCTTAGATTTCCAGGTTTAATATCTTGATTTTCGTATATTAGATTTTCACCTCTCTGTTCCATCACCTAATATATGGAATCATGCCAACGTACGGGCCCATGTATATGGCAAGCATAAAAATCACAAAATATTAAATTAACAACAACATCCAAAATAAATTAATTAAAAATCCACACAACGCTGCATTATATGCATGCTACGTCCTAAACTCTAGATTTAAGGTTTAGTCAAGCATGTTTAAGTTCAAAAGAAAAATAAAATTACAATTCATCTTAAACAAGATAATTAAAATTAAAAAAGAAAAAGATAGAAAAGCTAATTGGTTTGAAGCCCCGATGTGTGTCAGCCGCTCCACGCAACTTGTCGATCTGTCTTTTTCTGTGCTTTCCACCTTGATTTCTTTCTCCAAATTATGCTTTTGAATTTCTCTGCTTCAAGACGAACTTGTTGGAAATATGTGGAAAACTAGCTAAATCCATGTTTTGACGATTAACAAATCAATTTGAGTAAGTCTTGGCTACTAATATGTTTGTGGAAATGTTTAAGGCATATACATTTGAAGAA
>JAXCLR010000001.1:13905624-13920041 GCA_035584095.1 Annona squamosa
TTCAAAAATGGTAAAACTTAGTTTATAGATTAAATATAACTAGATTAACATGTTTGTAAAAATATTTTTCAAAAAAAAACAAAAAAAATATATTTTCTGACCGGTCGGAAATCACCGGATTTCCGATCGGTTGTAAAAGATCATTCGTCGAGAATATTATACCTTTCCTGCATTTCATAGTCTCTCATTGGTCATAGGAAAGGTGGAGTTCATGACAACAATGGAGATAGAGATGCAGTTGGTTCTCTTATCTATGTCACTCGACCTCTTATTTGCACTTATGAAGCAGTTGCTCTTTTGAGAATTTAGCTCTTTTTTAATGATGATAAAGCTTCTCCCTTCTTCCTCTTAGTAGGCATGGTTTGGAAGTGAATGGATTCGATTTTGGTTGAGTTTGAATGGTAGGAGTTAGCCTATGAATTTTATCCGATACTTGATATGCGTAGAATGGGATTGGTAAATGGGTTTTGAATTTCAAGTGTTTGAAGCAAAATTATCTTGAGCTTTGGTAAAGAAAGATGAAAGAAAGGGTGGCTTAGAAGTTTAAAGTGTTCAGGAATTGAGGTTTATACTCTTTTAACGAACACTTAAAGCTTAATGTGAAGTAAGTGAAATTTGGACTAGAATGGGATAGATATTAAGAAAGAACGAGAGAAAGTATGTGAGTGTAAAGGAGAGGATTTAGAGTGGTTTCAAAATGGTTTTGAATGGAGATGCTTGCTCTTTTGAAAATGAAGAGGGCAACTCAGTTTTAAGCAAATTAGCAGGAGAAACGTAGTTTCTCCTACGTCGTACTAGGTTAGAAATGGTTCAACTCATGTTATTCTAAGTTGCTCATAGTTCAACCCATTTTAATATGCCAAAGAGAATTGTGACCATGTGTCAACCTGAATGTTGAGATTTTACTTTGAGCTGAAAATTGTGAAGGCTTATACTTTTTTGAATAAACACATTTAGAATCATTTGGTATGCTGAAATCTTCATTTCCCAGCTATATAATCATCTTGTTTGACTAAATTTTCATGTTGCACTTGCTATGCACACTAAAATCAAAGCCTACTAGTTCAAACGTTCTATCCCACGAACTCATATTTTGGACAAGTTCAATGCAATGTTCAAAATTAAATTCATGCAATTAAAACAATGCATCAAACAACTCGACATACCAAACAATTAATAGCAAGTTGACTTCCTCGTTAACATGTTGCATTCAGCTTTTGAACTACATTCTTTCTTGAGTTAATTTATACAAAACAACTATGAAGATTTTCACATTAACAAGTATCAAAATCATAAAAAAAAACAAAATCACTCAAAAAGAAACTAAGACTTCCTTAAAAATACATGTTAGGCTGCCTTCCAAATATAAAGTTTAGTTTATAGTTGTTAGCTTGACTTTAGTCTTTTTAATTATCAACCTCGCCCTTGCTAAACATGTATATAACTCCTTTCTCGATTATTTCACACATTACGTATGGTTTTAAACACATTCATTGACTATGAATGCTCTCTCCCTCCAAATTTCTACTACTCCATGTGAGAAGACCATAAGATGTGAAAATCTAAATAGGTGAAGAAAGATTGAAATTAAGGGGATGAGAGCTCTAGGATTTAAGGTTTCACATTGTATTTATTGCATTAGAAAAGTGGTTTTCTTGTTTATTCCAACTACTATATATTAAAGGAGCACAATCCTAAATTGATCTTGCATCCTCCTTAAAGGAATAAAAGACGGTTCCTAACCTTTATGACCATTATTATTATTATAGGATTATGTCAATTAGGGTTTATTAAATTCTATTGTAGTTTATGTAATTTCTCAAGGTTGCTTTACCTATTCTCATGGTTTAAACTTCTATGTTTAATATTTTGATTATCGTATATTGGATTTTTATCTTGATCCCTTCAAATCATATATGAAATCATGCCAAGTGTTGGCCTATACCAATTGAGCATTAAAATTATGAGATATTAAATTAATACACATCATCCTTCATAAACAATTGACATAATCATCCAAGCATAGTTTCATATGCTAAATCCTAAATACTAGTGTACTAGCTTAGCCAGACATGTTTTGAATTGAAAAGCAAAAGAAACTAAGAATGAAAAGCTTATTGATTCGAGTTCTTCAATGATATCTTGAACGTCTCGCCTTAACTTGCCTTGGCGTATTATTTCCTTAGCTCCTTCAGTTCTCACAATCCTAGTTATTAGATGATAACTCTATAAAATGAGAGTTAGCAAGGCTCATTTTGTGTTCATTTTGAATGCTAATTTAAGAGAAACATGTGAATTTGCATGGGTTTTGCATTAGCTTTCATAATTTGTGTATTTGTTGCATCTTATGTGGTTTTCATGCATTTTAGGTTGCATCTAGTTTAAATTGATATCATTTTAGTTATTTAATTAGGTTTCATGTAGTTTAAATTCATCTCATTTTAGTTGTTTAAATTTTATTTGATTATTTAGGAATGCGTTTATTTATTTTTACTTTTGGATGTAGGAAAAGGAGGGTAATTCCCATGAAAATCCAAAGCAAAAGGGGGATGAAATGAAAGAGGAAATTTCGCACAAGCAAAGTGAAGAATTTCAGGGAAGAAAGTTGGCACTCTGGTGCCAAAAATCTGGCACCCTAGCCTCAGGCACCACTACATTAGAAAATTCCAGAAACAGGTAATTTCATGCAGCTCCCAGAGAATTGGTGCTTCAATGCTAAAAATTTAGCGCCCCGGCCCCACTGCACTTATGTGCAAATCATACACGTGTCGACGTCCAAACTCAAGGGGGTATGAATACTTGTTTTAGGGTTTGTAAAGTAGAAATCCTAGAGCTCGTGGCTATTGTAGAGAATAGGAGAAAAACCTAGGCTTCAAGGCAATGAGAGAAAATCAAGTGGAGACTCAATTATCCATTGCAAATCTATGAGTCTATTGAGTTTCATCTCTTATTCTTCTTTCTCTTCTCATTGTTGTTATTCTCCTTTCTCTTCTTATTGTTGTTATTCTTCTTATTTGAGATGATTATAAACTTAGTTTTAAAGGGATTTACAGTCATATTTATGAGCTAAATCTCCTTGCAATGGAAGATATGGATGATTTGATGTTATAGACTATGTCATTTGGTTTCCTTAAGCTTGAATGAAATTATAGTTATGCTATAGCTTTATTTGCATGAGATTACCCTTATATATCATGCTTAATGCATTTATAAGCCTTAAAATCTTATAGATTGATTTAATATCCAAATCTATGCTTAGAAGAGTGAGTTTTGGATGAGATCCATATAAGGCATAGGTTCTTTTGCTACGGTGTGATTTGAATTTTAATATGGATAGGAATATATCTGTTAACCCTGTGCAATCATGATTAGGTTATGTGGTTATCAATCTTGTTTCACTTAGGTGCATGAGAACATAACAAATAACTAAAAATAGGTTAGGTTTTTGTGTTGGAAGGCATATATAAATATAAATGAACCTAGATTAGTAATCTCTGCATAACTAGCTTAAAATAGAACCAATTTAACATATCTATGAGCAATGAATTCATACTCACATCCATCTTATTCATCCCAAGGCAATCTCTCCAGTAGCCACCTCATCCTTTATTCATTTGGCACTTGCTTAATTTAGTCAGAATTTTGTTCTTTGAATACAAATTCTATTTAATTTTACCAATTTACTTTAGGTAATTGAATTTTAAGGTGCTAATCTGTTTAACACAATCTTCATGGGAACGATACTCTACTCGCAATTTATTACTTGATCGGCACGTATACTTCTGTTGAATTAAGCATTTTAATTATACATATACACAGCTGACCAAGTTTTTAGGACTGTTGTTGGGATTGATGCTTCAAATGTAGTGCTTGACATTTTCACGTATCTTTTGTGAATTTGTACATATTCTATATAGTTGTTATTTTTCTTTATTTACTTTTGATACAAATTTGATTTAGTGGTCTTATTGTGCATAACTCAATGGCTTCAATGTTTTCTATTGGCCAAACTTGGAGTTTTCAATACCAAGCATGACAAGTTTCCATTAGTATGATACTAGTTGGGAACCTCCAGCTCAAAAATGTTGCTTCTGATAATCAAGTTTTAAGCATGAACTGTGCTTATTTGTACGGAGGAGAGGACATTTGTCAACTAATGCAAAAATCCATAGACTATCTTAATCATTCAAATGTTGAAAGAGACAATCATGGAGACCCATAATCAAAAAATATGATATTGATAGAATTTCAAGCACATCAAGTAGAGGAGCCATCACCACCTAAAAACAAGCTATTTTTGGAGGATATGTTCATGTAATTCATGTAGAGCCAAATGAGTTTAACATAAACATGCAAAAATAGGTGGAGAAATTGGCTACCATAATCCAAAGTAAGCATCAAGAAGCTTCTTCCAATTATAGTGTAGAAAATTTAGAAGAAGAAGAGTTAGAACGGGGCAGTAAAGTCACTTCAAGCATTAATGAAGAGATATCACACAATATGATGACACAATTTGTCCCTCAATTTGTGTTGAAACAATTAACCAAGCCAATAAAAAGCCAGGAAGTGAACGCAGAATTGATGATGAAATAAAGGTTGATACAGCAGAGAAAGTTAAAAAATATCATATCGACATATCCCTAATATGTCTTCCTAAATTCCAATAGCAACAACACTTGATTGATGAATGCATATACTTGGAAAATAGGTCCTTCAAAGCCTACAACTCAAGACTCAGAAGAATAACTCTTCTTTAGCCTCTATGAAATTTAAGAAAAGAGGCTAATAAATCCATTTGAGGAGGCTAAGAAGAGATTTGAATTTTCAATGCATAACCTGGGAAGAAAGCTTGACAGAGCGGGTATTGGATGATTCATCTTCAAAATGTCGAGCTGATGACGTTAAACTTAGTGCTGAATGGGAGGCAACCCATTATACTTTTTGATTTTTGATTCAAGGCATACTAAAAAGCTTTATCATATATTTCTTAAAGTAGGGGAACTTGAGAAGATCATTTCTTTTGAGAACTTGCAGGCAAATGGGAGTTTGATTCTTCATATAGTCAACTCTCATTGATTTCATTTTGTGATCTTCAACCTTTTAGTTCAAACATGATTCCCATCATTTTGGAGTTTGCAGAGTCTTCAGCAATCCAAGTTCAATCATTTCAAGGGGCATTGAATTAAAGCAAACAAGTTACAAACCTCATAATTGGAATGAAACATGGAGTTTGAAAACAATGCAGGTTGCAGTTTATGTGTGTTAAGAGGTTTATCACAACTGGATATGAGTTTCATTTTGAGAATTTGAACTAGTTGAATAATTACTAAAGTAACTTGCCTTGCAAGTTTTCAATACTTAATTGTAGGGGAGTACTATTCAGTTGCGGATTTAAATGAATGAAAATGGATAACTTTAAACCATCTTAATTTTTCAAGTGTTAGCTCAAACAATGCAATTCATCTCCATCATGATCAAAGTTTTAATTCAATCCTTTTCCAAGTCGTTAATTGATGAATTATAAGTTTGCAAGCTTCTAAGTATCATTCCAGGCACGACAGTGCAAAATAGGTGAGGCCTTGATAATTGGAAATTGACATTATATTTTGTGGACATTTTATACCAAATTGGTGGATAATTAATTGAAATTAATATGAAATTTGATTTAAAATGTGGTTTTGCAACTTTTAGGTATTAAATATTAATTTGAAGCAATGTAAATAATTTTTATAATCTTTTGGCTTAAAATTAAATGTTATTTGTTACCATGAAATTAAATGGGTTTGAAATAATTTTAATGATTTAAATATTTTTTATGCAGGGAAAACAAGTTTCACGAAGAGGTTCCCACATGGAAATCAAATCATGCAAAAATCTAAGCTATCCAAGCCATCACCGCCTATCCAATAGCGGTTCATTTTTTCCATGGCCATTCACGGCCCAGCATTTATCAAAATTCAGCAACAGTGCATTTCACGCACTCAACAATGCATTCAAATTGCTAGATTCCAAACTGCCCATTCACGTTAATAATTCAGCATGCATTTATGCATTTTACAGCTCACTCATTTCATCCATTTTCCAGCAGATGTTCACGTGAAATGCAATTCATAGCCATGGAGCCCATGAAGCATTAACCATCCAATGCAGCACCCATTTCTCCAACAGCCATCACGTCCATAAATTCAGTTGCATTCATGCATTCAATTGCCATTTTTCTAGCAGCTGCATTCACGTCATATGCATCCTATTTATCATGCATTAGACCCACTTCCATTTATTAATATCTAACAATATAAGTGACCACAAAATTGCCCACACACATGATTTCTTTCATGAACTCAGTAGCATGCATTTATGCATTTATCCCATCACGCGATCAAACCGTCCAATCATCACCAAGCTGTTATCGAATTGATAAGTGTGGCTCACCAGCAGCAAATACCCATTGCATAAATACCCAGCACGTGAAATGAAATAGATCTAGCTGCCTTTTCACGAGAATAATAAAGCAATGAAGCTCCATCTATGGCCCACCAATACAATGGTTAGAATTTTCAGCAACGTTCAAGCAAAATTCGGCAAATTCACGTGCCATTGGTGGACCCCACTAGCTGCCCTTTCGCGTGAATAATAAAATAATGCATTCATCATCCATTGCATATCCAGTCGTCTATGTATTTTATCCATATTTTTAAGACTGTTTAGCTATATTTCTAGTGGACCCCACAATGGCCATTCACGTGATTTTTAGCACCATTAAAAGAAATGCAATGCAGCCATCAAATTGCACTAGCTATCCATTTATTTTATTCACGTGATTTAAAAATGGACCCATGCTTGTCATTTAAGCAGCTACCATTGATGGACCCCAGGTCCATAAATTAGCAGCATTATTTTCCATTGCAAGTAGTAGAAATATCCTGAAGACACCATGGCGGAACGCAACAATCAAAACCCGCCATATTAAGAGCAGGAGGAAGGCCAAGCAGAGAACAACGCTCCTCTAAGAAGGATAATACTTAGCGATCAAAACCCTTGTGGATTCCAATCTTGCATAGTCGAACCAGAGATTGATGGAAGAAATTTTAAACTAAATCCCAGTCTCATCCGAATGGTTCAACATGACCAATTTGCAGGACTTCCCTTTGAAAACCCAACTGTACACATCACAAAATTCCTGCAATTATGCAGCACAATTAGGGTACAAAACATTCCACGTGAGGTAATTCGTCTGTAGCTTTTCCCATTTTCTCTTCGAGACAGGGCAAGCGAGTAGTTTTATTCTATACCTCCTGACATTTTTAACACATGGGATGAGCTCTCTACATCATTGCTGGAAAAATTCTTTCACCCAATAAAACTAGGAAAATCAGAGACGAGATCAATCAGTTCATCCAAAAGATGGCGAAATCTCATATGATGCATAGGAGAGGATGAAAGATCTGCAGCACAAGTGCCCTCATCATAGTATTTTGTAAGGAGATATTATTGAAAACTTTTTCAATGGACTTGATCAAACTAGTCGAAGCATCGTCAATTCAGCCGCTGGTGGCTGATTCATGCGACTCACCGATGAGGAGGCTCTTAAACTCCTCGATGATTAAGCTCTTTATGATTCTCGGTACGGTGATGTCCAAGGAACCTCTTGACGAGAAAATGTATATGATATCGAATCCATACATGCTATACATGACAAACTTGATAAAATTTTGTAGCAAAAGAAGCAGAAATCCAAGGACCAGAATGCATCTTCTTCTAAACACATCTCTGTGAAATATGTGGAGCTTCACACTACACAAGTGAGTGTAGTTTTGCCATTAAAGATAGCATAGGTGAGTAAGCTAATGCAATCAACAACCAGTATGATACTCGCGTATATGGTAACCCTTACTCTAATACTTACAACCTTGGATGGAGGAACCACCCCAATTTTTCTTGGGCAAACCAGTCAAACACATAAAATTTTGCTCAAAATAATAAGCCACCTAGTTTCCTTTAAAAACCATTAAACCATCCTTCATATCAAACCTAATAAGCCCTACCTGCACCACCTCAAGCATAACCCACTGAGTCCATACTCGAAAATATCATCCTAATGCTCAAAAAAAATGATGAAAGAATGGACCAAATGCAAACCCACATCAAGTTGCTTGAAAATCAAATTGCTCAAAATGTCATAGCCTCATCCCAAAGAAACCAGGGTAAACTTCCTAGCCAACTTGAAGTAAATCCTAGGAAGCAAGTGCAGGCGGTTACCTTGCGGAGTAGAAAGCAGCTCGACCCATCTCAAATGGTCAAAGAAAAGGATGCCGAATAGAGAAAGAAGCAAGAAGAGGACTTATAACCAGAACCAGTGGTGGAAAAGCCTTAAGTACCACCACCTCCTTATCAGCCTCCTCTCCCTTTACCACAAAAGCAACGACAGGCTAAGCTCGAAAAGCAGTTTGAGAAGTTTATTTCTACTCTCAAGAACCTATCAATCAATGTGCCTTTCATTGACATGCTTTCCCAAATGCCAGCTTATGCAAAATTTCTCAAGGACATGCTATTCAACAAAAGAAAACTTAAGGAGTATGGAACCATTTCACTCACTAAGGAGTGCAACGCTATTTTGCAGAACAAGTTACCTGAGAAGCTAAAGGACCTTGGAAGCTTCTCCATTCCATGTGCTCTTGGGAATGTCCAAATTAGCAAAGCACTATGTGATCACGGAGCCAGTGTAAGTCTGATCTCACTCTCCATCTGTAAAAAGTTGAACATGGGTGATCCAAATCCAACATCTATGAACATCTATGACTCTCTAACTGGCCGACTGATCAATTAAATTTCTAGTCTGCATCCTTGAAGACGTTCCCTTGAAAGTCGGCAAATTGTTTATTCCAGTTGACTTTATGGTCCTCGACATGGAGGAGGATTGTCAAATCTCAATCATTCT
The DNA here is from genome assembly GCA_035584095.1 of Annona squamosa. Lineage (NCBI taxonomy): Eukaryota > Viridiplantae > Streptophyta > Magnoliopsida > Magnoliales > Annonaceae > Annona > Annona squamosa. Next base: position 13,914,563 of record JAXCLR010000001.1, read on the forward strand.
CGGACGACCTTTCTTAGCCATAGCCTTTATAGACGTCAAGAATGGTTGACTCTCATTGACAGTTGAAGATGAAAAGGTTGAATTTAATCTTTCTAAGGCAACAAAGCACCTATCAACTTATAGCTCTTGCCTACGGGTCGATGTCATCAACTCTTTGCCAATCGAAGAAAAGGATGACCCGATAGAGGTATGTATCATTCATATTACTACTATTGTAAATGATAACCCTGAACTGTCTGCTTGTACAACTCTCGTGGATGGAATCCCTTTCATCCCACCTACTGCTAACTGATTTCGTGAAAAGCTGGATATAGACATCAAATTCTTTCCATCAACAAAAACAAAGGAAGAAGCGCCAAAGGTAGAACTCAAATCTCTTCCTAAAAATCTCAGGTATGCATTTCTTGGCTCAAACGATACCTATCCAGTCATAATCAACGTAAATCTTTCTGAATCCCAATCAGATGATCTATTACCTGTACTAAGAAGACATAGGAAGGCAATTAACTATTGCATTAATGACCTACCTGGCATAAGTACTTCTCTATGCACGCACAGAATTCTAATGTCGGAAAATTGTAAGACAAGTATTGAACCTCAAAGGCGTTTGAATCCAAACATGAAAGAAGTGGTGAAAAAGAAAATTTTAAAATTTCTTGATGCTGGAATCATCTACCCTATTTCTGATAGCAGTTGGGTAAGCCCAGTACATGTGGTACCCAAGAAAGGCGGTATGAATGTCGTGAAAAATGATAAAAATAAACTTATACCGACGAGGACAGTTACAGGTTGGTAGTGTGCATTAATTATCGCAAATTAAATATTGCCACCCAAAAGGATCTCTTTGCCTTTCATTGCTTAAACGTTTGAAAGACTTGCCAATCCCTCTTACTTCTACTATTTGGATGGTTAATTTGGCTACTTTCAAATTCCTATTCACCCACAGGATTAAAAGAAAACCACTTTCACCTATCCATACGGCACTTTTGCATACAAATGCATGCCTTTTGGTTTGTTTAATGCACCTGCCACTTTTCAATGACGTATGGTGGCCATATTTTCTAATTACATTGAACACATTATGAAGGTATTTATGGATGATTTTTCTGTTTATGGCACTACATTTGAATAATGCTTATCTAACCTATCTAAGGTTTTACAGAGATGCGAGGAAACCAACTTGGTGTTGAATTGGGAAAAATATCATTTCATGGTACAAAAAGGAATTGTATTAGGGCATTTAGTTTCAAGCAGAGGTATTGAAGTTGACCAGATAAAAATAGAAGCCATTGAAAAACTACCACCACCCGATTCGGTCAAAGGAATTCAGAGTTTCCCAGGACATACCATTTTCTATCGGCATTTCATTAAAGATTTTTCTAAAATTGCTAAGCCACTACCTAACCTGCTAAATCAAGATGTTAAATTTAATTTTTTTGATGAACCATTTAAATTCATTTTGCAGGTTAAAAGAAACTTTGACCACAACCACAATTATACAGCCGCCTGACTAGAGCCTACCATTTGAGATCATGTGCAATGCAAGTGACCATACGGTTAGGGCTATTTTGGGTCAACAGAAGGACAACAATCCAGTAGTGATTTATTATACAAGCAAAACCCTAGACGATGCTTAAGTCAACCATGCAACCACTAAAAAAGAATTACTAGTTGTTGTTTTTACTATTGACAAATTTCGCTCTTACCTTATAAGATCAAAGGTGATAGTATACACATACCATGCAACCATTCACTATTTAATTTCCAAGAATGATGCTAAACCATGATTGATTCGCTGAATTTTGCTATTACAAGAATTTGACCTTGAAATCTGAGACAAGAAAGGCATAGAGAATGCTGTAGCTGATCGTTTGTCAAGACTGCCACCAACTAAGAAAATGGATCTAAATGAAAATGATCAAATTAACAAAGAATTTTCCGATGAATCCTTGCTTGCACTTAAAGAAGTGTCAATGCCATGGTATGGAGACATTGTTAACTACTTGGTTTGTAAAGAAATTTCATCCAATTTCAGCTATTAACAAAAAAAGAGATTTATGGCGGATGTGAAATACTACATATGAGAGGACCCATACCTTTACAAGAGATGCGGCGTCGGACTGATTCACCGATGTTCACCAAATGAGGAAATTCAAAGCATTCTTTATCATTGTCATTGTTCACCATATGGTGGACACATGGGTCCCACCAAAACTATAGCAAAAGTTCTACAATCAGGTTTTTTCTGGCCTGCTTTATTCAAAGATGCTCGATCTTTTACACTAACCAAACTTATGACAGGTGCCGAAGGGCATGAAACATTTCAAAGCAAAACGAGATGTCACTCACAAGCATTCTCGAGGTCGAACCGTTCCATGTCTAGGGCATGGATTTCATGAGACCTTTTCCATCCTCATTCAACAACCAGTATATACTTCTAGTGGTTGATTACGTAACTAAATTGGTGGAGGCAATCTCTTCTCTAACAAATGATTCACAGGTGGTCGTCAAATTCTTAAAACGTAATATTTTTACCAGATTTGGTGTACCACGAGCAATCATAAGTGATGGAGGAAGCCACTTCTGTAACAAAAAAATGAAGCAACTGTTGAAAATAATTGATGAACCCAAACACAAATTGACTAAAGCATAAGTTTTGATGATTAACAAATACAAATTTGAGTACACTATGATTACTAATGAGTTTTGTGAATATCTTTAAGGATTTAGAAAACAAATATACAAGTATAGCAGACCAAGTCGATCTCCAAGTTGACTCCAATTTCGACTTAGGTGAAGTCGATCCCGAAGTCGACTCCACAAGTGACTTCAACAGCTGATTTTGTGACAATGTTGAAATTGGGGGTTAGAGCATATCGAAGTCGTAGACGGAGTCGACTCTACTTGCGACTTGGGTGAAATTGCAGAACGAAGTCGACTCTAGTATCGACTTCGAGAAGAGTTTTTCTTTTAGCGCTGAATTTAGGTTGGAACAAAGGTGAAGTCGCAGCCGAAGTCGACTCCATATGCGATTTGAGTGAAGTCCCAGGCAAAGTCGACTCAAACTTCAACTTCAACTTGAAGAAGATAGATTTTGTCAAGGCCAAGGGTAAACTCAAGTTTAAGACAAAAATTGAGAAAAGATGAATATGAAAGACAACCTAGATTTCTTAAGTCATATGAATAAGAAGATCATTTTAAGAGAAAAGCAAGACACATGAAGACAATAATCTCAAATCAAAGCTATAAGGCGATTACAAAGTTCAAGATCATCAAAAAGGATTTCTAAACCTAAAATGAAGGAATATTGTTCACAAAGAAGCTCCAAGAATTCAGAAAACAAGAAAATAAAAAGAAGTTAAGCAAGCAAGAAGGATCAAGAAAACTTGGCAAGAAAAAGAAGCCAAGTCGCACACGAAGTCAACTTCAACATCGACTTAAGTCAAGTCTCAGGTCAAGTCGACTCAGATCGGAGACTTGGAAGTTGCGAACAATCCAAGTTGCACCCGAAGTCGACTTCATCTGCGACTTGGATAAAGTCACACCCGAAGTCGACTCCACTTACGACTTGGGTCGCAATGGTCGAAAAAAATTTCGAACGTTGGCGCATTAAATGCGTGCCACCTACCTCCAAACGTTCGGATTTCCTCAACAATTATATAAGGCACTCAATATAAATGAGGAGGGTAGCTGAGAATTCATTAACTGAGCATAACTCTCATCTTCAAGAGCATTAAGTGATCAAGCCATTATATAGAAGAAGAACTTCGCTTCCAAACTGCCAAGAGCTGCTTGTTGAATATCTAAGCCTACATTACAAGTTCTTTTCTGCGCCAAATCTATCTCTACACAACAGTAAAGTGCAGAAATTAAGATCAAGTGTAAGCAAAGTAGTGTGTGATTGGAGTGGAACTCGCCACCTACTTGTGTTGTAGATTGTTGATGCCCCCTAGAGCCGGAATCTAGAAGAGAGCAGTGGCTCTAGTTGTATTTGTGAAATACAATAGTGGAACCCAAGTCATAAGAGGTGTGAGCTTGAAAGAAGTGGAGTAGGGAGGTTACCCAAACCACTGTAAAATCTTGAGTGTTGATATTTATTTCTGCTCTCTACACTATATTGCTTTCCATTTTGTTTCTTCATAAAGGGGACTAGATTAATTCGGGGTAAAATTTCTATTTAAGTTTTGAATTTTCAAAATACCCAATTCAACCCTCCTCTCTTGGGTAATTGCCATTAACTCAGGATCAACAGCAACTGCTCAAGAAATATGGGGTCACACATAAAATCACCACCCATAAACAAGTGGTCAAGCTAAAATCTCAAACCGTGAAATTAAACAGATACTTGAGAAGAAGGTATCACAATCACGGCGAGATTGGTCAAGGCAACTCAATGATGCTCTTTGGGCATACCTTTCAGACTAGTCTATGGAAAATCATGTCACTTACCTATACAGCTGGAGCACAAAGCATACTAGAAAATCAAATTTTTGAATTTTGATATGAAATCTGTAGGAGAAAGGTGTCTTCTACAGCTTGATGAACTCGAGGAGATTCAGCTCGATGCCTATGAAAATGCAAAAATGTACAAGGAAAAGAAAAAATTTTGGCATGACAAACACATCCGGTAGAAGGTTATCAAAGCTAATGACATAGCGTTGCTTTTTAATTCTCGTTTTAAATTATTTTAAGGAAAATTGAAGTCGAGGTGGTTGGGACCATTCAAAGTATTACAAGTGTTTCCTTATAAAGCTATTGAAATCTGGAGTGAAAAGACGAGAGAGCATTCAAAGTCAATAGGCAGCACCTCAAACCCTACTTCTCAGGGGATCGCATTCCAATAGGAGTCATCACTCCTTCTGCAAAACCATGCCACCCAATTAAAAATCTGTAGTCAGGCTGATGACTTTAAACCAAGTGCTTTTCGGGAGGCAACGCAAACTTTTCGTTTTTCTTTTAGGGAAGTTTTAGTTTTATTTTTCTCTTTTAGTTTCTTTTTAAAATTTTGATACCTTTTAATCTTGAGCTTTATTGTTTATTTTCAAAATCTACATGGAAGGAAGCACCATGGGATACAAATTTGGTTCAACTCACCAAAAATGCAATTAACATCTCACATTTTTACAATTACTCCCTTTTTTTTATGGGATGATTTTCATTGAAGACAATGTCAATTTCTAGTGCTGGGTGAATGCGTTGCATTAATTTTCTCTAAATATTTCTACCTCAAAAAAATTAAAAAAATAAAAAAAAACTTTTTTGGGGGTAATTCTTGCATAAAAGGTGATAGTAGACCCCATTTTGAACTTAATGAGATGTTAAATTTATTTTTGAACATGTACTTATTGAAAATACTTGGGTTTTTGTCCCAAATCACTTGATGAAACTGATATACCTAGAAACCAATCTTATTTTCTTTCAACATCAGAATAATCTTCTCTAATTTATCAAAAGTTTTTCGAATACACATAATCGTCAT
>JAXCLR010000001.1:13923647-13934819 GCA_035584095.1 Annona squamosa
GCACTATATGTCCCCTAGATACCATATTCATATATGTTATGCATCTATTACCATTATAAACTCCTAGTGGCATGTTCGTAAGTTATCTTATAAATAAAGAAGGGTTATAATGAAAATAAAATAAAATAAAATACCTAGTCCTTACACCAAATTTTTAAAACATAATATTTTTACCAGATTTGGTATACCACTAGCAATAATAAGTGATGGAGGAAGCCACTTCTGTAACAGGCAAATGGAGCAACTGCTCAAGAAATATGGAGTCACACATAAAATCACCACCCCATACCACCCACAAACAAGTGGTCAGGCTGAAACCTCAAACCGCGAGATTAAACAGATACTTGAGAAGACGATATCCCAATCATGACGAGATTGGTCAAGGCAACTCGATGATGCTCTTTGGGCATACCGCACGACATTCAAGACTCCGATTGGAACAACACCTTTCAGACTAGTCTGTGGAAATCATGTCACTTGCCTATAGAGCTGGAGCACAAAGCATACTAGGCAATCAAATTTTTGAATTTTGATTTGAAATCTGCAGTAAAAAGGCGTCTACTACAGCTTGATGAACTTGAGGAGATTCGACTCGATGCTTATGAAAATTCAAAGGTGTATAAGAAAAAGATAAAATTTTGGCATGACAAACACATCCTACAGAAGGTAATCAAAGCTAATGACATGGTGTTGCTTTTTAATTCTCATTTAAAATTATTTTCAAAAAAAAATTGAAGTCGAGGTGGTCGGGACCATTCAAAGTATTACAAGTGTTTCCTCATGAAGCTGTTGAAATCTGGAGTGAAAGAACGAGAGCATTCAAAGTCAATAGGCAACACCTCAAACCCTACTTCTCAGGGGATCACATTCCAATAAGAGTCATCCACTCCTTCTGCGAAACCGTGCCACTGAATTGAAGATCTGCAGTCAGGCTGATGACTTTAAACCAAGCACTTTTCGGGAGGCAACTCGAACTTTTCTTTTCTTTTCTTTCAGGGGGGTTTTAGTTTTAATTTATATATATATATATATATAGTTTCTTTTTAGAGTTTTGATACTTTCTTTAATTTTGAGCTTTATTGGTTATTTTCAAAGTTTACTTAGAAAGAATCACCACAGGAAGCACATTCAGCTCAACTAGTTGCAACAGGGAAGTTAACATCTCAAATTTTTACAATTACTCCCTTTTATTTTGATGACACGATTTTCATTGCGGACAATGTCAATTTCAAGTGTGGGGTGAATGCATTGCATTAATTTTCTCTAAGTATTTGTTTCACTACCCTCATGTTTATATTGTTGTAAAAAAAATGCAATTCTTGCATAAAAGGTGATATTAGACCCCCATTTTGAACTCTTGTATGCCTTGAAAGCAAACCATACGTGGAATTTTAACATCTTTGAGTGAGGAAAGGTTGAAGCTTAATGAGATGTTAAATTTATTTTTGAACATGTACTTGGTTGAAAATACTTGTATTTTTTATCCTAAATCACTTAATAAAACTGATACACCTAGGAACCGATCTTGTTTTCTTTCAAAATCAGAGTAATCTTCTCTAATTTAAAAGTTTTTATAATACACATAATTGTCATTTAAGAAGGTAGTTTTTCTCATATATATGAAAAATTTTATTCTGGTTGAAGAAATTTCTAAAGCCAAAACTCTATTAAACCAATTCATGTGCATGATTAAGGCAATTTTTTTCATTACGAGCCTATATTTGAAAATATAACTGTTGTTTACCCCTTTTTGAGCCTGAATTTTCGTAAACTACAATTCCTACTCCATTGAACCAACTTTGAAATTGAATTTTGAGCTGAAAAGTGAAACATGGAATAATATTTCCTAGCTATGCAAATAATGACTTCCCAGATACTCTGAAATATAGTGAGGAAAACTATTGTTAGACTTGGTTTATATAAAAAATAAAAAATAAAAAATAAAAAATCACAAAGCTAAAACAAGGATAAGAACAGGCTTGAAAAAGAATAAAAGCATTAAGTGTGGGGTTAGCATTATTTCCTGTTATAAAATGAGGCTCAAGTCATACGGAGATAGTTCAAATTTTATTTCATTTGCCACACCTGACCGTTGTCCTACTAAGTCCTTGTAATCCTATAAATTCGCTAATTGAGTTAGTAGAGGAAATTTAAATGCATGAATTTGATAAGATGTATATGGGTAACTTCACTACCACTTCAATTATTGAATGTGTACATTGAATAACTTAATACATGGGGAAGATATCTAATAATTAGGAGTTTATTGTGGGAGTTTTTAACTCTTAGTGATTGAAAACAAGATTAGGTCACAAGGTGTACAGTATTAGTCATGTGAGAAGGGATTGTTGACTGAGATGTTCAATGAGTATCATATTCCAAATTCTTTATATTTAATACTCTCATTAGTTTTGATGATTGGGTTAAACATTTATATTCACTTTTTGCTCAAAAATTTTGAAATTTTGCAATCTGCTCTTAAATTCCTTTATATTTGCTTAAGGACAAGCAAAAGTTCAAGTGTGGTGGTATTTGATAAGTGAAAATTAATAATATATTCTGTGGACATTTTATACCAAATTGGTGGGTAACTAATTAAAACTAATATGAAATTTGGTTTAAAATGTGGTTTTGTAACTTGTGGATATTAAATATTAATTTCAAGAAAATTAAACAAATTTTATAATCTTTTGGCTTGAAATTACATTTTACTTATTGCCATGAAATTAAATGGTTTGAAATAAATTTTTGTAAAACCCACTAATGATTTTTGATGAATTAATGATTTAAATATTTTTTATGCAAGGAAAACGAGTTTCACCAAAATGATCCCCCATGGAAATCAAATCATCACCGTCCAAAACCACATCCGATCACATCCATTTGGTCCAGATTTTTGGTTTTCAGCAACCCATTAATTCATCACACGATCTGCATCCATCTTCCAAATGCCCACCACCATTCAACGTCCAGCATGTTCAGCAATCATTTCACGTTTTTCAACAGCAATTCTAGTGGCCCCCATGCAATCCAAACCAATGGCACACATTCAAAATTCAAGCATTCAACTCAAGTAGCAATTCACATGATTGAGCCCGTGGTGCCTATTCAATTTTCAGCAGCAACATTTTGCAATGGACCCCTAGTGAATGCATATCAGCAGCACAATGCCTATTTTGCATTCATGTAGCATATGTTTATGCATTAAAAATTAGCAGCTGCTTCCCATAAATGCATTTCATGTAAAATGCTATGCTGCACATTCATCATGCGTTGGACCCACCTAATCAATTTAGTAGCAACATGCACCAACCGTCCACATTATACAAGCTGCTCACTTTTTTTATTTCAAGTAGCAGTGTAGCACATTATCCAGCAGCATGTGCATTAAGAGATGGACCCCACACTTCAAAGTACCAAAGCATGCAACATGTTCAACGTCAAGCATGTCCAACAATGTGAATAGATGGCCCCAACAACAGCATGCATTAAATCATCATTTTCCAGCTCACAACCCATGCCCATTTATCATACATTATGCTGCTGCCCACAAATAAATTTCACATGAAATCCATATATGCAGCAGCCATGGACCCCACGTTCAACAAATGCAGCAAACCATTAATTCACAAATGCATTTTTACGTGATCACATTACACAAGCTACCCAATTAAAACTCTCGCGAATTCCACGCATTAAAATTTCAGCAGCAACTCATGTGATCTACAACACAACATCCAGCCATTCACGTCTAGCAGCAAGATCACATCATTAAATCCAGTAGCTGCATGTGGACCCCACACAAACAATTATGTAAGGAGAGGGCAGACAACAATTCGGAAGAGGAGAGCATTTAGTAGTAAAAAAAATTCTAAGGAGCAAGCATCAAAAAATCCCTACAGGAATATCATTGCAAAATATTTTACCAGGGATTTTAAAAGAAAATTAGAGCATAATTTTGAGAGAGAAAAAGAGAGAAAGCAAGGTGAAGAGCACAGGAAAAAAGGGCAGATCGGCGAATGGTGTGTAGCATCTGACACACTATTGGAGCTTTAATCCAATAAGCTTTTCTATCTTTACCCTTTTTAATTTTTATTGTATTGTTTAAGATGATTTGTAATTTTAATTTTATTTTGAACTTAAACATGCTTAGATAAACCTTAAATCTAGGGTTTATGACGTAGCATGCATACAATGCAGCGTGGTGTGGATTTTTTAATTCATTCATTTTGAATGTTGTTGTTAATTTTATATTTTGTGATTTTATGCTTGCTTTGTACATAGGCCCATACTTTGACATGATTCCATATATTAGGTAATAGAACCGAGAGGTGGAAATTTAATATACGAAAATCAAGATATTAAACCTGGAAATCTAAGACCATGAGAATAGATATAATAACCTTGAGGAATTACATGAACAAACCACAGAACTTAATGGATTCTAATTAATTTAATCCTATGAGAATAGGTGGTAAGAAAATTAGGGTACACCTTGTAGATTTCGAGAGAAGGTGCAAGGATAAATTAGGGTTTGTTCTCCTTTAACAAATAATATTCGAATTAAATAATTATACCACTACACGCTGCAAGAGATGCATGTGAAATCCTAGACCCTAGGCACTTGCATTCTCACTTTATCTCCTCATTTTTCATTTGCAACTTTTTTTCCATTTTGTTATTACCTTTCCCTTCTATTTATAATCCTGAATTCCCTGTGGAACGATAATTTATATACTATAATCTACGACCCATGCACTTACGATGAGATTACAAACATGGAGGAAGAAAAGGAGAAGAGAGCAACAAAGACGAGAAGCACTCTTTCCATCCCAACAATTAGGGGAGCCACCTGTCTTTGCCTTTCTATTTTCTTTTATTTTATTTTCTTTTCCATTGTGTATCATTTTCATTTTCATATCATATTTGTATTTCCATATCATAGCTAGTTTCTTTAGTTTATAAGCATTGAGGATGATGCATTCCTCAAGTTTAGGGTGAGGTGGGGGGAGGTGGGTTGCTTTATCCTATTCTATTTTCAGTCATGCATTCATTTAGGTAGTTATATTATATATATTTTAGGTGGCATTGCATTTATATCTTGCCTGTAATAATCGATTCGTGCTATCTATCTTGATGAATACTTACAATGTTCAAGAAAATTAAGTTGAAACCAAATTTATGAAAATTTGAAAATTTTTAAGCCATGATTATCCATTAATTGAGCTTTAATGTGTAAATTTTTTAAAGTTTTCAAGTGACGTGTGAATTGTACAATTGAAATGTGTGAAGTTTTAAAGTTTTAATGTGTGAATTTTTTAAATTTTATAGTTCATAGTTTTGCTAACTTGTACAATTGAAATGATTAAGGCAATTTTTTGTATAATATAAATGCTTGTACCTGGTTGTGCTTGAATGCTATACCTTTTGCATCTTTGTTCCCATTTTGAGTGCATTTATTTCTTTTTAACCTCGTGTGTTATAGTAAATATATTGTCTTAGGAATTCATAATGTAATTCATCTTTTTACTTGGGACTTAGGGTTGGATAGCATCTGTATATAGTATATCGACTTATATATATCATCCCTAATAAAACTTGGCATAAATGATAAGGGGGTAGCTAACCTGAGCTAGGTAACCAGCACTTGGCATCTACAAATATCAAAGTTCATGTAAAAAGGTAAGGAAAAGTTATGGTAATAGCGCTTACTAAGAAAATCTTTTCTCAGATACCCTAAAATATGGTGAAGTGAGCTAAGAAAAAAAAGAAAAAACCTCTCCAGATATCCCAAAAAATGACAAGGAGAGTTAAAGCAATAAGTTTGGGGAAACCAATTGCACAATTTTTGTAAGTCTAGGCTAAGTAGAATAAAGGGATGAATGTTATGTCATTTTGACATGATAGATTTACTTTGAGCATATTCATCTGTTTTATATTCGTCTTGAGAAATCTTTTTGATTAAGAGAATGATTAATAAGGCTGAATTATAACTTTTAACTATTTGTCGATCTCATTTGCTTGTCGCTTGACTTTTAGATTGAAAATGCATATCTTGGCTTGAATTTAATAGGGGTTCATGAGTTATTTTAATTTATTGTTATCTTTTACAATACTAAGCAGAGAGATATCATTGCATTGCTAATGATTAGATGCAGGCTAGGTTTTGACATGTAGTAGTTGTATTTATGTTTTTATGTGTTCCTCAAGGACTAGAAACATTTAACCTTGGGAGTGTAATAACTCTATAAAATTAGAGTTATCAAGGCTCATTTTGTATATGTTTTGAATGCTAGTTAAGAGAAACATGTGAATTTGTATGGGTTTAACATTAGGTTTTATAATTTATGTGTTTGTTGTATCTTCTATGATTTTCATGCATTTTAAGTTGCATCTAGTTTAAATTCATCTCATTTTGGTTGTTTTAATTTTATTTAATCATTTAGGAATGCCTTTACTTATTTTTACTTTTTGTTGTAGGAAAAGAAGGGTAATTCTCATGCAGATTCAAAGCAAAAAGAGGATGGAATGAAAGAGAAAGTTTGACATAAGCAAAGTGAAGAATTTTAAGGCAGAATTGGCGCTCCAACACCAACAATTTGGCTCTGCAACTCCACCTCACCTGTGTGTAGATCTTGCACATGTCAACGTCCAAACTCAAGGGGATATGAATACTTATTTTAGGGTTTGTAAAGTAGAAACCTTAGAGCTTGTGGCTGTTGTAAAGAAAGGGAGAAAAACCTATGCTTCAAGGCAAGGAGAGAAGATCGAGAGGACACTAAGCTGTCCATTGTAAATTTGTTGAGTTTCATCTCTTTTTCATCTTTTTCTTCTCATTTTCGTTATTCTCCTTATTTATGATGATTGTAAACTTGGTTTTAAAGGATTTAAAGTCATATTTATGAGTTAAATCTTCTTGTGATAGGAGATATGGATGATTTGATGTTATAGACTATGTTATTTAATTTTCTTGAGCTTGATTGAAATTATAATTGTGTTGTAGCTTTGATTGCATGAGACCACCCTTATATATCATGCTTAATGTGTTTACAAGCCTCGAAATCTTGTAAATTGATTTAATATCTAAATCTATGCTTGGAAGAGTGAGTTTTAGATAAGATCCATATATAAGGCATACGTTTTCCAATTATTATGTGAGTTGGATGTTAATATAGATAGGAATATACCTATTAGCCTTGTATAATCACGATTAGATTATGTGGCTATTAATCTTGGTTTTCTTAAGTGCATGAGAACATAACAAATAACTAAAACAGAATTATGTTTGTATTTGTTGGAAAGCATATATGAATATAAACGTACCTAGATTAGTAATCTCTTCATAACTAGCTTAAAATGGAACCAATTTAACATATCTACGAGTTAATGAATTCATAATCTTATCTATCTTATTCATCCTAAGGCAATGTCTCTAGTAGCCACCTCAACCTCTATTCGTTTACCACTGGCTTAGTTTAGTTAGAATTTAGTTCTTTAAATACAAATTCTATTTAATTTTACTAATTCATTTTAGATAATTGAATTTTAAGGTGCTAATTTGTTTAACACAATCCTCATGAGAACAATACTCTACTTACACTTTATTATTTGATCAACACATATTATTTCCTTAGCTCTTTTGGTTCTCACAATCCTAGTTATTAGATCTAGCTTAAAAGCACATTTAAAGATAAAATTCCTACTCCTTAAGACGCTTAATTTGTGCCCTAAACATGCTTAAATATGTTTTCTTTGAAAACTACACAAAATTCCACCATACCATTGACAAATTAGTGGAAAATGAATTGACCAACATTGAGATAAACATGGTTTAAATCATGTTCCTTATCAAACATTTGTTTTATAGCTTCATCGCTTCTAGCTTTTTGGCCTAATATTGCATCCTTCCACGCATTTTTAGACCTTGTTGAGCATTATTTTATAAATCTTTAGAATATTATCTTTGAATGTCTTACCTCCTTCGCTCCCTGATCTCCAACTATCCTATTTCATTTCTACATTTGATTTACATATTTGTACAAATAACACCAAAACACTAGCACTTACACTTAGCTCATTTTGGCATGAAATCTCTCAAAATCATAATTTAATTAATATTATGTCATGAAAACACTTCATATGTAGCTACAAAATCAACATAATAGTACTCAAATTGATGATTGGAAAAGTGACTCCCTCATCATTAATTATCATATGTTATATTCTGAATCTTATGAAAATGTTGTGTTTGATGAACTAAACCATGACCTGTACATCATTTGTTGGTGGTACAAGTGCCTTAACCCATTTTGTGATGTAATCAATTATAAAATAATATATTGGTTGTTGAAGGTTGATAACAATGCTTCCATGAAGTCAATGCCCCATACATCGAATGGTTCAACCTTGAGAATGCCAGAAGTGATATTTCATTCTTCTATAAGAATTTCTTGTTTTCTGGTAGTGATCATATTCAAGCATGAACTATTTTGTATCTCTGAATAAGGTGGCCAAAAGAATCCTGAATGGAGCACCTATGTAGTAGTCCTAGCGACTCCCATGTATCATCCATATGGGATGAATGACAGTGATGTAGAATACTCGAGATCTCTTTAGTTGTAATGCATCAACAAGTCAGACCATCATCGCATCTCTTATAGAGAAAAGGTTCCTCCCACAAGTAGTACTTCACATTGGCTAAGAATCTCTTCTTCTATTGAAAGCCCTATTTAGAAGGAAGTACCGTTCACACTAAATAATTCACAAAGTCTCCATACCATGGCCTTTAAGAGTCATTGATTACAAGAATATATTCATCAGGAAATTCAACATTGATTGGTGCCTTCTTCAACATATAGAAGGTATTCAAACATTTGTAAGTAAATTTGAAAGACAAATCATAATTCAAAAATTTTGTGAGAGGCTTTGCAATTTTAGAGAAATCATTTATGAATCATTAGTAGAAATTAGCATACCCTGAGAAACTTCTAATTCTTTTAATTGACGTGGTAGGTGATAGCTTCTCAATTACTTCAACCTTCACTCGATTGACTTCAATGCCCCTGGGAGAAACTAGATAACTGTTGAGTCAATTTTATAGTTCATATTTAAAGTATTTTATATTCAAATGTTAATTAAATCATATATTAGTGAGATGAAATGCCAAAAATCAGCTTAGGTGGTATTTGAAAAACCAAAAAACTTTTCTCATTAAAATGTTTTGCTCTCTATAACTACCTTATTTTTAATCATTTCTTCTTATCTTCCTATATAACAACCCTACTTTTCAATTATTTTCATACAACTAATCTATCTATTTAAACTTTATTCTCTTTACTCCTCATCATTATCCCTACAATATCACATAATTTTCCACCAATTTAACAACTTTTATATCAATAACTTTTCATCAAAAGTTTTAGTACTTTCCAAACACACTCTTAATTAAATGCAAGTACTCATGTTCGGATGTTATTTAAACAAATAAATTAAGCATAAACTAACATAAAGTGTTGAATTTTTGAAAGTTGAGAGGATATATGATATCAAAAAGGAGAATTTGAAGAGATTGATGAAGTTAAAACAAAGATCAAAATGACCTAAAATGTGTCTAGGAAGTTTTGACATGGCTTGAAGTGTGTTGAGAGTGAAATCAACAAAAACTAAAATGAAATCGGAATGCCCAATGGCCAGCATGTTTCGAAGAACTATGTTAGATGATGGGGATCTCATATAATGCGAAAATTTTAGGATTTTGTGTAATTTTCATTGAAAAATATATAAAACTTGTTAGGCACGAATTTGAAGGATCTTTGGATGTGTTTTGGATAGAGGATTGGTGGCCAAGGTTTGGAGAAAGCAAGAAACCAAGGGAAGAAAAAAAAGAAGCTAGTTACAAAGATAATTTCATGACACTATTAAAGAATTCTATACAATAACCTTTCAATTCTTATTTCTTTTGATTTTATTACCTTGGATTTAATGGATTCTTACAATAATTTTGTATTGTTGTTTGGATTGATTAAAATCATTTTTAGCTAAATCTATATTGTAGAATTTAGGATGTAATATATGATACTATGCTTTAGTTATTAGATTCTACTTGTTTATGATTGATATTATGTTAATTTAATGTCTTCTGCATTAATGCTTGCTTAGTGTTAGAGCCTGTACTCTAGCATAATTTTATAAATTAAGTTATGGAACTAAGAGGTGGAATCTAAATACAGTAATCAAGATATTGAATCTGGGAGTGTAGACCATGAGAATGGCATGACACTCTTAAGGAATTCTATGAACTACCATAAACTTAATGGACTTAACATAATCCTATAAGAATAAGTGGTTATTAAGGTTATGATATATCTTGCAAGCCTCGAAGAGGATATAAGATTGCCTTAGGGTTCATTTTTCATCAATATGAATTATTTAGATTAAACAAGCGAGCCAATTATCCACTGCGGAAAAGTTAGATGTGAAATCCTAGATTTTAGATCTTTAATATCCCTTATTCTTAAATCACATTCACGTCATTAGATTAATAATAATTTCTTTTTCTTAGATTAGCTATAGATTTCATGATATCTTTCAATTCTTATTGTCTAGACAATTAGATTTGTCATGATCTAGATTTCAATCAAATCCTCATGGAAACAATATTTATATATTACAGGCTACGACCCATGCACTTGGGATGTCTCAGCAAGTATTTTGGTGTCATTGCTAGAGATAGATGTTGAAGTTAGATTTATAGTGATTTAGTTATTTTAGATAATTTCTTTTATTTACTTTTTCCTCTTTTTTATAATTATAAATGATATACAATAATTAATGGTATGATGACAAGAAAGTTACTAGTTCATCTTGTGAGGATGCAATGGATAAGATTAAAGCTTACGCTTTGTCAAGAAAATTGAACCTCAATTATGAAAGAACATAAATATAGTCATATAAAATGGGGACTTTAATGATGAATGCTATGGCGCCCCGAACCGAGGCGTCACATTTGTCCTTACTCCGGGATCGTGTCGATTGGTAAATGTGACTCAGGATTATTGCCCTGATCACGCGGCGGGTTCTTAATTGGATCTCGTCTAATTTTTTTCTTTCTTTTTCTTTTCTTTCATCACATAACATATACTCATCATCATTCAAAATGGACCTATCCATATC
>JAXCLR010000001.1:13977291-13990326 GCA_035584095.1 Annona squamosa
GACTTTACCAAGCCCTCCCTTTTACCACACCATTATGCTTCATTTCCATTTTGCAATGTGCATTTTGGTGGTGTGTTAGTGGAATATTAGGAAAGCATGACAAACGTGGAAGGGAATGTTATGAAAATTAGAAGATAATATGGTAGGGATCAAGTTGAAATGAATAAAGTTATTGTAAGAAAAAACGAATGAAGTATAAGGGTAAAGTTGGAAAATACAAGGCAATTAAATAGTCAATGTGTGAAATCATTTATAAGATAATGTGTGGCGGAGAAGAAAACCATGGAAAATCTTGCCCATGAGAAGAAAATCACGGAAAACCTTTCCCATGGATTATCAGACGTAGCCTAATCCATGTAATCCGTGGATATTTGGGAGAGACATGTATACGTATCATATGATGTGTGGTGGGTGTACCTGTATCAGTATGTGAAATTATGATTCATTGATGCTGTAGAAGCGAAATTAGGGTAAAAAGGATTCATACAATTTCGTCGACTACAACAAAAGAAGTAACGTAACGTAATCTAGAAATTGGATAATTTATTAGGTAATAAGCCAGGTATTCATGGAAGCAATATAGATTTTATTATTATTATTTCCTTCATGGTAGTTCTTGCTGAAATACATCGGCTACAATCATGCCAATCCCATATTAGCAAGTCTTTCTATTGGACTTTATCTGAGCAGACAAATACATCCTCCAGGTTGCGTCTATTTTTAGCATTCCGGAGGCAGACGACAGAGATGCCCGCCACAGTGGCCATCCCTTGTTTCGCACTTACGCAGGTAGGAATGCGTCGTGGGACTGTCCTCTCACGGTAGCCCATGGAAGAGAATGCTCCATGTTCCCCTCTTAACCCCACTCACGTGTGCCATAGCAGGGATTGTCTGCCAATACACTCACATGCATGAGCCCCAGCCCATGGGAAGCTGTTCCTCTTCTTTTCTCATGGAAAGCTACGTACCTGCCGTTTATTTTCGTTCTTCGCTTCTGTCTTCCCTTACTCGCTGCCTGGATTGGAGAGGGAAGCCCAAAGTCGATTGAATACTAGAGCAAAGAAACATTGCCGTTGTGGAGCTTAGCCGGATTTGCTCGGAAGTCGCCGTACATTTCTGCTTTTCTAGGAGAAGGGCCGCCAGTGGGTTGGGATAGGGTAGTTGGCAGATAGATGAAATGCTGGATTTGATGCGGGAATCAAATTGTGCAAATCCGCCGGCAGATTCCGTCAACACCTTCAAATAGAGTTGAAATGGTTATTTCTGCCGCCATTAGCTGTAGGAGAAGAAGCCGATGCCGGGTCACAGGGGCTGCCAAATTTGTTCGCGGGCAATGTTAGATATGCATTGGGTGGCATTCTATCTGCTGATAATATGTACATTCCAGGATGTTGAGATGGTTGCAACTCTTGGCCCAGTAATGACAGTGATGGCTATAGCCTAAAGACCGGAAGATATGGATGACTATAGGAATTGTTGATAGCTTTCGATTGAATGATTTTGATCATCAGATTGAAGTTCGCCAGCCCCGGATCTAGAGGAGATGAGTTTGGTGCGGAATAGACATGGCTGCCTTCTTTCTGTTGAGGTGATGGAGTACCAAAGTATGGTGCTCCGACAGTGCAGTGTCACTATGTATACAGGCAGCAATTTAAAATATGCAGCAATTATTATGACAGGCCAACAAAAAGTCACGATTATTTTAATAGCAAATATACAAGCACAAATTATTTTAAAACTAAATAATTTTACCATAAATTTTTGTTTGTAATAATAATAATATTTATCAACATCTTTTTGCCCTGTATTTTGAAGAAACTATATTATGAAATATATCATAAAATTTAGCATATGCAATCCAATTCAATTATGTTATAGCATTTAATTTGAGAAATTATATAGCATATATCATAGGACTTCAACCCTATTCTCCCGGGAGCACACAGTGTTGCATCCTCCCGGGCGCATACACTTATTTTTTAATTTTTTATTTTTGAAAACATTTTTATAAACTTGTTAGCCCAAGTGTATTTAATGTATATATCAATTTTTACCATTTTTGGAGTATTTTAGATTTTTATTTTTTATTTTTAAAAATTAGTAGCATTTTAGTAATTTAAAATGCTACTAATTTTCAAAAATCAAAAATAAATATCGAAGATACTCCAAAAATGGTAAAAGTTGATATATACGTTAAATGCACTTGGACTAACAAGTTTATAATAACATTGTCAAAAAAAATAAAAAAATAAGTGTATGCACCGAGAGCATGTAGCACCGGGAGAATAGGACTAAAGTCCTATATCATATACATTAAATATTTAAATCGAAACTAGCTATCATATAGATGACTAAGACATATTTAACATTCAATCTAGATCAAATTTACAAATAAAAATTAGAGATAGTATTGAAAAATTTTGCTATAAAATTTGTACTTAATGTAAGCATTTATTAACTTCGATGATCTACATTTAATTAACTTACATGGATTTTGAAGAGAACACTAAAATTTTTAATAAAAATTATGTTTAATGCAATTTTTTGTTAAATTGATAGTTATATATTAATTTAATTTGTTTTAATCTTCATTTTAATTTTAATTTTATTAATTTCACATTGAAACAACTGGATTGAGAGATGGGTGAATCCTTTAAGTTATTGTAGGTTAAATCGAACAAGTTCATGAAATAACTTAATATATTAAATCGAATGTGTTTATAGTTAATTAATTTGATATTCATTATTGAAATTTGTATACACTTTCAATTTACATTTATTAAATCTACCATCAATTTGATTTACATAGATTTTATAATTAAAAACCAACTGTGGTATACCAACAAATAGTGCAATAGTAAATAATTTTAGCATATGAGTATTAACACGAGATTGTCTTTTTCTCCATTGTAATCATGTAATTAAAAAAAAGCATAGGCAATATAAAATTATATATTATTAAAATAATTTAAATATTTTTTATTTATATACAATCACAGAATTATAATTTAATGTCAAAAAACTTAATTTCTTGATCTTTTTTTACTTTTATTATTTTTTGCTTAAATTTTGATTTACATGAATTTGCAATAAAAAGTATATGCAATATAAATTTTAGTTATGAAAATAATTTAGATATTTTTATTTGGATTTAATTACATAATCAATATAAATATAAACTTAATTAAAAATGTGATCATTTTCGATGAAGCTTCTATTCAAATCAATTTAACTCACAAAAATTAGAGACGACATTGGATGATTTTGAGGAATCTTTTTATTTAATACACATTTTATCAAATAAATAAAATTATATTAATTTAAATTAAAATTAAATTTATTAATTTTAGATTGAAATGACTACCCAGAAAGATGAGTAAAACATATCAGTTTTTGTGGATTTGATTCAATAAATTGGCAAAATAGCTCAATATAATCAATAAATGATGTTTATCATAAATTAAAAATTACATAATAAATGTTAATTTGATTAGTCTAATTAATTATATTGTGTTTTTGTGTGCAAATCATTTTTGTTTTGTTAATATTCATTTCAAATTGTGAACTTAGTCATAGGTCGGTTAGTGTCACATGTAGGCACATGTGCTCAGCGCTGGGGCTTTGATTGCCTACTCTTGCATTTGCATATACCATGAGGAGTGGTGGCTCTGGCTAATTCAAAAAAACATATTCGTTTCAAATTATTTGCATTATAAAAATTGAAGAAACATCCATGAATTTTGTTACAAACTTTCTATTAACAAAATGTTTGTCAAATTCATAATTTTATATTCACTTAAATTGATTTAAATTAATCCTTATTTTATTTAAATTTTATTAATGTAAAATTAAAATGAGGAATATAAGATAAGTAACCATACATGTTACTTATTCCTTGAAACCTACTTCTAATAAAATTAAATATTTGTACCTTTACTTATATTAAAAATAAAAATAGTAAGTTATAATTATTTTTAAGATGATAAAATTTAATAATTAATATTTTTTATTTTTTCATAATTAAGGTATAAATAATCTTATAAGGGGCTTACGATCATATTATAGTTGTTAAATTAAAGTCAACTTGTTAACATTAAAAGTTAGATTCACTTAGATGTCACTAGATTCTATTAGATATTGTGAGATTCAGTTAGATATTGTTAGATACAATTAGATGTTGTTAGATGTCATTAGATTAAGGTAGATTTCATTAAATCTAATTATTTGGTTTTCAAATTTTGTAATTAAGGTATAAATGACCTTATAAGAAGCTTAAGATCATATTACAAATGTTAAATTAGGATTAACTTATTACTATCAAAGTTAGATTCGATTAGATGTCGTTAGATGCTATTAGATATCGTTAAATCGGTTAAATGCAGTTAGATATCATTAGATGCTATTAAATGCAGTTAGATGTCATTAAATTAAAATGATTTTCATTAAATACTATTATCTGGGTTTGAAATTATGTAATTAAGGTATAAGTGACCTTATAAAGGACTTAGGATCATATTACAGGTGTTAAATTAGGATTAAATTATTAATATCAAAAGTTAGATTTGGTTAGATGTCGTTAGATGCTGTTAGATATCGTTAAATCCAGTCAGATACTGTTAGATGTTGTTAGATTAAGGTGGATTTCATTAAATTCTATTATTTGGGTTTTAAATTTTATAATTAGGGTATAAATGACCTTATAAGGAGTTTAGAATCATATTACATGTATTAAATTAAAATTAATTTATTAATATTGAAAGTTAGATTTGGTTAGATATCATTAGACGTTGTTAGATGCAGTTAAATGCTGTTAGATGTCATTCGATTAAGGTGGATTTCATTAAATTCTATTATCTGGGTTTTAAATTTTATAATTAAAGTATAATAATGTTATAAGGGGCTTAACAACACATTACAGGTGTTAAATTAAGATTATCTTATTAATATCAAAAGTTAGATTAGGTTAGATATCGTTAGATTCAGTTAAATGTTGTTAGATGTCATTATATATTGTTAGATGCCGTTATATGTTGTTAGATACCAGTAAATTAAGGTCGATTTCATTAAATCCTATTATTTATATTTTAAATTCTATAATTAAGGTATAAATGACTTTATAAGGGGCTTAGGATCATATTACAGATGTTAAATTAGGATGAACTTATTAATATCAAAAGTTAGATTCAGTTAGATGTTGTTAGATATTATTATATGCTATTAGATGACGTTGGATGCTATTAGATGTAGTTAGATGTTGTTAGATGTCATTAGATTAAGGTAGATTTCATTAAATCTTATTATTTGGGTTTTAAATTACGTAATTAAGATATAAATAACCTTATAAAGAGCTTAGAATCATATTATAGGTGTTAAATTTGGATTAACTTATTAATATCAAAAGTTAGATTCAGTTAGATACCATTAGATGCTATTAGATGTTGGTAGATCTAGTTAGATGCTGTTAGATGTTATTAAATTATGGTGGATTTTATTAAATCCTATTGTCTGAGTTTTAAATTCTTTAATTAAGGTATAAATGACTTTATAAGGGGCTTAAGATCATATTAAAGGTGTTAAATTAGGATTAATTTATTAATATTAAAAGTTAGATTCGGTTATATATATATCATTAGATGCTATTAGATGTCGTTAGATTCGGTTAGATGATGTTAGATCTAGTTAAATATTGTTAGATGCTATTAGATGTCATTAGATTAAGGTGGATTTTATTAAATTCTATTATCTGGATTTTAAATTCTTTAATTAAGGTATAAATGACTTTATAAGGGGCTTAGGATCATAGTACAGGTGTTAAATTAGGATTAACTTATTAATATCAAAAGTTAGAGTTGGTTAGATATCGTTCTATAAGATGCTATTAAATTCTATTAGATATTGTTAGATGTCGTTAGATGTTGTTAGATTCTATGATATTCGAAAATAAAAAATATTATTAAATTTTCAAAAATTTAGAAATAAATAAAGAAATGTTATTTTTAAGAGTACCTTCATTAAACGAACTTTAAATAATATAACATAATTCCTTATATAAAATATATTTTTCAATTTTATCAATTATAATGAAATCTTATTAAAAAATAAAATTTTCTATGCAAATATTTTTTAAAAAGTCAAATAATGAAAAATTATGTCTATATATGTTTCGATGGTTGATCCAGCAAATGGATGTAATAAATTGAGATTTTGTATATAGATAATAAAAATTTTATAAAAAAACAAAACATACTCAAGTTTTCAAAAAAATATGCTAACATAGTAAAATTACCACAATGCCACTACTTCCTTTTTTTCTCATTAGAACAGCCTCCCATAAGTTGGGCCCCTTAATTAGTTTTGGTGATAGTGAGATACTACACACAAAGGGGGCAGATGTTCGGTCTACCAACCAAAGAACAACTTACGCCCTGTGGTAGGTAGCTTTCAATGCAGGTCTTCGATATTGATTGCTTATTCTACATCTCGGTGGGAGGAGAAAAATTTTACAAGCTTAAATCGAAGAATACTCTTAAAAGTATATTTGAGGTGTGTGGCACCAATTTCTGCAGCTGATTGGAGGTATAAACAAAATACTTTAACTGTGTGTTAAGAGTAATCCGACATTACTTGGAAAAAGAAAGAAAAGAAGAGTAATCCGATAATGATTCATAAAATCCTTCGCAACAATCTACCATGTTGCCGCGCCGCTTTTAACTGTGCTACAACTTTAGTTCAGTTAAAGCTCGTTTGGCTCAGTCATTTTTGCCGGACTCTTATTATGCTTTGTGTTTCCTCATAGTAGATTTCATATAAAGAGAGAAAATTTTTCCCGTGCAATGAAGTTACACCATAATTATATTAAATTATTTTATTACATTAATTTCATATTATTTTAAAATAAAGCCCAAACACATTTGCTTTAGATTAAAATTTGTATGTCATTAAAGTAAATTATTCTAAATGGAATGAGTAGGATAGATGTTGATTTCGTAATCAAGAGGGCTTCATTTGTAGTAGGATGCATGATAAGCACTTGATTATTTACCTATATATCAATGAGATTTTAAATGAAATTGAAATTTACTAAGTCTTATTAGGTTTGATCAAATATGATGAAGTCAAATCAAATCCATAAAAGGTACTAACATATATTAACATGATGAATGCTCTTAAATATATAGAAGTAATATCCAAATGCTACTTCCACCAAGATATAAAATTTCGATTTTACCCATGTTTGTAAAATAAATTATACCAAAAATAGGCTTGGAATAGATTAAGAATAACTCATGGACTCAAGCATATAAAATTTTTGTTAAGCAGTTGTTGGTTTAATTAATTCTAGCATTAATCAGCAAAGCTTATCTCCATTACCAAAGAACATATATAGATACTACATATATAAGCTTCAACCCAATTTAATATTATTTTCGCACACTTCTACTGGAATCACACACAATTTAATATTATTTTCGCACACTTCTACTGGAATCACACACAGAAACAGAAATGAAGCAGTGGTTCTATTTTCATCCCATTTGATCATGAACAACACAAATAGAAGTGGTTAGGGTCCATTTGCAACACTCATTTTGATGGAAAACATACTCTCTCATTTCTCCCTGCCCGCTTTTAAAAAATGATTTGAAATTTTAACTACTTAATTAATCTACTTTTTTCTTTTCTATATATTTATTTCAGTTTTTTTCTCACACAATTATCATATTTATCTTATTTTATCCTTATCATACTATATTACTATATCTCAAAATATATTCTTTTCTTAGCCTCTTTATCCACTCATTACCCACGTTACCAAACAATGTCCTGTATTTTTATTTAGGCAAGTCCTCGGCTGGCCGCGGAGCTGCCTAACTGTCATGGCCTCATGGGGCCCGTCCATGGTCGGTTGAATGCTCGTGTGCCCATGGTGCCCGGGGGTAGTTTAGGGCCAGTTGAATAGAACGGTGGGTACATTATTTGCCCCACATTGATTGAAAGAGAGCGGCGAGCAGCTCCGAGAAATCCTTTTGGAAGACCTCTGTTTGAACCAGTAGGAACATTTGCATGCCGACTAGTCACTTGCCCTTGAAACTAGAAGGAAAAAAAAAATAAACTCACATAAATACCACTTGAATTAGTCACAATCGATATGCTCTTTTATTCTAGAGATTTTTGCTGATATACCTGTAAGGTTGAACCATATCTGTCCCGAAGTTTATCAAAATTGGAAATAATATAACATAGTTTCTACAAAATTGTGAATATATTCCTTCGTTAGGATGCTAGTAGAATTTTTCTTTAAAATGATGAAAATGTTATGTAAACTAAAGGATACCCTAGCAATTTTTGTAAGATTGTAGGAATATTTGTAAAAATGTGAAATAATAAGATATATAAATATAAAAAATAATGAAATAATTTATTAATGATCAATTTAAAAATAATATATAAATAAATTCAATAATATATGA
This sequence comes from Annona squamosa, assembly GCA_035584095.1. Lineage (NCBI taxonomy): Eukaryota > Viridiplantae > Streptophyta > Magnoliopsida > Magnoliales > Annonaceae > Annona > Annona squamosa. The sequence goes on from JAXCLR010000001.1 coordinate 13,985,763, forward strand.
ATGTAATATTTTCATTTTTCATCTTTCTTTTATACATTATATATTTCCATAGGGATTTCATATGATAAAAATGGGTGAAAGTTGCCAAAAATTATATTTAGTTTTAAAATTTTATTATATGAATATTTATTTTATAAGGCTGGATGCATGGTTCCCATTTACATTTTTAAAATTTTTTATTTTCTTAAAACTGTTATTCTATGTATATTTAATTTATATACTAAATTTTATCAATTTTAAAGATGTTTACAGATTTTTATGAATTTCAAACATGAGAGTATTTTGCATTTTAAAAATATTTAGTGGTACATAACTAACGGACGGCTAGTAACGAATCAGGAAAGACTAATTATTTTCTTGGGACAATAACATTTTTATATGTTTTTAAATTTGTTAATTTAAAAGCATTTAATCTATAAATCAAGTTTTACCATTTTGAAGATGTATATATATTTTTTGTGAATTTTTAAACACGATTATTTTAGTCATTTTCAAAGATTAAAATGACTAAAATACTCTTATATTTTTAAAAAATTATACATATATCTAAAAATGATAAAACTTGATTTATAGATCAAATACATATAAATTAATATTCTAGTGAAAATCCAAAAATAAAAAATTGAGATCTTTAGCCGGGCCTAACGAAACGATTTCTTAAGCAAGCTTCTAACAGTATCATAACCCTTTTGTCAATACTTATCCGTGTATATATGGCATTTTAAAACCAATAGGTATGGTTGTAATACAAGTAAAATATAGTAGCTATATTTGGAATAAATCTTATTTTAAATTTTTTTAAAATTTTTTTATGAATATGTGGGTCTAAGCAATATTTTTATTGCCTAAATTTTACAAAATTTTATTTTAAAATATTTTTTGAATTTTAAAGTAAAAATTAGCATTTTACATGCGCTAGGCACATCAAAATGCCGATTTTTTATTTTAAAATCCAAAATTTTTTTAAAAATATATACCTTGAATAGTCAAAAATTTTCCTTGCGCCCACATATCCATGCAAAAAAGTTTAAGACTTTAAAAACTGAAAAAACTTACTTGAAAATTGAGGTTCAATGTTCCAAAGCAAAACCTTATAAATAAATGTGTACATAACTATTACCCAGAAAATATCTTTAATTCAAAACTTATGGTGCCAAAAGCACTTTGATTTGAAACTTATGTCTTATTAATATTTAACACATCTGCTAGTTAATATGTAAACATCAAATTTTGAAAATAAATAAAAGTTTTGACAATACGTAAAATTTTAAATCATTACTAAATAATAATAATAATAGTAGTAGTAGTAGTAGTAATAGTAGTAGTAGTAGTAATAATAATAATTAATATTCTAAATGGTTTAGATTTTAAAATTTTACTTTTAAATATAAATAAAAAAGCAACAGGTTATAATTTCCAATCTTCCACATAGCTCAAAGTATTGAACATCATTAGAGAGTGAGTCTAAAATAGTTAGTCGTTAAATTTTCAAAAAAAATATATAGGACATAAAATTTTTGAATGTGTTAAATTTTATGTCATAACTAAATTCATGTTAATGGATATTTTCAATGGTTTAGATATTTCAAATGATAAAAATAAAATTAAAAAATAGTTGGACCCCTTTTATACAACCAGTTGGTTTTAATCATTGCCTAATCTGCATCAGGTTGCACCCTAGTTAAGGTTTTGCCTATTGCAACAAAGCTCACATTGATCGTAAAATTAAAATTCCACTGGTAAAATAACTTAGCATCATTTATTTTATCATAATACCAAGAATTATTCCAATCACACTATTGAACTCCAACCTTAGTCTTAAGAACCAACAAAATTCTTAGTCACAAATTCGAGTTGCAACAGATGTAAATGTAACACTGAATAAACATGGTAGGATATACAAGGGCTTTCCTTCTATCTAACCTTATTACATAGAAGTGAAGCCATGTAACCCTTTGAAAATTTAATATTTTCATCATTGATGAAAAATTCAATCTATTTATTGTATTTAACATAATTTGTTTATCTATGAGACTAAGTTTGATCACAATCAAGTATGTTTATAGGTCACATTTGTTGAAGAGAACTTATCATATGCAGATGAACTGCATCATAATTATGGAGCAGTCCACTGATTTTTTCCCAATCATTTATCCATATAAAAATCACATTGTATATGGTTTAGATGTTAAAAATATCACTTTAAACTTGATATTTACATTAAACTATTTTATTACATTGATTTTGTACCATTTTAAAACAAGGCACATACGCATGTTGGATTTAGAAGAAAATTGGTTTGCTAATAAAAAGAATAATTCTAAATACAATAGGTGAAGTAGATTTCTTATTCATAATCAAGTGGGCCCCATAGCGCATGAATTGCACCATAAATATGTAGTCGGAATGTACTCGAATAAATTCTTTTGTTGAAAAATATATATATTATGTGTAAATTATGAAAAATACTTAGAACCATTTAGATACGTATTAGAATATAATAATACTTTGCAGAATCATTTATTTACATAGAAGTGATATTTTAAATGGCAAAAATATTACTTTAAAATTGATATTTAGCATTAAATTATTTTATTATGTTGATTTTACATATTTTTAGATGGAAAATATCTACAACGATACTAAACAAAATAAAAAGGTTTCCATAATAATATAAATAATGTTAAATACAATGAAGGAGATTATATAGGAAAATGGGTTTTTATTGAAGCGGCACCGGATTTACAATACCTAAGTAATAAGGTCCCATGACCACTACAGAGGGCTAATGTATGACGAAAAAAGTGCGTTTTTATACTATGTCAAAACTGCTACACTACATAAAAGGGCCAGTATTTGACATGTGATCGTCAAAATCGTGCCATTGCAATTAAAGTTAATGTCTTTAAATGCATCTTGTGTTTTTGGCCACATATTCATTGCGTTGGTCACAAATAATCGAATTTAGTCAACCAATATTCAATTTGGCTGTTGCATCAAAAACAAAAAAAAATATTCAATTTGGCTGAAAAACATAATCGCATATGAGAATTTTTTGTCGTAGTAGAGAATGGATTCCCTTAAATCCGAAGCGTTTAACTAACGGCGCTTTGAAGAACCAGAACAGCTAAAAAGGTTCGTTTGGCTCTCTTTTGAAAAAGCAACAGCGCTTGCACGTTTTTTTACAAGCCAATAGTCCGAACCAACGAAATGAATTAAGGTATATTTGAAGCACGTGTATGATTTTTATAATGGACTGACAGATACCTAATCCTGTGAAGATGTTTGCTACTTTGTCATCCATTAATAAGATGGGGATGATGAAAAATGAGTAACGAATATTTGTAATTTTCTTCACCCGCGACCAGAAAATATTTGCATTTTTTTATTTTGGAATTTTGAAAATAAAAAAGAAAATCATGCAACAATTTTTCTATAGTGAAATGAAGTTCTGTTGCCTATAATATTAAAAGTAGCAATTACGTGTTAATATACATATTTTAGACAACTACTTATTTGCTGTAGATGATACTTACATGTTGTATGCTAATTGTTGCATTTATTCATCTACTGCTAGGGCAACTTGAGTCGAGTTATACTGGATTTAGGTGAATTCTAACCCTAACCATACTTGTTTTAAGTAAATCCTAATATTAGAATCTGAGTTTACGTCGGGTTTAGACTAGGTCGGCATTGGTCTCAATCTTAATTTTATATTGAAATTTGAATTAATCGGAAACTAATATAAGTTGAAATTTGCAGGTAAAAATAACAAACTCTTTGAACATTATTGCATTCTCACCAACTAATTCTAAAATATACTTCTGATTATGATAACTTATCTATTCATAATTTACACATGAATATATATGACCGGTAGCATTTTTAAATTTGATAAGACTTAGTCTTCTAATTAAAAGATAATGCTAAGTACAATAATGTAATGAACTTTCTATTAATAGTCAATGTAAGAAAAATAAATGAGATTTCATACTAAGTACAATAATGTAATGAACTCTCTATTAATAGTCAATGTAAGAAAAATAAATGAGATTATATGAAATCACTTTCTAAACAAATTTAATGAAAGTAGGATATATATACTTCATAGTTAATTGGTATACATGTAATAATTTTAAAGAGTCAGCATATTTATAATTATTTACAAAATGAGTTGATGTAGACACAAGAAATTCAGCTTTTTATGGACAAATATAGATGATATTCATATTTTAAAATAAATATTTTATAAATTAATTAGATTATGATGATATGAAAGTACTTTTATTATATTTATAGTTAAATGCTTAATAAATAAACTAATATAAATTAGGAAGGTATTGAATTCGAACTGGATCAGGTTTTAGTACCAAGTTGATATAAATCCGTTATTGATTTATGTTTCTATTATGTCAGGTAGAAATCAAGTCTAATTTTGAAACTTTTCACAAAATAAAACACATGCAGTTTTTTCCGGGTCGGGTTGTGCTCAAACTTCAATCCGACCCGGTACAAATATGCACTCCTATCGACCACTAAGTATAGGCTGCCAACAGCAAATTCT
>JAXCLR010000001.1:14055998-14086796 GCA_035584095.1 Annona squamosa
TGTTATGTTTTATGCCTATGGATTGGCGAAAAATTTTTATGGGTAAATGCTAAGGCATGAAATATCATGATATGGTTCAATATGAAAGTTATGAGATGACATGTATAACTCTCAAACGATATAATGGCCTAAAATGGCATTTGATGGAAGCTTAAAACAAGTGGAATGATATAAAATCCTAAGGAGTTAGGATTAACTGGATAAATATTCAATAAGAACCTGCCGCGTGATCAGGGCAACAATCCTAATGCACATTTACCAATCAATAGGTCCTGAGGTAAGGATGTGACGCTCGAGCTGGGGCGTTACATAAGTATTATTACATATACTATAATTAACCCACATCATGAATAAATAATTTCGATACACATATATTTATAGCATACCAATGCCTTTATAAAAATAAAATGCATAATAAAATTCAAAAATCTCAATATATATAATTTCAAGCATAAGTTCAACATATTTATCTGCAAAATTTTATATCCTAAAAATTTAGGATTATAAAATTTTAAATATGTCAAGCATAGTCTAAAAATTATAATACATATAATATACATGCTTTATATATAATAATTATATAAAAATAATCATAGCATTGAACTAAAATCAATCTTCAATAAAATCCCACTTGCCTTATAAAAGTTTTCTCCTCACGCAAGCCGCTTTCTCTAAAATTCTCTCAACCTTTCTTACGAATACTCCCATCTATCAAGTCCCCACCCCAATTTATAGAAGTCTCATAATTTCTAAGGGATAAGAAGATGGGAATAAGATAAATTTTATTTTAAAAATAGATTCTATCTTAACAAATCTTATCTATGATAATTCTTATCTCATCATATCTTATCCCGTGGAGATAAGATTTGTTTCAAAATTAAATTCTATCTTAACCACCCTATCTAGGAGAGTTCTTATCTCATCCTGTGGGGCCCACATGTCTAGAGAGACAAAAATGCAAAAATTAATTATTATATATTTTTTCCCAATATTTTATTTTCTCCCCACCTTATAAAGTTTCGTCCTCGAAACTTGCAAATAATCATGATAGATTTTGGAATAATTCGGGGCAGATTCTACAAATATCGTCCTCCGGCTCCCACGTTGCTTCCCGCTCACCATGGTTGCTCCATTGCACTAGAACACGCCAAATTGTCCTCCTCTTTAACCGCTTTTCATGACTATCCAAGATTCGAACAAGACATTACGAATGAGTTAAATTTTCTTCGATCTCAGATTGTTCGGTTGACAAAATATGGGTCGAATCGGCTACATACTTTCTTAACTGTGAGATATGGAAGACATTATGAACATTTGTTAGCGAAGGAGGCAATGCTAGCCGATAGGCAACACCGCCTATAATTTCCAATATCTCAAAAGGTCCGATATATCAAGAAGATAATTTGCCTTTCACTCTGAAACGAGTCACACCTTTGGTGGGAGAGACTTTTAAGAAAACTAACTCGCCTACTGTAAATTGTAGGTCTCTTCGTCTGCCATCAGCATACTTTTTCTGGCTATCTTGCGCTGCTTCTAACCGTCGTCTAATAATTCGAGCCACATCAGCAGCTTACTAAACCAAGGCTGAAGCTAAAAGTTGTCGCGTGCTAATTTCTTCCCAATAGACAGGCGTTCGACACCTTTTTCCGTACAGAGGTTCAAATGGAGTCATACTAATACTATCCTGATAACTATTGTTATAGGCAAATTCAACCAAAGACAAATGCTCATCCCATGAATCAGGAAAATCTAAGGCACAAGCTCTCAATAAAACTTCTACCATTTGTATAGTTCTTTCAAACTGACCATCCGTCTGGGGTGATACGCGGTGCTTAACCGTAACTCTGTTCCCATACATTTTTGTAATTTTTGCCAGAAATTGGAAATAAACCATCGATCTCTGTCTGACACAATGGAAATAGGGACACCATGTAAACGAACAATCTCCTGCAGGTACCGATCTGCCATTTGATCCATTCTAAAGGTCACGCGATAGGGCAAGAAGTGAGCAGATTTAGTAAGTTTGTCCACCACTACCCATGCAGTATCGCAACGAGCTTGCGCCTAGGGAGAGCCGTCACAAAGTCCATGGTAATATGCTTCCATTTACACTCTAGTATTTCGAAAGGTTGCAATAATTCGGCTTGTCTTTTTTGTTCAGCTTTGACCTGCTAACATACTAAGCACTGAGGCACAAATTTGGCACACTCGACACGCAGCCCTTTCAACTAGAAATTTTGTCTCAAATCTTTGTACATCTTGGTACTACCAGGGTGCACAGAAAATTTAGACTGATAGACTTCCTCTAAAATTTCTCGTCGTAGCTTATCATCTCTGGGCATAACTGACCTCCCTCGGAAAAGTAGTGTGTCATCAGGACTGCAACCGAAATCTGAGGGATCTCCATTCTTTAACTTCTCTAAAACACGAAGAATAAGTTTATCTTGTTTTTGAGCTTGCTTTATCTGATCAATCAGTGTTGACTAAATTTGTAACGCACTTATTCTTCGAATTTCTCATGGAGTTATCACTTCAAACTGCAAGGATTGAATTTCTCTTATTAGAGGCAATTGCTGAGTAATCCAAACTGCGATACAGAATTTACGACTTAGAGCATCAGCTACCACATTTGCTTTACTGAGGTAATATTGAATACTAATGTCATAGTCTTTTAGTAACTCCAACCATCTTCTCTGTCGAAGGTTCAACTCTTTTTGAGAGAAAATGTACTTTAGGCTCTTATGGTCTGTAAAGATTTCGGTTTCCTCACCATACAAGTAGTGTCGCCATATTTTTAAAGCAAACACCACTGCAGCTAACTCTAGGTCATGGGTAGGGTAATTTTGTTCATAGGGTCTTAACTGCCTAGATGCATAGGTAATTACCTTGCCTTGCTGCATAAGTACACAACCGAGACCTTTTCTAGATGCATCACTGTACACCACATAGTTTTCGCCAGTGATCGGCAAGGCTAAAATCGGCGCTGAAGTTAAGCGACTCTTCAATTCTTTGAAACTTTTCTCATAAGCATCTGACCAGATAAATTTAGTATTTTTGTGGGTTAACCTGGTGAGCGGTACTGCTATGCTTGAGAAATTTTCCACGAATTTTCGATAATACCCTGCCATACCCAGAAAACTTTTAACCTCAGTTACAGTAATCGGTCTACCCCAATTGGTTATAGCTTCTATCTTCTTTGGGTCTACTAATACATCATCACTACTAACCACATGACCTAAGAAGGTCACGCTACCCATCCAAAACTCGCATTTCTTTAGTTTGGCATGCAACTTGTGTTCTCTTAGGGTCTGTAGTACTTCTCTTAGATAACCAACATGTTCTGCCTCTCCTTTGGAATACACTAAAATATCATCGATAAATACCACAACACACTTATCTAAGAATTGTCGAAATACCCTATTCATAAGGTCCATAAATGCGGCCGGAGCATTGGTTACTCCGAATGACATCACTAAAAATTCGTAATGACCATACCAGGTTCTAAAAGCTATCTTAGGTATATCTTCGTCCCGAACTTTCAACTGATGATATCCTGACCGTAGATCTATTTTGGAGAAGACCGATGCACCTTGCAGTTGATCAAAGAGATCATCAACTCGGGGAAGTGGGTATTTGTTCTTGATTGTTACCTTATTCAGCTCTCTGTAATCGATGCACAAGCTCATACTACCATCTTTTTTCTTTACAAAAAGCACAAGTGCTCCCCAAAGTGACTTACTAGGTCTAATAAATCCTAAATCGAGAAGCTCTTGCAACTGTATTTTTAATTCTTTCAACTCTGCAGGAGTCATTCGATAAGGAGCCTTTGAAGTTGGAGTAGTATCAGGCATCAATTCTATGATGAAATCAATTTCTCTTTCTGGGGGTACTCCCGGCAACTCTTTTGGAAACACATCCGGAAATTCATGAACAATCGGAATATCTTTCAACTTAACCTCTTTTACTTCTATTGCTAGAACTGATATAAGACATCCTTGCTAACCCTTTCTAAGAAGTTTTCTAGCTTGAAAAAATGATATGAGGTGGGGTACTACCAATTGACTTCTCTTGAAATCAATACTTTATTTATCGGATCCTTTTAAGCTTACACGATGGTCACGAGGGTAAATTCCATGTACCCACTCAGCTAACCAATTCATTCCCAAAATGACATCTAGATCTTTCATAGGTATGATTAAAAGATCTACTGGGATGGTAAAACTTTCAATTTCTAGGGTACAAGCCATACAAGCATGTCTAATCAATAAACTACCCCCAATAGGTGATGTGACTCGGACATCCCAAGTTAACTTAGTGACTTTCAATTTATGCTCTTGCACGAACTCTTTGGATATAAAAGAACTATCCGCACCTGTGTCAAATAATACTCGAGTAAAAATACCACAGAGACGAATAATACCTGCCGCTGTCTCCGCTGGTGCTCGGGTTTGCTCGGGCATTAGGACATGGACTTGTGCTTGAGCTGGTAAAATTGGTTGTTGTCCACCACAACCTTGGCACTGTTGTCCTACTGGTCTACCAACTAGACGATTTTGCCCCTGCTGTTGTGGTTGTCCAACATTTCTGGCTATTGGACAATCCTTAATGATATGACCAAGTTGTCCACAGTTGTAGCACACGAAGCCCACGACACAATTTGATGGTCGATGACCGGTCTTTCAGCACTTGAAGCATTTGCAAAGTCCGGTATGAAACTTTCCGCATTTGCTGCACGTGGAGACTTTTTTCTTCTTTTGAAATCCTCCATTCTTTCCACTTCCCTCAACTCTAGTTTGCCCCAAAGAAGACTGTCCGATCTGCTTCTTTCTCGAATGATCTTTTACTGGTGATCGTTCCCTTTTCAGATAACGCCAATCAAGTTCAACGGTATCACTCTCAACTAAGAGAGCATTATCAACTGCATCACCATAGGTTTTATTGCGGCAAAGTATTACTCAACCGTATATACCCTCAGCAAGACCATCCTCAAACTTGCAGATTCGACTATATTCTTCCCATTCTGAGCTTGGAGCAAACCTAAGTAGAGAGTTGAACTTTGTTTCATACTCGGCCACCGTCATAGTGCCTTGCTTCAATTCAACAAACTCTCGAGCCTTCGATATTTGAACAGAAGATGGAAAGAACTTGGCAAAAAAGGATTCCTTAAATTTATCCCAGGTTACATTTTCTTTCTTACTGTTAAATACACGTTGTTGTGTCTTTCACCATCGATAGGCCTCTCCACCGAGTTTGAATGGAGCAAATAAAATTTTCTGTCGGTCGTCACAACCTAGAAAATCCAAAATCTTTTTCATCGCCTCGATCCAATGCTCGACAGCTAAACAATCACCACCGGCAAAGGATGGGGGTTTTTAACGATGGAATGCATCAGCATCTCGCCGATCCATTTCTCGCTGTTCGGGACAACCAGTAGTTGCAATACTCAGACTTTCTATAACTGTTGCTTGAGCTTTATCACTAGCTCCTCTGTTTGCCTGGTTCGAGACCTCCACTTCTTCCTGCCTACCACATTCCGATTTTTCTTCTAAAACCCGAGCATCAGGGTTTTGATCTGGCCCTTTTCTCTGACTCCCATGCATACTAACAGTCGACTGATGTTCATCATGCTCGTGGTGATGGTGCTCTTGGTTTCTTAGCACTGCTGATGATTTCTATTGAACAATCTGTTCTAGCTATGCTTGCATCCGTTCCCACTGACGAAAAGCCTCTGTCTGAAACACTGCAAAGGTTTTCTCTTGTTCATTCAGACGCTGCTCAAGCATATTAGTTCTGGTGGGAGATTCAACTAGAGCTTTATCCTTCCTTCTACTGGACCTTTTTCTAGGCTCAGCTTCTGGTTGGTCCTTAGCCTGCTTCTTTCGCGGCTTTTTACTAGGATGTTGCTCTAGGTGACCAGTTTGGGCATTCAGATCATCAGAATTACTTTCCATTCTGGCATAGAAGAGAAATATGGTCTCAATAAATATTCTTAAGCAAACAGGAACAATCGTAACTTTTTCTATTTAAAAAATATTACAACCTAATTTGCATATTTACTAAAAGGACAATTTTCCTTGAGGTGATTAGAGGAATGACACAGGAAACAAACTCGACTACCATATGGACATGCTTTAGTTGTATGTCCATTGGTACCACAAAAATAACACACCAACTCAGTTAAAATGGGTCGTTGGTTATAAAAATTCTTTGGTTCCTTCCTTGCGTAGGCTTCCTTAGACTCGACTCTAGTCTGCACGTCTTGACCCTATGGCCGCATAGAGGATAACTTGTGAGTAGCCTGAGAAGGTACTTCCTGGATCTCTACCTCAGTATAGATAGGATCTACGCTGGGTCCTTGAATAGGAGAAACTTTCTTTTGCAGATCTGGACTAAGTTCAACCGTTACCTTTGGCTTGGGTATAGCAAGGAACTCACTCATAGCCTTAGGTATATCCACCACTTTGAGCACATCCACAGCCTTGGGCACATCCACAGCCTTGGGTACATCCACGACCTTGGGTACATTAGTAGCTTCAAACTCATCCATAGCTTTGGGTATATTAGCAGTTTTGGGCTCATCCAGGGCTTTGGGTACATTAATAGGTGATATCTTAGGCTTCGAAATAGCAACGTTAGTCTGTATAGAAGGTTTTCTTAAAATTGAAGGACTATCCTGTTATAGGGTTCCCGCCATCCGAGGTAGGGGTACAACCTTCTTAGATGTAGGTACAACTTGAGTTTCAGCTTTTCTTTTCTTAGGCTTCTCATCCTCTATGGGTTTTTGGGTACACAGCCTTTTACTTTTATCAGCCAGGATTTCATTGTCTAGATCAATTTCTACGTCAGTTTTTAATTGGGTCACTGGTTTCTTACCCTTCTCCCTGTTTAGATTTCTAACCCAAGGTTTAACAGGTATAGGTGGGGTGGCAGCATCCACAGCCTCTAGAATCTCATCCAGCTTTTTATTTAGGGCTTGGTATTGTAAATAGGATTCCTTTCTCCAGGTTAGAATCTATTTTTCTAGGGCACTTAACCTTTCATGGGTAGTAGGGAGAGTCTTTCCTTGGGTTTTAGGAGTAGGGTATATCGATGCATCCGAACTAACCATTTTCTGGACTCAAAAAGAAAACAAAGGGTTAGATTTGCAAATCCATTTCAAAATTCTTTTTTTTTAAAAATTATTATAATAATTAATAAGCCATATTTTATATGTGTGACCGCTCTGATACCATCCGTAACATACCGGTCCAGAAAAGTGATTCCAGGCCGTATATTTAATGCAATTTCCAAAGATCAATCACACATTTATGGAAAAATTCATTATTATAATTTCATAAAAATTTGAAAATTCTACTTCCAGTAGTCATGTTCCCATTATTACATCAAAGTACAAAGAAAAGAAATTTTACAAGTCTAATTCTCAATACATGCCTTTGAAATAAATAAATAAAATTAAATATCCTTGAAAATCTTCATGTAAATCCAAAATGCTAGTGTCCCACTTGATTTGGTACACCTGTAAAAATAATGGGTTAGTCTCAATCATGACTAGCAAGTAGAAAATTATTTGAAAATGGATAATGATCCAATTAAAACTTAATTAAATTATAAAATAATCATTTAATTTAATATCTTAAAAATTAGGCCTCAAATGCAAAATAAACCCTTCCATTGAGTCCAGAAGCATCAAAAACATAAAAATAGACTACGTGATCAATCAAATCGGAGTTCCAATAAATAAATCATAACAAAATAGAATGAACGGCACATATTAAACCACATCATCATTACTTTCCCTGCATATGGGACCCACCCAAGCATCTCTCAATTAGCTCGTACTGCTTGTGATGACTGCACATCAATTTTAATCTAGAATATTTAAACGCTAGAAGCATTAAAGTCATTAAAATATCAAATTCATCAAATGCAACCAAAAGAAATTTCTGCACCTCTGACGAATGCATCTCTTTCAGAAATTCTTTCTCACGGACGAATTCATTTCTTACAAAAATTCTTCCCGTATGAATTTCAGTCCGGAACATATGAGATTTTACGCGGGTTGATATTATACATAAGTATTATTACATATACTATAATTAACCCACATCATGAATAAATAATTTTGATACACATATATTTATAGCATACCAATGCATTTATAAAAATAAAATGCATAATAAATTTCAAAAATCTCAATACATATAATTTCAAGCATAAATTCAACATATTTATCTGCAAAATTTTATATCCTAAAAATTTAGGATTATAAAATTTTAACTATGTCAAGCATAGTCTAAAAATTATAATACATATAATATACATGCTTTATACATAATAATTGTATAAAAATAATCATAGCATTGAACTAAAATCAATCTTCAATAAAATCCCACTTGCCTTATAAAAGTTCTCCCCTCACGCAAGCCGCTTTCTCTAAAATTCTCTCAACCTTTATTACGAATACTCCCATCTATCAAGTCTCCACACCAATTTATAGAAGTCTCGCAACTTCTAAGGGATAGGAAGATAGGAATAAGATAAATTTTATTTTAAAAATAAATTCTATCTTAACAAATCTTATCTATGATAATTCTTATCTCATCATATCTTATCCCGTGGAGATAAGATTTGTTTCGAAATTAAATTCTATCTTAATTGCCCTATCTAGGAGAGTTCTTATCTCATCCTATCTCATCCTGTGGGGCCCACATGTCTGGAGAGACAAAAATGGAAAAATTAATTATTATATATTTTTTTCAATATTTTACAAAAAGTTTATAGATCAATCAAATGTAGAAGAAAGTAGAGTATAAGTCTTAGTAGCTTTGCTTTCATCTTTTTCAGCTCTTACTTGTTGGTTTCCATGTTTGCTTGAGCATCTATATATAGAGGAGGGAGAATTTTGAACATTATAGAGTTGGCGCGTAATAAATGTGGCAATGTTCAAAAATTCGCACATTATTCCTCCAAGTCGTAGATGAAGTCGACTTCGGGTGCGACTTCGCCCAAGTCGCATGCTAGAGTCAACTTCAAGTGCGACTTCAGCTATGCTCAGTTCGTTCAAGTTCTTCCTTGGGTTAACTTGGCCTTGGACTTGACCCAAGTCTCATATGGAGTCGAATTCGGGTGCGACTTCACTCAAGTCGATGCTAGAGTCCACTTTGTTTTGCGACTTGACTTTCTTTATCTTTCCAAGTGTGCTTAATCTTCTTTGAAATGTCTTTTGCTTGCTTAACTTCTTTAACATAAGTGTTCCTCCTTTGATATGTATTATTTGAGTTTTAATATATTCACTTTGCGTAAAAATCCTTTTGCTTCATATCTCGGAATCTTGAAAAACCAGAGTCTTGATATGCATGACTATGTCTAATTTATAGTTTTGGTTTTAAATGGATGAATTCATGCAACTTTCTTGCCTTTGGTCTTGTTTTAATCTTCATTTGCTCCAAGTCGAATACTTGGGTCGACTTGGCCTTCAACTTGACTCAAGTCTGTCCTTAAGTCGACTTGGCCTACAACTTAGCTCTTAAAATTCTGCCCACTCATACTGAAGTCGATGCTGGAGTCTACTTAACCTGCGACTTCGCCCAAGTCGCAAGTGGAGTCGACTTTGTCTACAACTTCGGCATATTTTGGCCCCCAATTTTAACACTGTCCAAAAAATAAGGCTTGAAGTCGCTGCTGGAGTGGACTTAGGGATCAACTTAGCCTAAGTCGATGTCTGAGTTGACTTGGAGATTGACTTGACCTGCCATACTTCATATTTTTCATTTTTATATACTTAAACAATATACAAAACATATTAGTAGCTAAAACTTACTCAAATTGTGTTGTTAATCATCAAAACACATACTTTGGATATTTTGCATTTGATTCCAACAATTATTTCCAATCGTGAATTGCTATTTATTGATCCATTCAAGGATCTACTAGGGCTCAACATGCTTGCTGCTGAATTGATCCCACAATTTTACCTTAAAATTCTTTCAAGAAAATATGGACAGGGCTCTGGGTTTAGAAGAAAGTATAATTCCATTGGCAAATCCAAGCGAGAGAGAACTTTGAGAAAAATATTAAAGTTTGAGGAAATTGTTTTTCGTAATTTTTCAAAGTAAATTTTTGAAAATCTTAATTTACCAAGAGTAGAATAATTTTAGGAATTAATCCAAAATCATCCCACTGCTGAGCAAACTAGAATGTAAATGTATAATTTATGTTCCATTTGAAATAAAACATCCAAGAGTAAGATCCAAATTCGTTTTTATGTCAAAAGGTTTTGTACTAGGCAAGCTAGCAATCCCAATATGTGAAAGTTTAAGGAGTGAGCTAAATTGAAAGCTTTTTTTATTTTTTTCATTGACCCAAATTCGGATGGATCAATACCTTTAAAATTTAAATAGTTAAATGTTTTATTTATTTTGGATTTTTTTGTTAGGGTAATGTTTTTTGAGATGGACTAAGTGTCAACGAGATTAAGCTCATGGAATTTTCGAGTTTTAAAATGGTACATAAGTTTTTCTTGTTGGGATTGAATGAACAAATATCAGGCTACTTGAGATGGGTGTGGAGAGATTTGAAAGTCATACTGCATATAACATATCAGCATTGATAAGTTTGTTTGGTGATGTATTTGGATTTGTTTGTGGAGCTAGGAATTTTGATTTGGAGTGGAGTTAATTGGAGCTCTGCTTCTTTCTTTAGTTGTGGTTGGATTCTTGTGGCAAAATCCTCTTGTCCCTTTTAGTGTCTAAACCATATAGACTTGAATGGTTCAATGGCCTTAAGCTCAGGGGATTTTTGCTTGAGGATTAGAGTGGTTTGTCCATCAAGTGGACTAAGTTTGTTGGATGGAGTTTGAGGTGCCTTTTAAGGCTATGGTGCTAACAATGCTAAAGGTGTCATTGTGGTTCGAGGAATAGAAGTCTGAAGTTTGTTTGATAGTTTGGGTGATTTTTCTGCAGCCACTTCCATGAACAAGAGTCCTAACAAGTTTGCAATCTTTGCTATGGATAGGTGGACAATGACTTGGTATTGGTTGCAGAAGTCTAGAGTTTGAGGTTAGACCTTAGGTTTCTTAGTTTTTGCAGTGTCATTAGTAGTTGTTGTTGATGTTCTTGATCCTTGAAGAAATTTTTTGATTAGAAAAACCGGGATAAAGTTGGAAGAAGATCCTTTTATAAATTCAATTTCAAAATCGAAATATCAAAATTTGATAAGAGTGTCTCTCATCTAACTAAAAGGTTTGGTTTAGCAAATCACTTTGAAACTTATTTATACGTAAAATAATGCTTAATACTTCTTTCCTGATTGTTAAGCATTTCTGTTGGGTATTTATACGTAAAATAATGCTTAATACTTCTTTCCTAATTGTTAAGCATTTCTGTTGGGTTTTATTCCACATACCCAAATAATATTAAACTATTTGTTCCTTATTATTTTTAACCTATTTAAGAATACTTTTATAGCCTATATTAGAGGCATTTGTTTCTACAATGTTCTTTGTCATTAGGTCTACTAAATTTTATAAAGGTAGGGTTGTTAATTTCTTTTTAACTTGTTGAACAACTTTGTATGTTGTTTTATCCAATTCGGAGGGTTCTTCATTTTTAATCTTTGATCTAAAATAATTTGAAGGTTTTAATATTAGATACAATGTTTAACGCTCCTCTAAATCTTTGGAGTTGTGTTTTATTTATTATCTTACCTAAGAATTTATTTCTAAATTCAAGTGATCCTTAGATTAGGATGATTATGTTTTGATGAATTTCATGCCCTAAAAATCTAATTTTTATTTGAAAGAGCAAATATTTTGTTTTCAAGATTAATAAACCATTTTTTTGAATTACCTTAAGAAAAATATTTAAGTGTTTAAAATGTTGTTCTATTTTTTTTAAAATATTAGTACATTATCAATATAAATTATTGAGAATTTAGTACAAGGATTTAATATATCACTTGTGATTTTTTTGAATTATGAGGGTGCATTTTTAAGTCCTAAAGGCATTACATTCCATTCACATTATTCAAATGAAACTATTAATGTTGTTTTGTATTTATTTTTTTATTTGAATTTGCCAAAATCCCAATTTCATATCAATTCTTGAGTAAATTGCTGCATTTATTATTCTTTGTAAAAGATTCTTTTTTTTTCAAATTGGGTACTTTATTCATTTTAAGAATTTGTTTAAAGTTTATAATTTATTGTTCGTTTTGGGCTTCCTCTTTCTATTTCAGAATTTTTCTGAATATAAAAGATTGTATAAGATCATGGTGATGTTGATGGTCTAATTAGTTTTTCATTGTATAAATTTTTATCTCATTTTTATAATATCCTAATGTTTCCTTATTCATTTAAATAGGTCTAGCTTTTATAGAGATTTGATTTTCATTAAAGTTTGGTTCATATAGAAGGTATATCTTATGTTGTTTTCTTTCCCAAAATACATTAGGACGGTCAGCACATACTTTATTTTTAAATTTTTCTTTAAAGTCTTTTACAATTCCTTGAGTTTTAGGATCATTGGTTGTTCTTAGTTTCTTTTGAATTTTAGTCTTCTTTTAAGTAGTTTAGGTGTTTCTATTTTGGACTTATCAAATTTATGGCTAATGACTTATCTTTTAGTAGATTTAGGTCTTTTGTTGGGGTTTTTATATAAAGTTGAAAATTATCTCTTTTCCTAAATTTTTTATTGCAATCACTTAGTTTGTCATTATAGAGGGCTCGATTAACACTAAAAACGGAGTTTCTAAAATTATTTATTTTGAAGGTCTTTTACTAATATGAAAGTTGTTTTAAATGTTACTTCTATATTTGAAAGTGTGAAGTTCATTTTAAGCTGTCCCTCCAGCATCTCTTTAACTTTCTTTTATTTTTTCAAAGTATTTTATTGGTATTAGTCATTGTATATAGTTTAGGTTTGCACCTAAATCTACGAAGGCTATGACTTCTTGGATTAGTTCTTTGTTTATTGAGAGTGTAATTTTTATATATAATTTTTTATATGAAACTCTAGACATTAGTTGAACGAAAGGTTCATTTTCACCTCTCTTTTCTTATTCTAAGTCCAAGTCTTTATCTTTAGATTCTAATTTTTCTATTTTTTCTTAACTCCTTTATTTCTATTGTATTTAATTCTTTTAAAGATTTGAGGTTTTTCTTTAATTGTTTGATTTCTTCTTGTAGGCTGGAAATTGTTATATTACTAGTTAAAGTTAGTTGATTTAGAGGTTCTAATATTCTCACTAGATCATAGGCTTGGTTTTTTCTAAGCTTTTATTGAAAGGGGTTTCTTAAGTTTCTCTAAGCATGTTTTTGATTTATAACAAATATTTTCTTAGTTGTTCTAGATTGGTTATTTGATTAGCAAAGTTCAATAATTCTTTTTAATCTTGAGTTATCATGTTCAATTCATATGAGTTGTCAGCATCAAATTCTACTCATCAATTTATCTTTTAGAGCTAGTGGTGTCTTTAGTTTCTGAATAATATAAATTTTGCTTTAATTTTTTTAGTTTTAATTTTAAAGATTATGTAAGATTTAATTGATTTATTTCTAATTCATTAATTTTCTTTTTAAGTATATATTTATTTGCAAAATATCTTATTTTTCCACATTTCTAATAAGTAGGTAGTTCCTTTGAAGGTTTTTCTTCTTGTATGATTTAAAGCGTTCAATTTGTATGTTTTATCTCTTTTTTGTTTATTTGTATATTCTTATATCGAGGTTTAAAAGTCTACTTTTCATTTTTCCTATAGGGTTTTAGATATTTTTAAATAATCTATTTTTTATACTTTCTTAAGTAATTTCTATTACAGATATCTTTTAGTTTTTCAATTTCAAATTGTTTACAAAAAATCTCTTGATTGTTGTTTCATTTTAATCTTTTCTTACCTTTTATTGGTCTTTCATTTTAGTTCATTACAATATGTCAGTCCTATAACATTTTCTATGGATATTATGTCTACATAAGTCAATTTTTCATAGGAGATTATTCCATTGTATTTGTCTCTAATTTTCTCTATAATCTTTCAGTAAAGTATGATGGAAGTCCATTAAGAAATCTTTCTATCTAGAATGAGTGGTTAAATTCTGTTCCAAACATTAATTTAGTAATAAATTAATCATTATAAAATCTAAAGTCACTCATTCTCTTATACCTTAAGGTTCACAATATTTTTTAATACCTTTCTCTTAGTTTATTGTTTTTCCGTATATAAAAACTTGTTATTGCCAATATTAATGAGTTTACAATATTTTGGATAAAATTTCCATCATCAACTATTAATTCTCTTGTGTATTCCTTTTGTAGGAATAAAGGATTATCTTTTTGTGTTTGAGTTAAGCAGTTATCCCACCATCCTTCTAGGAATCCTATGAAGCTTATGACTAATAGTTGGACTATGTTGTGATCGATTATATTTGTTTTTGTCCTATAGACAATTATTACCATAGTCATTCGTTAAAGTATATTAAACATTTTGGTTTCCCTTTTTCCGCTACATTCTATCCATAAATGGTGTTTGCATCATGTGAACTTAAGTAAATTAGTTTCTTTCCTCAAACAATTAGTCATGTGGTGTACGTCTAGGGTAATATAGTTTTGATGACATTCTCTGCGAATCTATCTTATTTAATTCTAACTCTATTTCATTCGCATTTTTTCGTATTTCTTTTGGGTCTTCAATCTTCTTTTCAAACATATATATTATCTTTGCTGAGAGGACTACGAGTTCTAGCCGATCTATCTCTTTCTTCAGAGATTCTTCCTTTTTTGAGGTTTATGGTGTTGCAAAAGTATATAGTTTTCAATTTATTTTATCTATGATTTCATTATTATTTCTTATTTTTTAATTATAGTTTTGTAATTTCATAAGGAATGGAAAGTGGTTTGTCTGTATATTCTTTTTTTGGCTTTGAAATAGTAAGAGGTATCATATTATCTTCTAAGGTGGTTTTGATGTTATCTAATTGTTTTACTATAGTTATAAGGAATTAATCTATATAGTTATTTTTCACATGAAGTATTTTCAATGTCATTTGCATTGAGAGGAGTATCGACTTTTGTTGTAATTTTGTATGGAGAACATACTATCTGCTTGTTTTTAAATTCTATTATAATCATTCAAAGAAAAACATATGAACTTTGTATATTTTCATGAATTCATAATATTCTTTTTGAATTGGTTCTCTTTCTTTTTTGTTATAGTTTTTATAAAACTATTTTTTCTTTGGTACATTTGTCATAAAAGTTTTCTCTTAACCTATTTTTATCTATTTCAATTTTTTTTTCAATGACATTTATTAATGAGTCAAAGTTTTCTACATCTGTTTTTTTAGTGATATTCTTGGGCTTATGTTCTCTTCCTTTGATTCTATAGAGTATATTAGTTTAGGGATTTGAGGATTTATCCTTATTCCTTTTACTTTTTATGTCTATTCTAGTATTGGTAGATATTGAGGGGCAAGATACACTCTTGATTGGGTAGTCTTGAGTTCATATCTGTGGTATTATTTTCTTCTTCACCCTCACTTATGGTTGTAATTTCAAAGTTCCTAATTCGAGGTTGTCGTACTTATGTTTAAAGTTCCTAGCATGAAGGAAGAGTTATTTGATCTCATTTAATTATTTTAAGTACCATTATATTTGCTTTGTTATGTCCTCCTTTTAATAATTGTTTTATAGCTTTTGTATTAAAAGCTATAATCATGACTTTGTAGCGAATTCTATATACCAAGTTTATGAGTAAAGACCCTTGTTTTATGTTGCAATTATGAACCATTAGATTTAGGGTTAAGGCATCAAAGATGTTTTGATCTTGTAACGAAATAGTATAATTTGGATAGTAGTTAAAATAAGTTAGTCTACTATAAAAATTTAGTTCTACCATGGCTAACAATGACACTTGAAATTTATTAAATATGCAATCTTTTAGACATAACATGAATGAGATGTCTAGGCATTCTCTCACTAAATGTCTAATGGCTACTTGTACAAGTCCTAAGTGAATGAAATTATATTTTTGTTGGTGTTGTTCAATTAATCATTTGTTTAAGAGTAGGATGATTGCATGTTGATTGAATAATGAAATTGTTTGTTCAACTATTTTAGAAATCTAGTTTCTTGAATGAACTCTTTTTATATATTTGACTATGTGAAATGTCTAGTATCTTTCAATCATTTAAGCCCTCTAAATTATCTATGTTAATTTTTGCTTGTTTTAACACATTACCTCGACTAGTACTTGATTTAGAACTAAAGTTTCTACTCAATGCATTCATTGTTGGATTTTAGTATATTCTTCACCACCAATGATTTTGCACTTTAGAGCATGATATGACCTTATATGCCTCCGAGCGCCCTTTTAGGAAATGCAACTCTGAGTTTCACAGAGGATTCAAACATACCACTATCCTTCCATAACGCAAAGTTTATCAATATAGTTTCTTCTGCTTTTCATACCACCTAGGATACATTCAGTATTAGAGTCAAGTTGCTAAACTTGATGTAGTGAAAAGATAGTAGTATATTAGGATACCTTACAAAACTTCCAGTCGCATTCCTAGAAGGGCACTCGGAGTCGTATAAGGTAGTGTCATGCCTTGAGAATTAAAATCATTGACAATGATTAGAGATAAAGAATATATTAAAATCCAACTATGAATATATTATTTAGAAACCTTAGCTCTAAGTATAGCCAAGGTAATATGTTAAATACAGAAGAAATTAACATAGATAATTTAGAAAAGAACTTAAATTATTAGAAAATATTGAACATCTTAGATAATTAAATATATAAAAAGAGTTCATTTCAACTTTCAACAAACTATATTAATAAAACAACTGAACAAAACATTTCATTATTCAATCAGTATGAAATCATTCACTCTTAAACCAACTATAAATTGAACAACACCAGTAAATATATAATTTCATTCACTTACGACCCATACAAGTAGCCATCAAACATTTAATGGCAGAAGGCCTAGACACTCTAATTCTGTTATGTCTAAAAGACTATAGATTTAACAAATTCCAAGACCCGTTATTAGGTATGATAGAAACAAACTTATAGAGTGGACCAATTTATTTTGCCTTTTATTTAAATTATACTATTTCATTACAAGATCAAAAGATCTTATATGCCTTGAGCCTAAATCTCAAAGTCCGCAATTGCAAAATAAAACAAGAGTCTCTACCATAGCCTTAGTATAGATATCCACTACCATTAACACAAAATCTATTAAACAATCATTTACAGGATAAACAATATTATTACAATCTAATATAAAAAAACATTATGGTACCTAAAACAATCAAATGGGATTAAATTAAATAAGTCTTCCTTCATACTGGTAACCTCACATAGAAGTACGACTGCCTCAAATTAGGAACTCAAAATTAAAATCATAAGTGGGGACAAAGAAGAAAACGTGACCATAGATATGAACTCATTTAGAAAGCCAATCTTGTTTAGTCCTAGAAGATCTTTAAAAGGAAACTTCAAAACAATCATTCAAGGCTACCCAATCTTGAGCATCTTGCACCTTAGTACCTATTGGTATTAGAACAGACATAAAAATAAAAGGAATAAGGATAAATGCTCCAATCCCTAAATGAATATACTCCGTAGAATTGAAGGAAGATAACACAAGTCCAAGAATGTCATTAACTAAAACAGATATGAGAGATAACACAAGTTCTCCTCTCCTGGCAAAGACGCTAGCAATCCTGTTTCATGCCCAACAAAATAAAAATTATGAGGCCCTTCACTCTACATAGAAGAACAAAGATATATATTCCTTTCTCATATTGATGACAGAGAAATCGAATACCTTGACAGAAACCAAAATTCGAACAGGCACAAATTTATTTGGACAGTGAGAACAAAATTTGATGGGTGCGAGTTTCAGCCAATACTACCCAGCCAAGTCCAAATTTCATTTTTACAAAGCATGAGTATTCCTTACATAAACTACAAAAATGCCAACTCAAAATTCATCATGAGGTTATAGATCTTCAACCAAAATTCTAGGTTAATGAAGTGTTCATCTCACAAGCACACATAAGAAAGCTTTGGAAGCCAAATGCATGCTAATTTCTCTCTTTCATCAAAAAGAAAAAAAAATCGTCCTTAATCAAGCCAGGCCATGTCAGTTTGTCACAAAGCCAAACAACCTCAACATCAAAATGACCGAAATTTCAACCAAAAAAGTGCATAATTGTACCTCACACTAAAGCACTGAAGAAAAGAAAGAGGAAGCCATAATTTCATATTTTTTTCTTGCTGCAGTGGAAACAACCTTGACGATGGAGACCGCACTGTCGATGCTTTATGCACAGACCATTTCTCTCTTCTCCAAGATTTGAGATTTTGTCGTGGAGTCAAATCTCACTAGCCAGCATTCTAGAGCCGTGAAAATGTACATCTACTTCATCTATTATATTTAAAATTGTTGTTTTGTTAGAATATTAATTTTCATCCAAATTGGATGCATATGACCCTCATTTAAAAATGGAACAAAATTAACATAATAAAATATTTTGATGCAAATAACAACTTTAACGTTATTTTTTCAACATGTAAACTATCTACTTTATATTTTATATATGGATAAATAATTGTATAAAATATTAATACATTCAAGTACATATAGGGGTCATTTTGAGCCAAATGCACAGTAATATATATAGGAATGTGATCCTATGTACCTAAGTGGATTAGCTTTGATGCACGTTGGTGCAAATACCTATTTTTATATTTTTAAAATTTTTTTATACAACTGTTAATCTAAATGTATTTAACGTACGTGTCAATTTTTACTTTTTTGGATACTTGTAGCTATTTTTTTAAAACTCAGTGGTATTTTTGTATTTCAAAATTATTAAAAATCCATACATTTTTAAAAAAATCTAAAAATTTCTAAAAATCTTCAGAAATGATAAAAATTGTACACATGTTAAATGTAGTTAGAATAATAGTTACAAAAAAAATTTTAAAAAATATAAAAAATGGATTATATGCATGTAGGTGCATCAAGCCTAAGTAGACTCATGTACACAATATCATGTTCCACATGTGTATGTGTAAGCAAAAAAGAAAAAAGAAAAACCCAAAAAGAATTCTTTAGGTAAGTCCTACGCCAATTTCTGAATAGGAATGGGTTTGGGCCGTCATGGCCTCATAGTGGGCTTTTTAGGGCCATATGAAACTCTTTGCCCTGAGGAGAGTCCTACACCAACTTCTAAATAGGAATGGGTATGGGCTGTCATTGCCTCATGGGGGGCTTTTCAAGGCCACATGAAACTCCCTGCCATGAGGGGAGTCCTATGCCAGCTTCTAATAGGAATTGGTATGGTCCATCATCACCTAATGGGTGGCTTTTTAGGGCCATATGAAACTTCATACCTTGAGGAGAGTCCTACACCAGCTTCTAAATAGGAATGGGTATGGGCCGTTGTGGGGGCTTTTAAGGGCCACATGAAACTCCCTCATGAGGGAAGTCCTACGCTAGCTTCTGAATAAGAATGGTTATGGTCCGTCATGACCTCATGGGGGGCTTTTTAGGGCCATATGAAACTCCTTGCACTGAGGGAAGTTTTGAATAGGAATAGGTATGGGCCATCATGGAGCCCAAACCATGAGAAGCTGTTCCACTGTTTTTCTCAGAGGAAGTTACATCTCATTCGTTCATTTGAGATAGATGGCCATGGTCTGTTTGGGTATTTTGGGTAGTTCAAAAAATCAATCAAAAGGTAGGGGACTCTTGTTACATACTCGCCCCTCTCCTCCCGCTCAATCTTTCCTGTCTCTCCTGCAAATATTGGGGTAGAAATCATGGTGGACATTGGGGTAGAAATTGTTACTGGTGGGTCTTATAGCAGTGTCATGGAGGAATCCTTGATGGCAAAGGAGTTGGAATGAGAAGAAATAGGCAATTGTAGCAGGCGGTTGATTTGGGATCTGCTTGCAACTGTCGGAGGTGGAAATTTCCACCAAATCACTATCGACGGTGTACATAAGGCTGATAGAGTATCCATCATGGGATAGGGGGGTTGTGGGAATGAAGCTATCTATTCTGGTATTGAAGAGGAAAGCTGGGTCTTTGAGGTGGCGAAAATTTCTGACATTGGTGGATTTCTAGATTGGGGCATCTTTATTGCCGGCCTTGCCTACTTGATCGAGAGATGCACAACAGCAACCGATCGGTTGGTTCAAATTAGCTAAGAGTTGATTGCGGAGGCTGGATCAAAATTGTAACGGCCTCGCGGAGTTATGCAGAAGTGTACCCGTTGTACAATAAGATAGTAACAAATTTCCCTTTTTCTAGGGTTTTGTTGCAAGAATTTTATCAATTGCCTTACACACAAAATGATCTATGTGGGATCCTCAAAGGAGATGACAACACAACTTATATATTTTGGGATTCTCAGCAATAATAAAGAATTTAATCTAGGACTATATTTTTCTTTTCTTGTGTCTTATCTAGTAAAATCAGTTAGTTTGAAATATAAAATTTGGAGCTCAAGGACAACTATAATTTTTTTCCATTTTTGTGTACATTTTACATCTTGGAATTTGATGCATGGTATCATTCAAGCTAGCTGTATGTTTTTGTTCGCATAACAGGAAGGATTTTCTGTAGCGCTTTTTTTTAGGTCAATTTTGGTGGTTCGATATTTTAAAATATTGATGGGTGATCAAGTGACAATTGCAAGGCAGTCACGTTGATATCGTTATACCTAATATTAAGAAAGCCACTGAGAGAGTACTCCAATGAAACAACCGTTGCAAACGATTGCATTGCCATTTTAGCTACCGTTTTCTTTCACATTTTGCAATTACATAAAACTAAAATCAAAAGCATATAATTAATGTTAAAAATTTCAACACATTTACTTTACATCACATTCAACATCCATACATAAATCTTAATTTACATTGCTAAAATTTATATAAACAAAACGCATTGTAAATCTGCATACAGTAATGTCAAGAAACAAGTTCCAAAAGTGAACAAAGTATCTTCTTATATTTTGAGATGATTATTCCCAATAAATATCATAGATACACCCTCATACGCCTGTCAAAAAATTTAAAGAATTTATTCAAGTATACATAGAAATTAATGAAATAGAAGAGACCAATTTATATGGATTGAGTAACTACACATCCATAAAGTATCCAAGTCTACAAATTTTCAAATGAGAAAGTGGAAGCAATGTGGGTCTGATGGCAGAAATAACATGAATATACCATAGAATTTTGAACTTAAAAACTCATAACAACAACTTCATGGCCATGCAAAAAAAAATATAGAAATATTATGTAAATAAGTAGCATTTTCTATTTCTTCCATTTTATTTAAATAAAAGAATCATTGATATCAACTGCTCTCATTCGAAGACAGCAAACAAATTAGACTCAAATGCTAGATTTCATGTAAAAATGGAAGCAGAGATGAGCTTTAGCTTTCTAGAGTCCAAACAAATCAAAATGATGGAAGTCATGCTGGATTTCAACTTTCCATTACATGTAATATAACAAGCGATTAAGCTTCAAGGAATTATATCAAACAAACGACATTTTTCAAATTTAAGCAAAAAAATATTTGACTAGAAAAAACATACATACCTTAATAGCAGCAAGGCGGAAAATGATGCGAGAAATTCTTTTATTGAGTGTTAAAGTTTGTTTTTAAGTTTGATGCATTCTCTGATTAATACAGCTTCTAGAAACCTCCCTCATCTTTCCAATCATAAACAATTATTTAGTGATGAGAATTATTTTGCGAGAGACATCTTGCACTTGCAAGGCATAAAGTACAGTCAAAATCTGAGGCACTGTCCTTGAATCAGCATAATCATTGAAAATGCACTGTCCGCCCGTTTATCAAATTACAGACAGCATGACCACTTTTTATGATCTCCTAAAGACATGTTCTGAATAACTACTAATAATAAGCATCAAGAATCTCTAACAGCAATAAAACTACAATAGCCAATACTCAAAAACTTTCTCTGGAGTGACATATAACAGCTTGTATTTACAGTTGCAAGAACTTAATTCTTGGAGGATTTCCTGCTGCTCATTCCACTCCATGTTGTCACTTAAGTAAGTTGCTGGAATATTTGCCTGCATAGCATAATACAGACACATAACTGACAAACCAATTCACGAAACCATGAGAAGGAGCACATTATCCATTTTCAAAATCAAGTGAGAAAAGATCACCTCCAACTAGTGCATGATTTGATCTTGAATGAGTGAGACAAGTGGGGAAACAACCATTATTTTCCCAGGACAAATAAGAGCAGGGAGCTGCGAGGAAGCAAGCAGCTAGATTACTGATTATAATCATACATAGTTAGAAGCATCGACTAAACTGATTTTAAAAGACACACACATACACGCAAAAAGACAGAGATCAAATAAGGTTAGAGAACAATCAACTTCAAAATAAGGCCAAAATAAGTTTTTATAGTCAAGATTGGCAAAGGGAAATCAGAGTCTGTGCCTGTTAAACATACATTAATTGAACAACAAGAAAGAAATCTGCTGGCCAGATATTATAAGTCAGAGTCCATCATTCCATTCAAAGATATGATAAAGGGCCAATCCAATGAGATCATCCATATCTCCCCATGGACAGGTAATTCTAAAAATCATTCCTAAAAAGTATCAAATGTCCAACGGAAATTCATCTGATGAAACTACAGGTCCACAAATGAAATTTAAGAAAGTTTATTTTCTTGGCAAAACAATAAAAGGTTGACTGAAATTATGCATATGAGAAAGATTTCAACCCCAGGGTTATGGGGGGGTGATTTTGTCCAGTAAAAATTAAGACAAGATGCTGAGGCAACTATTCCAACTGATTACAAACAAAAAATTCTAGAATGGATAAAGAATGATGAAAGACAAGTTACTGACGCGAATGAAATATTAAACCTCTACAAGTTCTCTCTGGTCATTCTGAAGTGCAAGATAAAATAAAATACGAAATGAAAGATTTCACCAATGGGTCAGGATAAAAATTTGAATAGGGGCTTTAATGTTTTGCCAATTAAATGGATTTGCAAGCTCAAAAAGGTAACTAACTCAACTCAGTTTTGCAATGTGTTTGCAAATGGACTGAGAAAGCCCTATGAATTTTTTCTAAAGACATGAGGAGACGCTGAGAGTCAAGTTTTGCCATTTTAATCCAAAAAGCTGTTAGCAAAAGCTGGACAAATTAATACAGGATGTTTCCAACTGAAGCAAATCCAAAATAATATGAAATTCATACTAAAATTTGTAAATATAACCTCTCTACATATTCTCTACTGAAGAAAGGCCAGTAGCAAAAATAAAAATCGATTACGGAAGTTTCGGAATGCTAAGGTGTACATCAATGTTGTCAGAACCAAATCAGTGATCGAATCAGTAAAGGAACTGGTCTGATTCAAACCGGTGATGCCAGCATGATATATTTATGATGTCATAAATATTATATTTTTAAAATTTTAAATAAATATATTGATAAATTATATTTTTATAAATCCTAAATATATATGTTAGATTTTAAGGACCATAATATCAGTATAAAACAGGCAAGAAAAAATTAATAGCAAGTTTTAAAAAATCTTTAAGCATGAATTTTAGAAAAATTAACTATATTAATTAACCTGAAAGACTTAAACTTGTAATAAGTCACGACCGTTGTTGTCTGATTGTTGGTTCTTGAATTCTCATTTTTTATCTCGGTATCTTGATGAATTGCTATAAGCATACCTGACAAAATAAGAAATAAAACAAATTAGTAAGTGTTGAAAATTTGAACAATTAACTAACCTATATTAATATAAAAATTAAAAATATCTCTTATGTTTAGCAAAAAATGAAAATTTAGAAGTCTATAAACTATTAAATGCATCATTCTCATCAAACATAGATTTTAAAGTATATAAATACTTCATTTCCACCAAATATAATATTTTAAAAGTCTAACAATATATCATTCCCACCAAACATAAAATTTTAAAAGTCTACAGACAGTCAAACAGACATTCTTATATAGAAATCCACCATTCACATCATTACAAATATTAAAAGAAAAGATTTCAACTTTCTTCTTCATCAAGGTCAACAATGACATCTTCATCTTGCTCATCAATTGGAGTTCCTAAATTAAAATACAAAAAAAGAAAACATTAGTTACATACTACCATTTTTCTTATGAAAGCATTACTTTTATATAATTGAATAAAAACTATATTATAATACCAAAGTCTTCAACTTCTTTTGTTTCTTTCCTATTGTTTGGT
This sequence comes from Annona squamosa, assembly GCA_035584095.1. Lineage (NCBI taxonomy): Eukaryota > Viridiplantae > Streptophyta > Magnoliopsida > Magnoliales > Annonaceae > Annona > Annona squamosa. The sequence goes on from JAXCLR010000001.1 coordinate 14,080,304, forward strand.
TGACCTATTTGCAACCAAGTGTTAACATCTTCATTTGTCAATAATGGAAACTCATTTTCTACCACCCACTCCTCCAATATATCAATTTCTAAAGAAATTGGATCATAATATTGATATTTCTTCTTCTTCCTATTAAAAAGATACAATAAGGTTAGTTGGAATAAAACATGGGTAATTTGCATTTCTAAAAAAAAACAATGAGAGTTTGTACTCTATACCTATCCAATAATCATAAATTGTATTGGGCATATACAAGATCACATAGCCTTTGGTGTTCTAGTGGATTCCTTTTTTTTATGGATGTGTTCAAAACCACTCCGATTGCGTTCGAATCTAGATGAACTGCATGTTTGACTCAAAATCTTCATAGCAACTTTTTGCTAATTTGGAGTGCCACATCCATGAGCTTGTTACCAAATAACTACAATAAATGAGTCATTGTTAGGATACTAATTAAGTATTTATAAATAAATAACTAATTCATAAGGATTAAAAGTTAATACATATGCCTGCGGATAGGGTATAACGAGAATGAAGAGCAATTAGGCTTCCAAAATCATCATGCGCATAGTCGAATGAATCAGTCTCATGAATAATACTTGATTGGATACAAACATCGCCATGAGTCAACGAATGGATAGTTTGAAGCAGCCCTTGCATTGTCATTGTCTTTGTCAACTTATCCATTTGGTAGTGAAACTGTGGATTTAAATAATGACCAGCTAAATGAAGAAGCCAACCAAGTTGATTTTCCCATCGATTATCCACAATTGTGAGGTAAGATTCACAAGGCATCTTAAATTCTTCAAAGTCTTTTTCATTGCATTTTTAGCTTTACATATCGCCTCATAAATGCATCCCATTGAAGGTTTTTCATTACTATCTACCATTCGTAATACACGAACTAGTGGTTCAAATGCTTTCACAACAACTTCACATCTTTCCCAAAAGGAAGATCTCAAAACATAGTTAGAAGCAATTCGTCCCTTTCGAGAATTTTTCTATTTACAATCTACCCATTCTCTACAAGTGAACATTGCCCGTAGTTCGTTCATAGAGTTCAATATACTTTGCAATGCTATAAAATTTGTTGCAAAATGAGTTATTGCAGGACGAATAATTTCCTTTCCACTAGTAAATTTTCTCATCAAGCTCAAAACAAAACCATGATTATAAATAAATGTTGAAATAGAATGAGCTTCCTCTATCACCTCTTTCACATCTTCCATCTTTGCAATATCTTCTAGCATTAAATCGGTATTATGTACAGCACATGGTGTCCATACAATGATGTATATTTATCATTCAGTAAATGACTCGCAAGTCGATAGTTATATGCATTATTAGTTACTACTTGCACAACATTTCTAGGTCCAAGTTCCTCCACAACTCTGATGAATAATTCAAAAAATATTTGACCAGTTTTTGAATATTCAGAAGCATCAATAGACTTTAAAAATATAGTTCCCTTAAGACAATATACTAGAAAATTTATCAAGGTTCTTCCCTTTTGATCTGTCCATCCATCGGCCATTATGGAGCAACCAAATTCTTTCCACATTTCCTTAAATGATTCAATCTGATTCCTTACTTCCTTCACATTCTTTTTTCAATAAGAAACCACTTAAATCATGATATATTGGAACTTTAAATTCATATCCAATGGAGTTTGCATGATCAAACATAGATTAAAAGTGCATAGAGTTTGCAGCATTAAATGGAATACATGAAGCATAAAATCACTTTACGATTTCCAAATATGCCCTTTCAATTGCATCCTTACCAGCCATAGCACTCTTAATAGATGGTTGCACACTCCCACTAGGTCCCTTCATTTTCTTTAAACTACCCTCTACATTTCTTTTTAAACTAGGGGCCACAACAACATCTTCTTCTTCATCAATAACTTGGTAGTCAGAAAATAGGCTACTTTTGGGAAGAGGGAGTTTTTCACTAGTGGTTGCAGATGTACTACTAGTTGTAAGATAATTTCAATGTTTAAAAGTACATTAGGTGGGACCTGTTTACATACAGCTACATCACCCTTTATATTTACCAAATGTTTTTTCACCTTGTGAATTCTTCCCCCTGAGAAAATCTTTCCACAATACAAACATTTGTATTTATTTTTTTCTAATTCTACTACATGATTCCATGCAATATCAGTCCTTTCCCCAGTGGGCTTCGACCCAGAATCTGTTGTACTACCAGCTACCGGTGTTGCATTTGATCCTGTAGGAGTATGAGACTGGTTTCCACTTTCAGATGAGTTTGATGATGATTTAATGATTAAATAATTACCCAAAAGAGTAAAATAAAAAAAAATCATTTATCATGCATTTAACAAAATTTTCTCAAATAAACAATTAAAATAATGTTCCCAATATTAGCATATAAACAATCAATAATAAATCATGAAATGAATTTCACAAATCAATGCTATAAGTGTTATAACTTATAAGTGAAGCTCATAAATATAGGAAATCAATGCTAACACCTTTCCTCTTGTTTTTTCAATATTTCACAATCAACCATTCCTTATAATTAGAAGTATATGCTTTTGAGGTTGTACAAAGAATTAATTATTTTTAGTATGTTTTGCAATAACAATAATTGATAATAAAAATTATATTAACTGGTTAATAGATGATGTATGTGTGGCTAGTTGACTATTCATGTTTATTATTTGTCATTTAAGTTTACATTTTCTTCAAAAGAATTATAGAGATTCTGACCTTCTTTCCTCAAATCATGCAAGACATGCATAAACCATATAGTTAGATGAAATAGTGGCTACATATTTACGCAAGATGAGATATCAATATATCATTTAATTAATTTTAATATTTTATTAATTATATTATAGTTTTTATTTACTACATTAATTATGTGAAGAATTTTGTGCTATACAATTAATTATGAGAGTGATATTAATTACATGTGTTGCATATTTTTTTTGTATGATTAATTAGGATAGACTGATTATATGAAGTATTTTTTAAGGCCCAAAATTTCTTAAAATTTTGAAGATCTGAGAATCAATAATCCTCAATCTTATAGAGATTTTTTTGATAATTACGTAAGATTTTAGGATTGTTTAATGACATAATATGATATTATAGGATTGTTTAGTACCATAATTGAATGATTAATAATTTGATATTATAAAAGATGCACACACAAAATTAGGCAGAAAAATTATGTATTAATGATTTATTGTATACTTAAATAAAAATGGCTAAATAATATATACTATTTGCTATTTCGTTGCTGCTGCTCAGCGAGATGGCGACAGCAAGGTGGCCAGGTGAACATGATGAGGTGGAGGCTGGCGTGACGAGGAGGAAGGCAGCAAGGTGGGCGCGACAAGGAGGAGGAGGTGACGGGATGGTGATCGCAACGAGGAGGATGAGGCGGGACCGCGGCCGTGACGAGAGAGGCAGGACGGCGGGCAAGATGAGAGGAGACACTGAAAGAGGCAGTCGTGACAAGGCGCCAAGCTGCGCTGTGGGCGAGGTGGTGACGACAGCAAAGGAGATCGAGGGTGGGCCGACAGGGAAGGGGGAAACCAGACTACCAGAGGCGTCGAGCACGCGATGGTGAAGGGGGAAAGAAACCAAAGAGGCAGAGGGTAGCGGGTTTGGGTTAGGGATTAGGGTTTATTTTTTGGGTTTTTTTTAAAATATATATATTATTTAAGCTCTGAGCGAATCCAGTTCGCCGGTTCAAGCGGTTTTAATCAATTGGACCGAACGGTATAGAAATGAACCAGAAATTGGACCAGTTCCCGGTCAGACCGGCCGGTCCAATTCTGACAACATTGGTGTACATTAATTTATCTAAACAAATATATTTTTAGATGAAATAATTAAATAATTAATATAGTAACTATATTATAATTATTTTAGATACAATATTTGAAAATGAGTTTTTCATTTCCTACGATGAATGTTCTTACTAATATTTATGGGTGACTTGGGAAAAAAATTATCAAGTTGCTAATATATTATAAAATTTTATGTGAATTTTATTTGTAAAAATAAAATAATTTTAAGATTTTTAGGAAAATATTAAAAGCAGTGAAAATTTCTTTCATTTATGTATGATTAAATCCAAATAGATATTTACCATAAAACGTTATATAGTATGGTAATACTTAATATTAATCAACACATATAAAGATTTATATAAGTTAAAGGATTACAATTGTATTTATATGGTATGGATATTTGAAATTTAGAGTAAAGCGAACACCTGACAATTGAATTTTCGAAAGTAAATAAATAATCTGCATAATTTTTTCAATACAATTTTTATTTGAAATATATATTTAATAATATGAGTAATGGCTGTACTTGATAATTATTTAAATGCGATATCATTATTTTTATTCCAAACACATCCTAAATAACTTAATTCAGAGTCGATGAAAATATAATATATTTTCTTAAAATTTGTCTTGTAATCAAGTCATTAGAAATAATATTTATTGAACACGAGCTATGAAGAAATTTCTACTACCCACCACTATGAATTAAATGTATAAAATTTTAAACTAATATAATTTTATAACTTTATAAAAATATATTTTTATAGTTATTTATTATTTAAATATCAAATAAATGAATAACAAGTAATGTAATTAACTTTCTTAACTTCCATTTAAAAATAAACACTATGAATGTAAGTGCATACATAATATCGAAAAATATTTCAAATGTTAAATTATGCTAGTAAAAAATTTTCACAACAAAATAGATTACATTGCAATTAGGCCCATCAACAACACCGAGAATAACAACAAAAAGATTTCTGTTTGCAATTTTGTTATCCATTAACTACCACTTTGTTCGCAATGAGGTAAATTTCATTAAAATTTGTTGCTTTAATAATAACAAAGCATCGTTTTGTTGCAATTGTTGCAACAATGAACATTTACCGTTAAAAAATTGCATTGCAATTTTGGTTCCAATTGTACATAATATCAACCAATTTTTGGAATGAACTAGATTTCGTTGCAATTCAAAAATACGGATAGCAACAAAATAAATTTTCATTGCAAAATTTTGGTTGCAATTATTGACTTATGTTGTACTGTAGCACCAAAAAAATGTTTCAGCAAGGCACTTCTAGTTCTTTAGGAGATTGGTTTCAATAGATGTCCAGACATAACTGGTGTTAGGATAGTTGTTTTAACGGAAGAAACAAAACTCATATGTACTCAACAGTGTTGTTCAGATGTTGCTTTTTTAACTTAAAATGTGTGGATGTTTAAAAATCCAAACACCTACTGATTAAGTACTTTGTGGGATTTTGAGATTATTTTTATGTCCTTATGGCTGTATTTGATAAATGACAAATTTCTTGCTAGCTTTATAAAAATGGTCTTTTTGCCACCTTATAGAAAATTTTGGCTTTATTTTTGATAATATTATAACATATGTAGTCAAACTTTTTCACCTCTTAGGTATTATAGCCACTTTTATGGCACATTATGAGCAAAAGACGCTAATTTTTCAGTACCTTATGAGCAAATGTAGCCATTTTTGGCAACTCACATGAAAATGCTGCTTTTTTGTGAAGGTTGCATGTAAATGTAGCCAATTTGTGGGTAATTTATGTGCAAATACAACCAATTTTTTGCAGATTATGAAAAAATGCAACCAAATAATTAGTAGCATATGAGAAAATGTTGCCGATTTTTTGGCAGCTTAAAAGTAAACACAACTGAGTCCAGTGCTTGGGGTAGTGGTTCTCAATTAGGCTTTTCATGCTTGTTGTTCGGTATTGAATCCTGGCAATAGCATTCTCGTGTACTGTTGATGTAGTTGAAAAAATAAATTAAATTAAATTAAACGCAACTCATCTTTTTGGCTACATTTGTTGTTAGCTAATGCATCCAACTTTGAATAATGGCTGCATCTTGGGCAACTGCGGCTTAGAAGTAAAATTTAAATAATAGCAGCGTGTGAGAAAATGTAGCCAACTTTTTGGCGGAACCCAATGCACCCGGCCCGAGCGTCACATCCTTACCTCAGGACCTATCGATTGGTAAACCTGATCAGGATTGTTACCCTGTCATACGGCGGGATTTATCGGATGTTTATCCTGATAATTATGATCATATAAAGTTCATAAAACACATCATATTCTCATGAATTCATTTTCACGCGTCTCTTAGTCATTTTGAATCATTCATTTCATACAAATAAAATACTCAACGACATGTCATCTTTTGCCAACCTTAGATGCCACTACTTGTACAAAACATAGTCATTCAAACATATATTTGAATAGTTTACATCTATTCAACAGAACACAGCATAGAAATTTACAACCATTTCATATAATAAGATAACTTAAAATTCTCCTTGGAATATCTTATGCCGGTGCTTGCTCCCTTGTCATATCCTGTTCGTCACCTGTCTTTGGGTTTGGAAAACGAAAACGTGAGTCGAAACTCAATAAGCAAGCTATTTGCATTTTTCAGGCA
>JAXCLR010000001.1:14086896-14111431 GCA_035584095.1 Annona squamosa
AGAGATAGGAGTTATGATCAGTTAATGAATCTCAGCTACCCTCCTCGTTCATATTGAATGCCTTTTATAATTGTGGATAAAATCCGAACGTTTGAAGGTAGGTGGGGCGCATTTAATGCGCCAACGTTCAAAAATTTTTCGACCGTTGCGACCCAAGTCGCAGGTGGAGTCGACTTCGAGTGCGACTTTGCCCAAGTTGCAGATGGAGTCGACTTCGGGTGCGACTTCGCTAGTTCACGATTTCTTCAAGTTCCAGTTTTGGTTGACTTGGTCTTCGACTTGACCCAAGTCACAGGTGGAGTCAACTTCGGGTGCGACTTCACCTCGGCAGCTTGCTTGATGAACTTGAAATCCTTCAGAGATGACTTTGATAATCTGATTTTCTTTGATTGTTCTCCCTTATATTTCTTTGGACTACTGTGTTATCATTCTAGCTTGTTTTCCTTTAGCTCCATGATTTACAAACCTTGAGTCCTTGAGTCTTGAATCTTGGAATGCATTGCTTTCTTGAATTCCTTCATTGTTTGGTTGTTCTTCCTTTGAGACTCTTTATAATTCTCACTTTTGACTTCATGTCTTTAGTCTTGAGTCTTTGAGTTGTCTTTTTCCTTCATCTTCTTTTGAAACTCTTGAATCTACCATTTATCTTGATTTGCATGTTTCCGTTTTGAAGTCGAAATCGGAGTCGACTTGTTCTGCGACTTCGCCCAAGCCGCATGCAAAGTCGACTTGGGATGCGACTTTGACACCTCTCAGTCTTGACTTTAACTCTGAAAGGAAATGACATTTCGAAGTCGATGCTGGAGTCAACTTGGTCTGCGACTTCGCCCAAGTCGCATGCGGAGTCAACTTCGTTTGAGACTTCGACAGTTCTGCTCATCGATTTCAACTCTGGAAGGAAATGACACCTCGAAGTCGATGCTGGAGTCGACTTGGGGATCGACTTGGCCTAAGTCGATGCCTGAGTCGACTTGGAAATCGACTTAATTTGTCTTACTTCATATTCTTCAAGTTTATAACCTTTAATCATTTCTACAAACATGTTAGTAACCAAGACTTACTCAAATTGATTTGTTAATCATCAAAACATAGACTTGGCTTATTTTCCACATATTTCCAACATACATCACATTCAACATCCATACATAAATCTTAATATACATTGCTAAAATTTATATAAACAAAATGCATTGTAAATTTGCATACAGTAATGTCAAGAAACAAGTTCCAAAAGTGAACAAAGTATCTTCTTATATTCCGAGATGATTATTTCCAATAAATATCATAGCTACATCATACGCTTGTCAAAAAATTGAAAGAATTTATTTAAGTATACATAAAAATTAATGAAATAGTAGAGACCAATTTGTATGGATTGAGTAACTACACATCCATAAAATATCCATGTCTATAAATTTTCCGATGAAAAAGTGGAAGCAATATGGGTCTGATGGCAAAAATAGTAGTACAAGAACACAATGTTTGAATAACATGACTATACCATAGAATTTTGAACTTAAAAACTCATAACACCACCTTCATAGCGATGCAAAAAAAAATAGAAATATTATGTAAATAAGTAGCATTTTTATGATTTACAAAAGGTCCCACCTCTGTAGCCCCGAAAGGCTATCTTGTTGTGCTCAAGTCTGAGTGTGGGTAGGGGGGTCGAGGGAGAGATCGGCGGCATAGGGAAGGAACGGGGGGTCGGAGGTTGGAAGAAGGTATCACTATTGAGTTGGGAAACACTGTTGGGGAAGAAGTCGGAGGCATCTCCTGCAGAAAGGATGAATCCAAGTATGACTGATCTGCTGGGGGCCAAATTACAAATGATGACCATTGAGGGACCGGTGATCAAGAAGATACAGCCAGAAGAGGACGCTGCCATTCTGTGTTCTCTCTGGACGTCGAAATCTTATAATAAGAAATTTTTTAAAGGAATATTAAGACAGATATGGAGGATGAAGGACAGGTTCTACTTCATTGAGGTCGGTAAAAACTTGCTCAAGGTTTCATTCACAAACCATAGCGACAAGGAGCGAGTTATGGAGGGTAGACCATGGTTATTCGAATGGAGTATCGTCATCCTTGCTGAGCTGCAAGAGGAACTGGATCATGCCCAACTAATGCTTGTCAATTTGCTTCTATGGATACACATTCAGGGGATTCCATACATTGTTGACAAGAATTACTTAGGTCTGAGCATTGGCAACACATTTGCGGAACTGATGGATAGCAAAGTTAGAGAAGCAGAAATCAAGCTCAAAGTGATGGTGGATTGCAGAGAACGTCTCCGTAGGGGAATGTTTATCAAGGTTGGCTCACAACAGCAGAAATGGATCAGCTTTTAGTATGAGAAGATACCCATGTCTGTTATTTGTGTGGCATTTTGGGGCATGCCCATAAGGATTGCCCGACAGCAGTAAAGCAGAAGCAGATAGCAATGGAGGCAGATATGCCTTACTGCAGTTGGCTGCGGGTGGGAGTGAAACCAATGAGGCTAAAAGAGGAGCTTGCTTCAAGAAACTGCATGGCACCAACCAAATATTTCGGTAACCAGTGGGATCATCTAGAGGAAAACCGGGAGCTAAGGGAAACTGAGGAGGAGAGAATTGCATTCATGGGTGCAAATTCGCAAGTCGGCTGCTCAGATTGGGGGGGAGAGATCACAGAACGTTGATGAAGCATGTATAGAACAGTTGGGTATTTCGAGCATGAATGGTGAGCTCAAGCAGACAGGCATATCAATTAATCTCTATCATCAATAGCTACAGGACTCAGTGATCCCACATGGGTTAGAGGATTCTATGGAACGATGCTCAGAAGGAGGGGGGCAGGGGATTGAGGGCGCTCAAAGTGAGGGGAGGGAGAAGGGTAGGGCTGGAATGCGTAGATGTTGGGAGGATATTCATAGTAATGAAGGAGGATAGATGCTGCGTTTGGCTTATGTGAATCAGGAGGAACATAATGCGGCAGGTACGACCTGGGTCATGGGGAGGGCTGCTCGGTGGAAAGATGGGCGAAGTGGGAACTGTAGTGTGGTGGAGGATAGTAGACTGATTGATATACATGTGCAAGTAGCGAAGGGGGGGAACGATATACTTTTCACCAAACAATCAAGAGGGACGGGGGGAGGGGCAAATAGTGGAGCTCGAAACTGCAAATTAACATCCACATGGACATAGAGGATGGTGGAAAAGGCGAGCTCAGCATGGGGAGAATATGAAGATGATTGACTCAATTGTAACTATGAAACATGGAAATGCTAAGAGAGGGCTAGTTTTGGTTCCATATGAGCAAATGATTAGGCAGAAACGGGCAAAGAACATGGACATTGCTAAATATGGGGAGGTGGAGGCTGTGGGGGCACCCCAGCCCCACCTCAAGTGATATGACCCTTTTAGCGTGGAATTGTCGTGGGCTTGGGAACTCGCGTGCAATTCGTTGCCTCCTTGATTAGTCTTCCTTTGCGAAACTAAGTGTAACACAAAGGAGATGGAGGGGATTGGGCGAAAGATCAGGTTTGATTCGTATTTTGTGGTGGAGCCCATGGCTAGGAGGGGGGATTGGCTCTTTTTTGAAATAATGACCATCCTGTGTCTGTTCGAAGCTTCTCTGTTCATCATATTGATGTGGATTTCATGGGTTGGCGGTTCACAGGGTTCTATGGTCACCTAGAAACACATAGCCATCATCAAAGCTGGCATATTCTCTATCAGCTAGGCGAAGGATCCAACTCTCCATGACTTGTTATCAGCGATTTCAATGAAGTTGTGGGACCAAATGAATATATTAGTAGGAGGACTCGCACTCAAACTCAAGTGGATCTTTTTTGTAACATTATCGACAAGTACAACTTGCAGGACCTCGGGTTTGTGGGCGCCCCCATGACATGGAGTAATAATCGAAGGGGAACTCAGAGAGTGAAAGCTAGAATGGATAGGGTGCTTGCAACAACTTCTTGGCTTAACCTATTTCCCTATGCAAGGATTATTCATCTAGCAGCAGCTACTTCTGACAATTGCCCATCAATGATTTTGCTTAATTTTAAAAATGGCATAAGGAGGCCACCATGGGAATTCAGATATGAGTTGTTCTGGGCTCGTGATCTAGAGGCAAGTAAAATCATTCAGAAGGTGTGGGAGTCTAAACCTCAGGGGGATGCGATGTAAGCTGACTTGCTAATCTAGAAACTTAAGCGCTGTGGTACCAAGCTATCCAAGTGGAATTACAAGAAAAGAGGAAACCTGAGGCTTGCCATTGAGCAGAAGCAGAGGAAACTTACAGCCCTGATGGGTCAGAATCTTACTGACGACCGCAATGAATCCATAGAAAACTTAAATTTCAAATTAATCTTTTGTTGGAGGATGAGGAGCAGCTTTGGAGACTGCGTGCTAAGACCCACTAGCTTTATGAGGGGGACAGAAACACTGGTTTTTTCCACCATATGACATCTAATCGCACGCGGTCCAATTTCATTGAGGCGCTTAGAGACACAAACAGGCGATGGGTTAGGGATCAGGATCAGTTGCTGGATTTGGCAGGATCATACTTTTCAGAGGTTTACACATCCTACGTCACACGAGATGCAAGCTGGGTTAATGATGTTTTAAGGAGAATCTCCAAAAACCAAAGGCGGTGTTTGATAAAACCACTTAGCTTGGAGGAAGTGGAAACAGTGGTGAGGGACATGCGACCAACTAAGGCCCTGAGGCCAGACGATATGTCTCCTGGTTTCTTCCAGAAGCATTGGAACATCGTGGGCCATGAGATCTTTTAGTGGTGTAAACTTTTCATGGAGGAGAGTAACCATGCTCATCGGGGTATCATATTCGGGAATCAAACACTACTACTTGTGGTGCTAATCCCAAAGAAGGCCGGCATTCAAGACCTATCTAATTTTTGGCCAATCAGCCTATGAAGCGTAGTATACAAAATTCTAGCAAAGGTTCTGGAAAATAGGCTCAAGGTGTCACTCCACGACGTCATAGGGGCAGAACAAAGCGCTTTTGTTCTCGGTCCGCTCATTACTGATAACATGTTGATCGCCTATGAAGCTATCCATTCTCTCCAGAAGCGAAGGGGAGGTAGAAGACAGGAGATGACAATTAAACTTGATATGTCAAAGACATATGATAAGGTTGATGGGCTTTTCTCTAACAGATTATGGGGGTAATGAACTTCAGTTCTATGTGGATCAACTGGATTATGTGCTATATTTCTACTATGAGGTTCCAACTTTAAAGGGGATTAAGGCAGGGGGACCCGCTTTCTCCCTATCTCTTTCTCCTATGTGTGGAGGGTCTCTCTGCGCTTATTTCAAGTGTGGTCCCAGTGGAGTGCTACATGGAATCAGACTCAACCCACGGGGGCCTCAACTTACTCACCTACTGTTTATGGATGACGTTTTCTTATTTATCAGGGCTGACGACCATGATATTAGGACACTTATGGATATCCTCAACCAATACTTCACTTTTTCAGGCTAAATGATCAACATGGACAAAACTTTAATTTTCTTTAGCACAAATATGAACAGCTATGCTCGAGGGGTGATGGCTAATTTGCTAGGAACCTCGGGTCAGGAATTCCATCAATACCTCAGTCTCCCAGCGTGGCTCAGAAGATCCAAAAAATGGATGTTTAGGGGCATCAAAGAGCTCATTTGGCACATAATTCAAGGGTGGAAGGGTTGTCTATTGTCTTGGGGTGGGAAAGAGATGTTAATCAAGACTGTTGCTCAAACAATCCCTTCGTATACCATTTGAATGTTGAGCAAATTTTGGTGGGGTGAAAAGGGGGACAAACGGAAGATGAGCTAGGTTGCTTGGAAGAAAATGTGTAAGCCTAAGCGGGCGGGAGGGCTAGGGTTCAGAGATATCCATGCATTCAACTACGCCCTTCTTGCTAAACAGGTATGGAGGTTATCATCCTGTACCACTTCCTTCTGCTAGAAGGTGCTAAATGCCAGATACTTTCAAAACTTGGATATTTAGAGTTGTAAGGCAATGTCTTTTGATTCCTACACGTGGAAGAGCATACTAAAGGTGCGGTATGTGATTCAATCCGGGTGTAAATGGAGAATTGGCGACGAGAAGAGGGTTCAATTTTTCAAGGATGTTTGGCTCAAAATTGAGGTGGGTAAGGCAGGTCCTTTTCCATTATCCATCCCAGAGGATGTAAGGGTCAGCCACTTCATCAATGAAGAGACAAAATCATGGAACAAGGACTAGGTTGTGGCAGCTGGGGAGAGGTCGATTGGCAGGAAATCAGTCTCATTCCCCTTCCTCTTGGTGAAGAAAAGGATAGTATCTTCTGGTTGCGTGAACCTAACGGTCAATTCTCAATCAAGTCGGCACATAGGATGCTCAATTTGGATATGGATAATCCTCATCTCCCATGCTGTTATTGGGCCATTTGGAGGATAAAGCTCCTTAGTAAAGTGGTATTGCATTTTTTGCAGGAGGGAGGTCGAGGATACTGATCACTTGTTCCTGGGATGTGCATGTATTGCAAGGACTGGACGGAAAGCTACAAGACTAAGTTCTCCGGTGTCTTCGGTGAAGGAAATATTGAGAATCTTATCCTGTAGAAACAGATCACATGATTTGGCTTTCTTTATTTTGTATTGTTGGCATGTCTGGTTCTGCGGAACAAGTTCAGGGAGGAGGGTGTCCAACTAGCTTTCGCTGATACTTTGGCATGGTGTCGAGAGTATATTGGCAACTCAAGAGGGCCAAACTACTTGGTTAGGCGAGTGTTTTGGATTATCCCCTTGTGGCCAGATGGACCAAACCACCTAATGGAGTCTTTAAGATGAATGTTGATGCGCGATGCCTTGAGAAAAGGGAAGTCATGGGGTTGCGGCAGTTATCAGGGACTCCCGTGGATACTTCATAGCTGCTAAAGGATGGAGATGGAAGGGTGAGGGGGAGCCGCTACTCATGGAAGCAAACGCTTTCCTACTGGGAACCAAGTGGGCCCTCCAACTCAATTTCAGTAAAGTTCATATAGAATCCGATTCCCTTCTTCTCTGCACTTATCTATCTAATGATCGCCCGATCTCCTCACCAGTGGGTCATGTTATTTTTGAAATTAGATCGATCCTCATTACTAATGCTCACCTCTCAATTCACCATGTTCTTAGGCAAGGAAATACGATTGCCCATTCGCTTGCCGACCTAGGTTCGGTCTCTGCTTAAGATCATCATACATGGTGGGGAACCCCCCCCCCCCCCATTCTTGGGAAAATTTGTACAGACAATTTTTTGGCAATGAATTGCTTGGATTACTCTTTTCCAAATCCTTTTCACATGGAAAGGGGGTCGGGTTAGAGTAATTCTTTTTATAAAAAAGTAGCATTTTTCTATTTCTTCCATTTTATTTAAATAAAAGAATCATTAAATCAACTGCTCTCATGCTAAGAAAGCACATAAATTAGACTCAAATGCTAGATTTCATGTAAAAATGGAAGCAGAGATGAACTTAAGCTTTCTAGGGTCCAAACAAATCAAAATGATGGAAGTCATGCTGGATTTCAACTTTCCATTACATGTAATATAACAAGAGATTAAGCTTCAAGGCATTATATCAAACAAACTGCATTTTCAAATTTGAGTAAAAAATATTTGACTAGAAATAACATACGTACCTTAATAGCAGCAAGGCGGCAAATGATGTGAGAAATTCTTTTATTGAGTGTTAAAGTTTGTTCTTAAGTTTGATGCATTCTCTGATCAACACAGGTTCTGGAAACCTTTCTCATCTTTCCAATCATAAACAATTATTTAGTGATGAGAACTATTTTGCTAGAGACATCTTGCACTTGCAAGGCATGAAGTACAGTCAAAATATGAGGCTTGGTTATGTTCACACATGGTGAGACAGCTAGATGAATCATCTGCATCTTTGAACACAAATTTGTGTTTATGCCTCTAAATAATCTAAACTAAGGACAGTAATTATTTGTTCATTTATATCTCCTTGAATCAGCATAATCATTGAAAATGCACTGTCCGCCCATTTATCAAATTTCAGACAGCATGACCACTTTTTATGATCTGCTAAAGACATGTTCTGAATAACTACTAATAATAAGCATCAGGAATCTCCAATAGCAATAAAACTACAATAGCCAACACTCAGAAACTTTCTCTGGAGTGACATATAACAGCTTGTATTTACAGTTGCAAGAACTTAATTCTCGGAGGATTTCCTGCTGCTCATTCCACTCCATGTTGGCAGTTAAATAAGTTGCTGGAATATTTGCCTGCATAGCTCCGTAAATGAAATTTAAGAAATTTTATTTTCTTGGCAAAACAATAAAAGTTTGACTGAGATTATGCATATGAGAAAGATTCCAATCCCAGGGTTGTGGGGGGATGATTTTGTCCAGTAAAAATATAGACAAGATGCTGAAGCAACTATTCCAACTGATTTCAGACAAAAAATCTAGAATGGATAAAGAATGATGAAAGACAGGCTATTGACGCGAATGAAATATTAAACCTCTACGAGTTCTCTCTGGTCATTGTGAAGTGCAAGATAAAATAAAATACGAAATGAAAGATTTCACCAATGGGTCAGGATAAAAAGTTGAATAGGGGCTTTAATGTTTCACCAATTAAATGGATTTGCAAGCTCAAAAAGGTAACTAACTCAAATCAGTTTTGCAATGTGTTTGCAAATGGATTGAGAAAGCCCCATGAATTTTTTCTAAAGAGATGAGGAGACGCCGAGAGTCAAGTTTTGCCATTTTAATCCAAAAGCTGTTAGCAAAAGCTGGACAAATTAATACAGGACGTTTCCAACTGAAACAAATTCAAAATAAGATGAGATTCATACTAAAATTTGTAAATATAACCTCTCTGCATATTCTCTATTGAAGAAAGGTCAGTTAGAAAAAGGAAAAATTGAAGGTGACTACCACTACCCCACAAAAACAA
Organism: Annona squamosa; assembly: GCA_035584095.1. Classification (NCBI taxonomy): domain Eukaryota; kingdom Viridiplantae; phylum Streptophyta; class Magnoliopsida; order Magnoliales; family Annonaceae; genus Annona; species Annona squamosa. Next base: position 14,095,842 of record JAXCLR010000001.1, read on the forward strand.
ATGACTTTCACAACCATAAAGTGTTCCTTTTCCCCTTCAGCTTCAGCGACTCTAACTACGGGAACAACGTCTACAGCTGGGCCGACCTCATCGTGTAGCAAAATGCAATCGTGTTGTGTTTCTGCAGTAGAGAATCAATGTTGTACCACTTTCGGAACACCAACGACACTACATCAGCAATAATGGAGGGAGAAGGGAGAAAGGAGAAGGGAGAAGGGAGAAGGACTGTCGAATATGAGCGAGCAGGGGTGAGGGAGACAGGAAGAGAAATTAAAGAGTAGAAATGAGAAAGGGGCAAACTGAGGGCAACTAGCGACGAGCTGAGGGTGACCGGCGAAGAGAGAAGAAATCGGAGAGGAGAAATGAGGAAGAGACGATTGGCCAGGGTTACAGGTCATTGTGGCTGTCTTGCTGCTAATGGATGCGCGCGAACGCCAATGAGCAGGAAGGATCTTTGAGCACCGACGTAGCCACCATCTCGAATCGGTGAGATCTACCTTCTCTCCATGAAATCCAATGCTGAACGTTGCTATTGCTAACCCCTCTTCCTCCTCTTACCAACAACGACTAGTGAAAATTGGGATGTCTCCTGTCTTCCTCATCACTGTCCGGCCTCCAGTCGATGAAACCGCAGCTTTATGCGCCTGGTAAGGAGTGGCTGGGAAGGAGGGCCCGAAAGCGAGAATAAGGGCTATGGAGTATAAAACAGAAAATTTGGCGGGGGTGTAAGCAAAAATGAAAATATATTACGGAAGTTTCCGAACGCTAAGGTGTACATTAATTTTTCTAAACAAATATACTTTTAGATGAAATAGTTAAAGTAATTAATATAGTAACTATATTACAATTATTTTAGATACTATTGTTGAAAATAAATTTTTCGTTTCCTAATACGAATGTTCTTACGAATATTTATTGGTGACTTGGGAAAAATTATCGTGTTGCTTGTATATTATAAACTTTTATGAGAATTTTATTTGCAAAACTAAAATAATTTTAACATTCTCAGGAAAATATTAAAAGAAGTGAAATTTTCTTTTATTTATTTATGATTAAATCCAAATACATATTTACCATAAAAGTTTATATAGTACAGTAATACTTAATATTAACCGACACATATAAAAATTTATATAAGATAAAGGATTACAATTGTATTTATATGGTATGGATATTTGAAATTTAGAATAAAGCGAACGCCCAACAATTGAATTTTCGAAAGTAAATAAATAATCTACATAATTTTTTCAATACAATTTTTATTTGAAATATATATTTAATAATATTAGAATGGCTGTACTTGATAATTATTTAAAATTGATATCATAATTTTTATTCCAAACACATCCTAAATAACTTAATTCAGAGTGGATGAAAATATAATATATTTTCTTAAATTTGTTCTTGTAATCAAGTCATTGGAAACAATATTTATTGAACACGAGCTATGAAGAAATTTCCACTACCCACTACTATGAATAAAATGTATAAAATTTTAAATTAATATAATTTTATAGCTTTTTAAAAATATATTTTTATAGTTATTTATTATTTAAATATCAAATAAACGAATAACAAGTAATGTAATTAACTTTCTCAACTTTCATTTAAAAATAAACCTTATACATGTAAGTGCATAAATAATATAAAAAAATATTTCAAATGTTAAATTATGCTAGTAAAAAAGATTAATATATTAACAACAATTTTCACAATAAAATAGATTGCATTGCAATTAGGCCCATCAACAACCACAAGAATAACAACAAAAAGATTCCTTCGTTGCAATTTTTTTATCCATTAGCTACCACTTTTTTTGCAATAAGGTAAATTTCATTAAAATTTGTTGCTTTAATAGCAACAAAGCATCATTTTGTTGCAATTGTTGCAAAAATGAACAATTACCGTAAAAAATTTGCATTGCAATTTTCGTTCCAATTGAACATAATAGCAACCAATTTGTGCAATGAGCCAGATTTCGTTGCAATTCAAAAATACCAATAGCAACAAAAATCATATTTTGTTGAAATAATCTCATCAATTGCAACAAAATAAATTTTCATTCCAAATGTTTTGTTGCAATTATTGACTTATGTTGTAGTGTAGCACCAAACAAATGTCTCAGCAAGGCACTTGTAGTTCTTTAGGAGATTGGTTTCAATCGATGTCCAGACATAACTAGTGTTAGGATTTTTGTTTCAACGGAAGAAACAAAACTCATATGTACTCAATAGTGTTGTTCGGTTGTTGCTCTTTTAACTTAAAGATGTGTGGATGTTTAAAAATCCAAACATCTACTGATTATGTACTTTGTGGACTTTTGAGATTATTTTTATGTCATTGTGGCTGTATTTGACAATTAATAATGTTAAATGACAAATTTCATGCTAGCTTTATAAAAATGGTCTTTTTGCAACCTTGTAGCGAATGTTGGCTGTTTTTTTTGATAATATTATAACATATGTAGTTAAACTTTTTCACCTCTTGGGTAATATAGCCACTTTTATGGCAAATTATGATCAAAAGAAGCTAATTTTTCAGTACCTTAGGAGCAAATATAGCCATTTTTGACAACTCGAATGGAAATGCTGCTATTTTTAGTGCAGTTTACATGTAAATGTAGCCAATTTGTTGGTAATTTATGTGCAAATACAACAAATTTTTTGCAGGTTATGAAAAAATGCAACCAAATAATTAGTAGCGTATGAGAAAATGTTTCCGATTTTTTGGCGGCTTAAAAGTAAACACAACTGATTCCAGCGCTTGGCGTAGTGGTTCTCACTTAGGCTTTTCATGCTCGCTGTTCGGTATCGAATCCCGACAATAGCATTCTCTTGAACTGTTGACATAGTTGATAAAAAAAAGTAAAAGCAAATCATCTTTTTGGCTACATTTGTTGCTAGCTAAAGCATCCAACTTTAAATAATGGCTGCATCTTGGGCAACTGCGGCTTAGAAGTAAAACTTCAAATAATAACAGCATATGAGAAAATGTAGCCAAATTTTTGGCAGCGTAAAAGTAAAAGTAAAAACGCAACTATCTTTTTTGCTACATATGTCGTATCAAAAGCATCCGACTGGCTAGGCGGACCTGGCAAAATAAGCTGTCATTTTTTCGCTGCATTCGCCAAATTTCCTCTTATATGCAGTCAAAACATTTGTTGCATATGTTGCCTTTTCTTGTGCTATAATTTTGCAAGAGTTGGTTTACACTTTTAATGGATTTACAAATTATTTAGTCCAAATCATCCAAGTCATTGAGAACAATTACCAAGTGGAGTTTCCACTAGTCTGCAGTCAACCGAATTTATTCTATTTTAATTTTTTGGTTCCATTTCCAAAAGAAAACAACAAGCATTCTATACTTAATTGTGCAGCTGAGTCATAAAAATATAATAATAATAATAACAATAACAATCATAATAATAATAAAGGCAAGTGCTGGAAACAAGTATTGGAATCAATGGCAAAAAAAACGAGAAATATGTTTTGATGATTAACAATTCAATTTGAATAAGTTTTGGCTACTAATATGTTTGGAGAAATATTTAAAGGATATAAAAATAAAGAAAATAAAGCATGACAGGTCAAGTCGATTTCCAAGTTGACTCAGGCATCGACTTAGGCCAAGTCGATCCCCAAGTTGACTCCAGCATCACTTCAAACACGTTTTTATGTCTAGTGTTGAAATTGGGAGAAAAAGTTGCTAAAGTCGCACACGAAGTCGACTTCGCATGCAACTTGGGTGAACTCGTAAACTAAATCGACTCCAGCATCGACTTCAAATGACATGCAGAGAATTTGAAGAACAAAGTCGCAAACCAAGTTGACTTAACATTCGACTTGAGTGAAGTTGAAGATCACATCGACCCAAACAATAAACTTAGAACAAATGAAGATAAGCAAGGTCCAAAATAAACAGATTTGCACTAACAGAGCAAGGAACACACATTTGGACATTTACATGGACTCTAAATTTCAATTATTCAAGACTTCAAGACATGGAGCTAAAGGACATCAAGCTAGGATGAATATACCGAATTTCAAATGATATAAATCAAGGGAAGAACATTTAATTTGAAGAAATTTAAGTGACCAAAGCCATCTCCAAGGATTTCAAGTTTATCAAGCATGCACAGAAAGTGACTTAGGTTAAGTTCAGGACCAAGTCGACCTGAAGTGGAACTTGAAGTGTTTGATGAAAGCTGAAGTCACACCCGAAGTCGACTCCGTTTTGCGACTTGGCGAAGTCGCACCGAAGTCGACTCCACCTGCGACTTGGGTCGCAATGGTCAAAAATTTTTCGAACGTTGGCGTATTAAATGCGCGCCACCTACTTCCAAACGTTCAAACCCCCTCGTCATTTATGTAAGGACAACCTTGATTTTCTAAGAGCATTAAGTGATCAACGCAACATCTAGAAGATGAACTTCACATTCAAACTATCAAGAGCTGCTTGCTAAATCATTCAGTCTTCCTCACAAGTTCTTCTCCATGATAAATCTGCCTCTACACAACAGTAATGTGTAGAAACTTTTTTTATTTTCTTTCTTATTTTATTGAACTTGATTTAGTGTTGGTGACTAAGATCAAGTGTAAGCAAAGTAGTGTGTGATTGGAGTGGAACTCATCACCTACTTGTGTTGTGTGTTGTTTATGCCCATGGAGCTAGAATCTAGAAGATAGCAGAGGTTCTAATTGTATTTATGAAATATATAATGGAATCCAAGTCACAAGGGGTGTGAGCTTAGAAGAGTGGAGTAGAGAAGGTTACCCAAACCACTATAAAACCCTGTCCATTGATCTATATTTCTGCACTTATATGACGCCTCGAACCAAGGCGTCCACATAGTCCTTAATCCAAGATCTCGTCAATAGGTAAATGTGACTCAGGATTGTTGCCCTAATTACGCGGCAGGTTCTTAATTGGAACTGGTCTAATTTTTTTCTTTCTTTTTCTTTCATCATATACTCATATACTCATCATTATTCATAATGGACTCATCCATATCATCATAAATCATCAATTTATCATATTATTGATAACTTCATAATTTCATACAACTTATGTCTTTTTTGCCATATTCCATTAGGGCATTTGTTCATACAAAAATCTACTGTCCTTTGTAGATTTCTCTTTTCCTTTAGCACTACATGTCGTTTATCACTTGAATTTTTCCTACATCTTTCTAATATGGGAAAACAAAACATGAGTCGAAACTTAATAAGCAAGTATTTTTCTTTCATTTGAATGCATTTCTTTCTATTTGATAGAAGACACTTATCAAGTGATCAACTATCAATGGAATAGAAATTTTTTTGTAAACCATTCTTGGAAATCATTCATGTAAACCATTCATGTAAATCATTCGTAAATGCATTTCTCTCTATTCAATAGGAGACACTAAGCAAGTGATCAACTACCAATGGAATAGAAATTTTTTTCATAAAAATCATTTCATAAACATTGGATGTGCAAATGTTTCCTTTCCATTCCTGACATAAACCTTCGCGTGCGGGTACGCTAGCCCAGGGAAGATCTCACATAGCAGGGTTCAATACGCCAGTTGTCTCCGATTTGGCCTCATCAAGGGGTACCTCTCTTCCTCTTGACGCCTATATGATCTCCTACATGCATGGTTTTTGATCTCCTCGGCATTATATACCTCGTATACCAAGTGACTTGGCATTCTCATGTAGAAAATTGTTTGCACCATCCCTTAAAACATTATTTCAAATCCATGTTTTCCTTTTCAATCAATGAATGAAAATGCAATGCATTCATTCATACATAACATTTCCTTGCCTCCACCTCTGGGGAGGACGCCGCCAGCACACAGCTCATACGATTCGGCAATATTGAAGGGGGACCCTCTGATCCACTTTCTACCTCCACCAAAGCCTATTCATTATACATCATACATGTGCATATGTCCATGAACATCACATGATATCAATATGCCGGTATGACTTTTTCATAAAAACTCATAAATATCATCATTTCAAAATATTATAGGAATGATCGCTCTTAAATATAATTCATAAAACATGTAAGCAAATAATTTGCAATCATTTAAAAATATTTTAGAAAGTATATAGTTTGCTTACATCTTTAGTCTGTGTCATCCACCTTTTCCTTTTTTTTCCTATATAAAGAAAAATGATATTTTATCTATATCATTTCATATCTTAATTTGCTTCCCATGCACGCTTTATAATCATTCCTTACCTCATTTCTATAGAGGTTAATCTTATAAAGATATTTGGTCATTACCTTCTTATATGGATTTTTATCCATAAATTCTTTTAATAATTCCACCCATATATCATTATAAAATATAAAAATAAATCTCATTTTTTTGCAAAATCAAGTTAGTTACTATTCATAGTAACTGTAGCAAATCACTGTTCACGTTTACTGTTCACCCCCGAGGTTACTGTTCATAGCGACGTGGGTTACTGTTCATGGGTTCCAAAAATTAACATTTTTTTCAAAAAAAAAAAATACCATGACATAGCTTATGTTTGGCATATCATGAAAAAATTCATACATTTTGAATTTATCATCATTATCTTGGCCAAATAAATCATTTTTTCCATATACTAAAAATCAACATAAATTCATTTGAGCATAATCATTAATTCTAAAAATTATGAGATTAATATATCATCATTTCAACATCATAATTATCATATTCATACCTTCCAAATCATCATTTATCAGATTTGGAGCATTATTTACACATATCATATGCTATCTTCCCGAATGCTCTATCTTTGCTCTAAATTTTTGATGTTTTGGCATAATTCTAATTAGGAATTATAACTATAATTATTTTCTCATAATTAAGCATTATCTAAGCATGGTTTTACCCTACTTAATATCTAAAAGAAATTTGAAAAGAATCTCCTTACTTGAAGTAGAAATTTTCTCCTCCTACTTGTCCTTTCTCTCTCTAACATTCTCCTTCTCTCATAGAACGAATTTAGGGGTGGAAAAATGAGCTCTTGCTCAAACATGGGAGCTGGGATATGTGCCTTGGATGTCCACCCCTTGGCCCTATTTATAGGGTTTGATTTTTCATCAAATTAGAATTTACCCCCTTGCTTAAGGTATTAGATTATAAATTTATTTTTTCTAATTTCCAAAAGGTGCATGGAGCGATGTGCAACCACCCTATAGCAGCTCCATCCCCCAATGACAGCCCTATTTTTTTAGATTTTTAATTTATTAAAATTATTTATTTTAAGCTAATTTAATCCTAGCATTGATTTTTGATAAGATTGATTTTGGACTATTGATTTTGGACCATTGGATTTTGGCCCAAAAGTCAAGCCTCCAGTAGTAATTGCAGATTTTATTAATTATTTGATTTTTTAATTAATTAAAATTAACCCCAAAGTCAAATATAATTAATGAAAAAGTGAAGCTACTTTTTGATCTCTAAATGACATTTAATCTTGACCCTTGATTTATGATTTTTGATTAATCTTGGACCATTCATCATGTTCATCATCATATTTTGGTCATCCATAAAAAATTTCATCTCATTCCGATGTCCAGATTGCAAGATATGAATTTTTCTTCACTTTCTTCACAATAATCCATAAAAATATGAAAATTATTATTTTAATCCAAAAAGCACTTTTGTCCTTCAGTGGAAAGCTTCTTTTTTCGTCTTTTATGACTAAGTTAATCCAAAGTGATTAACTTAACATATTCCTTAATCCCACGTTTACTATTCACATTTCAGTATTTACGTGCACTATTCATCTAAATTTCATAATAAATTATTTTAACCTCTATTCTTATATATTTTCATACTCATGAATATATATTTTATTAATATATTACCTAGGGTTTACAACCCTAGGGTTTCATACACGTGTGTAAGATCGGGGTTTCACAACTTATTATCTTATTGCTTTCCTTTTGTTTCATTAAAGGAGATTGAACTAAACCGGGGAACATTTTTTTGTTTAAGTGAAAGACTTCTCCTCTTGGGTAATTATCATAAATTCGGGGCCAATAAGTGGTATCAGAGCAGGTCTTTGGGTTTTTATCAAAGAGATCTTTTATATAATGGCAAACCAATCTACTTCCGTTCCCGCATTTGCCGAAGGTCAATCTTTTACTAGACCACCTTTATTCGATGGGAATAATTTTGGCTATTGAAAGCTATGTATGAAACAACGCATCATGGCTACGGATATGGACTCTTGGATTGCGATCCAAGACGGTGTGACTTTGCCAATTGATGAAAGAGCTTCCAAATGGACCAATGAGGAAGTGAAAATTATTAAAAGCAACGCTAAGGCCATGAATTCATTATTTTGTGCTCTTACTACTTCTGATATGATAGAGTATCCTCTTGTTTGACCGCCAAAAAAATATAGGATACATTAACATCTATCTAAGAAGGAACCTCTCAAGTCCAAGAGATAAGAAGAAACATTTTGATTGGAGTATTAGAAAGTTTCAAAATATTAGATACTAAGAATATTTCTGAAATATTTGTTATATTTTCAAAAATTACTGATGCTTTGAAAGGACTTGGAAAAACTATTTCAGAATCTGACCAGGTCATGAAGATTCTAAGAGCCCTACCAGAATCATGGACTCCGAAGATTACTGCAATAGAAGAAGCCAATGACCTAAACATATTGAAGCTAGAAGACTTTATTAGCTCATTAACTTCACATGAGCTAATCAAGAAAAGAAATGAAGATCACCACAAAGGAAAGAGAGCAATTGCATTAAAAGTCACTCATAATTCGGATGAGTCCACCTCCTCATCTCACAATGATGATGAAAATATTGCTCTGCTAACTCATAGATTTTGAAAGTTTGTAAGGAAAAAAAAGAACTTCAAAGATTTCAAAGAGAGACCTCGAAAAGAGAAAAAAAAGGAGGTTATAAAGTATTATAGATGCGGCGGTATAGGATATATGCAAGCTCAATATCTTACACTGGAAGAAAAATCAAAGGATTATTAAGAAAAGAAGGAAAGATATGAAAGCAGAAAATTTCAAAAGCTTAAGGGAAGAAAAATGTACGTGAATAAATAAACTTCTTCAACAAGTAGCTCCTCGACTGATGATCTTGAAGCTGCAAATTGTGCAAGAATATGCTACATGGAGTGGATTGAGCAAGAAGAAACTTTATTGTGTTTAAACACAACAGAAGTTTTAGAAGAGCAAACCATCTCAACGAAATATACAAATAATAAAGAGGTAACTTCCAAACTTGGTTATTCTCAATCTACTCATTCTTCTATACCGGAGTGTCTCAAATGTGCTGAATTAGAGAAATTACAACATGTATATGATTCATTATATGAGAAAATTAAAAAACTAAGAAACAAATTATCATTAAAGAGACAACAATGTAATTCTATTATTATTGTAAATTAAAAACTAGCAGAAAGAACAACAAAACTGAAAGAAGAAAATAGACTGCTATTGAAAGAAGTGAAAAAATTAAAAAAGGAGAATGAATACTTAAATAAATTATTAACTAAGTTCTCTAATTCAGGAAAAAGTGTGAAAATATTTCTGAACATGACCTCTCAAAACAATAGAAGAGGTCTTGGATATTCGACATTTGAGCTGTGAGAAAGTAACAAATCAAATGTGCCAAAACTTGGGAAAAATCAAGCTAAAGTTGGACCTATTTACAGACCAAAAGAGAAACAAGTTGTTTGGACTAAGAGATTAACTTTTGAACTACAACATACTTGGAAACCTACTCCTAGATTACCAATGGCCAGTAACTTTTGCAACAAGATGGGTTATAAAATTTATCAATGCAACTTTAAGAAACTATATGACCATGTGCAAAATTAGTTTAGGTTCCAAGAAACACCAGATTTGGGCTTTCAAGAATAGAACAACAGAGATTAAACCAGTTTACTAACCAAAATGGACTCATAAAATAAGTACCAAAGAGATAAACTTTAGTTACTCATTTTTCAGGTATGTTTCAAGGCAAAGGTAAGCAACGTTTAGTTCATAGATAATGGTTGCTCAAGGCATATGACTAGAGAAAGAAGTTTATTTTATAAACTCAAGCCTTGCAATGATAGAACTACTGCCTTTGGAAACAATGAGAAATGTAAAATCAAAGGTAAAAGAAACATCTATAGTATTTCAAATGCATGAATGGAGGATGTGTTTTTGTTGAAGGACTCAAGCACAATCTGACGAGTATTAGCCAATTATGTAACAAAGGGTACAAGATTGTGTTTAAATCATCTATATGCAATGTATTTGATGGAGAACATATCATGTTTAGTGAAAAAGATATGGAAATATATATTTGGTTTCACTTGTTGAGCTAGATGGGCAATGTCTAATGACCATTGACACTGATCCATGGGTTTGGTATAAGAGGCTTGGGCATATAAACATATCAAACATTAAGACCTTATGGAAAAAGAGTTTAGCAGAAGGATTTCTAAAATTGAAATATGACAAAGACAAAATTTGTAAGGCATGTCAACTGTCAAACAACCTAAAATGCCTTTTTCCTCCAAAAAGGAGATTTCCACCACTAGGCTACTTGAATTGCTACACATGGATCTATATAGTCCATCTGATATTTTAACCAATGGTGGAAAGAAGTATGTATTTATAATAGTTGATGATTTTTCAAGATTCACATGGGTAATTCTCTTAGCTAGCAAAGATAAAGCTTTCTCTATGTTTGTAACTTTTGTAAACTTGGTGCAAAATGAAAAATAAAGTACTATCATGACCATTAGAAGTGATCATGATGGTGAGTTTGAAAATAAACGATTCATAGAATTATGTAATGAAAAAGGAATTCACCACATATTTTCTGCACTAAGAACTCTACAACAAAATGGAGTAGTTGAAAGGAAAACATGACCATACAAGAGATGGCTAGAACTATACTAAATGAGAGTAAATTATCAAAGAAATTTTGAAACGAAGCTGCAAGTACAGCATGTCATCTCCTAAATTGTGCAACTATTAGAGCAATCTTGAAAAAAACCCCATATGAGCTTTGGAAAGGTAGGAAACAAAATATTTCATATTTTCATGCTTTTGGTTACACATGATATGTTTTGAATAATGGTAAAACCAACTTAGGAAAATTGGATGCCAAGAGTGGTGAAGCAATATTCCTTGGTTATTCATCAAATAGCAAAGCATATAGAATCTTCAATAAAAAGAACCAAGTTGTAGAAGAGTCAATACATGTTGTTTTTGATGAATTTAATCTACGCTCCAAAAGAAAAGATGACTTAAGTGATGCAGATGATGTCACAAGTAATCTTGAAAAACCGCATGTGGAAAAGCAAGAAGAATCCATGGATAAAAAGGTATGTGAAGGTAATATTTTCTACAAACCACCAACTGACCTGAAATTCAAAAATAAGCATCTAATTGAGCAAGTTATTCATAATATCTATGAAGGAGTAAAGACTAAAAGGTCAAAACAAAATATTTGTGGACAATATGCTTTTGTGTCAAAAATTAAACCAACAACTATTAATCAAGCTCTTGATGATAAAAACTGGATCATAGCAATGCAAGAGGAGCTAAATCAATTTGAAAGAAACCAAGTTTGATATCTTGTTCCAAGGCCAAAAGACTATATTGTCATTGGCACAAAATAAGTCTTTAGGAACAAATTAGATGAAAGTGGACTCGTGGTGAGAAACAAAGCTAGACTTATGGCAAAAGGATACTCATAAGAAGAAGAAATAGACTTTGAGGAATCCTATGCTCCGGTTTCTAGATTACAGGTCATTCGCATTTTACTAGCTTTTGCATCTCACATAAACTTTAAGTTGTTTCAAATGAATGTTAAAAGTACATTTTTGAATGGGTATATAAGTGAAGAGGTATATGTTGAACAACCACCTTGGTTTGAGGAGAAAGATCAATATAAATTTGTATACAAATTAACCAAAGTATTATATAGATTAAAACAAGCTCCAAGAGCTTGGTATGAAAGATTAAGCAAATTTCTGATTGATCATGACTTCCAAAAAGGAAAGGTAGGCACCGCGTTGTTCATTAAGTATAAAGGAAAAGATATTTTGATTATTCAAATTTATATAGATAATATTATTTTTTGGTGCTACTAATGAGATCCTTTGTCAAGAATTTTCTAACCTTATGTAGAAAGAATTTGAGATAAGTATGATGGGGGAGCTAAATTTCTTCCTTGTACTACAAATTAAGCAACTAAGTGAAGGGATCTTCATAAACCAATCCAAGTATGTCAAAGAAATGTTAAAGAAGTTCGGCATGGAAAATAGCAAAAGGGCAAACACACCTATGAGCTCAACCATGAAAATTGACAAAGATGAGAAAGATAAATATGTTGATTTAAAGTTATATAGGAGCATGATAAGTTCTTTATTATATTTAACTGCCTCTAGACCCGATATACTGTTCAGTGTTTGTATGTGTTCTAGATTTCAATTATGTCTAAAAGAATCACATTTGGTAGTTTTAAAGAGAATTTTCAGATATTTAGTAGATACTACCAATATAGGATTTTGGTATCTAAAAGGTTCGAATTTTGATCTAATCGGCTACTTGGATACGGATTTTACCGGTTACAAGGTAGATAGAAAAAACACTAGTGGAATATGTCAGTTTCTTGGGAACATGTTGGTTTCATGGTTTTCAAGAAAACAAACTAGTGTTGCTCTATCCACCGCGGAAGCCGAATACATTGCCGCTGGGAGTTGTTGTGCCCAATTGCTTTGGATGAAATAATAACTTAGGGATTATGACATGGAATTCAAAGATATACCTATTAGATGTGATAATACTAGTGCAATATGTTTAACTAAAAATCCAGTACTGCATTCTAGGACCAAGCATATAGATCTAAGACATCATTTTATCAGAGAACATGTAGAAAATCATGATATCTATTTGGAATATGTGAAAACGAAAGATCAAATTGCAGATATTTTTACTAAATCTCTAGCAAAAGAACCATTTTATAAAATTAGAAATGATATGGGGATGGTTGAGTTAAATTATAAACCATAAAATAGGAGGAGTAATCTTAGAAAGTCCAAGTCGATAGGCTAAGTCAACTCTAAAAGTCCTAAGTGGATATCGATGGAGAACCATTCGAAGTGTTGAAGCCAACAAACGCAATCAACAAGGCTTTATTCCAACTGATGAAAATAAATGAGGATCAGCAGATAAGGGAAAAGATGGAAGAACCAGCTCAAGAAGAAGCCGGAGGAGCACAGGCTAAGGGGGAGCAGCTCCCGCCATCTATTCCTCGGCCCACATTCGACCCGCTCATCCTATCCAACAGACTCCACATCAAATATCGGCACTTGTACTTACCAAGTCTCAGCCTTTAGATCCCATATCTTATTTTTGATCTATTGACAAAAAAGGGGAGAATAGCTTAAGATTTGAGTCTTGGTTTGGGTAGTTTGTTTATGTTATGTTTTTATATGAAAATTGAAATAGATTGAATGAATAATGAAATGCTTGTAGGAATGGTTTTAACTTGTGGTTTATTGGAAATGGAATATGTCTGTTAATCTCAAAATGCAAATGACCCATGATTATCCTAAAAATACCAAATCAAGATAAAATGAGATATTTTAATGACATTGAAAGGTATATACTCAAATTATTTTTGTCAATCATCAAAAAGTGGAGGATTATTGGAAACGAGTATTAGAATCAATGGAAAAATAAACAAGAAATATGTTTTGATGATTAACAACTCAATTTGAGTAATTTTTTGCTACTAATATGTTTGGTGAAATATTTAAAGGATATAAAAATGAAGAATATAAAGCACGATAGGTCAAGTCAATTTCTAAGTTGACTCAGGCATCGACTTAGGCCAAGTCGATCCCCCAGTCGACTCCAGTATCGACTTTAAACATATTTTTATGTCCAGCGTTGAAAATGGGAGCAGAGCTGCTGAAGTCGCACATGAAGTCAACTTCGCATGCGACTTAGGTGAAGTCACAGACCAAGTCGACTCCAGTATCGACTTCAAACTTGATTTTTTGTCTAGAGTTGAAATTGGGGATGAGAGCTGCCGAAGTCGCAAAGGAAGTCGACTCCACATGCTACTTTTGTGAAGTTGCAGACCAAGTCGACTCCAGCATCGACTTGAATTGACATCCATAAAATTTGAAGAAAAAAGTCGCAAACCAAGTTGATTTAACATTTGACTTGAGTGAAGTTGAAGACCTCGTCGGCCCAAATAATAAATTTGGAACAACTTAAGATAAGCAAGGTCCAAAATAAATAAATTTGCACTAACAGAGCAAGGAACACACACATTTGGACATTTACATGAACTCCAAATTTCAAGTATTCAGGACTTCAAGACATGGAGCTAAAGGACATCAAGCTAGGATGAATATACTGAGTTTCGAATGATATAAATCAAGGGAAGAACATTTAATTTGAAGAAATTTAAGTGACCAAAGCTATCTCCAAGGATTTAAAGTTTATTAACCAAGCACGGAAAGTGAAGTCGCACCCGAAGTTGACTCCGTTTTGCGACTTGGGCGAAGTTGTACCAAAGTCGACTCCACTTGCGACTTGGGTTGCAACGGTCAGAATTTTTTTAAATGTTGGCACATTAAATGTGCGCCACCTACTTCCAAACGTTTGAATATCCTCGTCATTTATATAAGGCATTCAATACAGATGTGAGGGTAGCTAAAGCTTCATTGATTAACCACAACCTCCATTTTCTAAGAGCATTAATTGATCAAGGCAACATCTAGAAGAAGAACTTTGCATTCAAACCGTCAAGAGTTGCTTGCTGAGTCATTCAGCCTTCCTCACAAGTTCTTCTCCGCGCTAAATCTGCCTCTACACAACAATAACGTGTAGAAACTTTCTTTGTTATTTTTCCTATTGTATTGAACTTGATTTAGTATTGGTGATTAAGATCAAGTATAAGCAAAGTAGTGTGTGACTAGAGTGGAACTCGTCACCTACTTGTGTTGTGTGTTGTTTAAGCCCCCTAAAGCTGGAATCTAGAAGAGAGCAGAGACTCTAGTTGTATTTATGAAATACATAGTGGAACCTAAGTCAAAAGGGGTGTGAGCTTGGAAGAGTGGAGTAAGGAAGATTGCTCGAACCACTATAAAACCCTATCCATTGATTTATATTTTTGCACTTATTATTTTATTTTATTGCTTTCATTTTGTTTAATTAAAAGTGATTGAACTAAACCGGGGAACGTTTTCTTTTTAAGCGAAAGACTTTTTAAATACCCAATTCACCCATCCCCTTTTGGTTAATTGTCATAAACTCAGGATCAACAACAAGAAATATGGGAATTATTATGAAGAATAACTATTCATAAGATGCCATCCTATCAAAAATTTTAAAGCACTTTCCATTCAATTACCATACTTTATAATTATTTCTGTACATTTTTATGTAGTATTTTATATATTTTTATATTTCTTCCATGCTACTACCTTGCGATCATTACTTTTATCTTATGGCATCACTCTTTTAGCTTTTCCGAACAACTTCTCAACATTTTTTCGTTATATCGAACACCTTAGGAATAGTTATTTATCAGATTAATTTCCCATA
>JAXCLR010000001.1:14111531-14144742 GCA_035584095.1 Annona squamosa
GACAGGAAAAGATGATGAAGGCAGCATGTAAAATGACATGTAGTTTTGATGAAATATTATATATGTAAATTTTATGTGAAGACCATGATGATAATTTTGAGATGGAAATGAATATTTTGGTTTTATGAAACAGTTTTGGTTTATAACTGTGATATATGAAATATATTTCATGTTAGACGAATGATGGAAAATTTCAATGTATTAATGAAAAAGAAAATCCTGCCGTGTGATCAGGGCAACAATCCTGAGCCACTTTTACCAATCAAAACGATCCCGGAATAAGGCTTCTAGGCACCTCGGTTCAGGGTGCCATAGGAAAAAGTTTCGGATTTCCATAAAAAGTGTTCCACAGTGAATATTATTTAAAATATTGACTTGTGACCAAATGACTTTGAAAAATTGTAACCAAACCTAGCAGAAGAAGCGTCTTTGAATGTGTAAAAGACTTGTGAATAGGTTACATGGAAGAGATTAGGTGAGTGGATTCAAATTTTATGTGGAAAAGAGTGATTTATGAATATAATGTCATTTAAAACTACGAAACTAATTTTAGCTAAAGTTTTAGTATATAAATTTTGGTTACATAAAATGTGAGATACAAAATCAGGTAATTTCCCTATGACCTCCAAAACTTTCTCTCGTCTCTACAGTAAGGCTTATGTAGAGAGAGAAGCTAGTGGATTCGGCCTTCCTTTCCTGTTTTTTTTATGAAAAGAATTACTCAACCCCGACCCCCTCATCATTTGACTAGGTTCGGGATGGAATAATCCGAGCAATTCATTGCCAAAAAATTGTCCGTACATATTTTCTCTACAATACACTGTGGGGGATTTCCCCACTAAGAAACATTATCCAACCCAGAAACAGCAACTAGATCAGCTAAGGCATGCGCAACCCTGTTTCCCTGTCTTAGTACATGGTGGATGGAGAGACTTGGATTAGCCTCAAAACTTGTTCTGATCTCCGAAATGATATGACCCACGGAGGAGGAGATAATGCTATCATTTGATAGATAAGTGTAAAGAAGAAGGGAGTCGGATTCGATCTGCATCTGTCTGAGCTTGAGATGAATGGCCCACCTGGTAGCCAGAAGAACGGTGTTTGCTTCCATGGAAAGTGGTTCCTCCACGCCCCTCCGGCTCCAACCGTTCGCCGCAATAAAATACCCTCGCACATATCAAGTCCAAATCGTTACAAGAGGCGAGTCCAACGCACATATCAAGTCCAAATCGTTAGCTCCTCGCAATTGCTCAATAAAATCCCGACACCACTGAATTGTATCGGCAAAGCGTGGTTGGGCACCTTCCATCTTGAGCTTGTTTCGCAAAAACCATACACGCCAACACGACAGAATAAAGAAGGCCAGATCATCTATCCTATTCCTAGAGGCAAGGGTTGAGAAGATTTCCTTCATGGAAGCCTCTGGGGAACACGTCGTTGTAGCAGTCCTAACCACATTCGCCGTACGAAAACATCTCAAAAAGAGGTGCTAAGCATCTTCAACCTCTCTCATGCAAAGAGCACAATTAGAATCCTCAACCTCAATACCCCGGTGAGAGAGGTTTTGCAGAGTTGGGAGAGCATTCTTAAGAAGTCTCCACCCAAAAATTTGTACCTTAGTCGGAAGTTTTGTCCTCCAGATAGCCTTGTAGGAACTTGACAGTGTGGGGTCATCATTATCCTGCAAGATCCATCTATGTGCTGACTTGACAGAGAAATTGTCATTCGGTTCATGCTTCCAGAAGATACAATCCTTTTCTGCATTACTGAAAAGGGGAACTCTGCTTACAGTCTCCCAGCCCACTTCGCCCACAATAGCCACCACCGGGTCCCTGTTCCATCCTCTAGTATCGTCATCAATGAAATGGTGGACCCTCACCTCCTCCGGGATGGATAACGGAAGTGGTCCCACCTTGCATATCACAGCATCCAGCCAATCATCTTTAAAAAATGAACACTTTCCCCATCACCAATCCTCCATTCACACCCTGGGTGAATCACATCACGCGCCTTAAGAATACTCCTCCAAGTGTAAGAATCAGCCACCTTTGGCTTACAGCTCCAAATGTCAGAATTGGGAAAGTACTTGGCCGTTAATACCTTATAGCATAATGATGAGGAGCCTGATGTTAGCCTCCATACCTGTTTTGCTAGAAGGGCAAAGTTGAACTCATGAAGGTCCCTGAATCCCAGCCCTCTTGCCCTTTTGGTCTTGCACATCTCTTTCCAAGCCACCCACTCATCTTGTGTTTCTCCCCCTTTTCGCCCCACAAAAACTTGCTTAACATTCCATTGATGTCCTTACAGAATGACCGTGGTAACAGAAAAATACTCATAGTGTAGGAGGGGATGGCCTGCGCCACGGCCTTAATTAGAATCTCTTTCCCTCCCCATGACAATAAGCGACCCTTCCACCCTTGAATTTTTTTCCAAATATGCTCCTTTAAGCCATTAAACCACCTTCTCTTTGATTTCCCTAGCCACGCCGGAAGGCCCAAATAATGACTTACTTCCTTGCCTGAAGACCCCAGCCGATTAGACATCACCTCCCTTTCTTGACCCCTCATATTTGAACTGAAAAAAATAGAGGTCGTGTCCACATTGATCATCTAACCAGAGGAAGCCGAATAAATTCGAAGGATGTTTAGAAATTGCCTGATATCATTTTCATACGCCCGGAGGAAAATAAGGGCATCGTCCGCAAACAACAAGTGAGTAATCTGAGGCCCCTGGGGGTTTAATATGATTCCATGAAGAGATCCTTGGGTAGCCGTAGCAGAAATAAGCGCAGATAGACCCTCCGAGCAAAAGAGAAAAAGATATGGAGACAACGGATCCCCTTGTCTTAGCCCCCGCTGGGGCTGGAATATCCTGGATTTGAACCCATTGACATTTACCCGATAACTGACTATGGTTACACTGCTCATAATCCAATTTATCCACACTGGGCAAAAGTTCATCGCAGCCATGATCTGTTTCAAAAAGGACCATTCGACATGGTCATAAGCCTTGGACATATCCAACTTGATAGCCATCTCCCTTCGTCTGCCCCCTCTCCTCCTCCTGAGGGAATGAATGGCTTCATATGCTATAAGCATATTGTCTATAATGAGCCGACCAGGAACAAAAGCGCTTTGCTCTATCCCAATAACATCTGTGAGAGAAGCTTTGAGTCTATTTGCCAGCACCTTCGCTCAAAATTTGTATATCACGTTGCACAAGCTTATAGGTCGAAATTGCGATAAATCCTGAGCGCCCCTCTTCTTTGGGATCAGCACCAGAGTGGTAGAAGTAACCTTTCGAATGTGTCTGGCGATATGAGCCTGATTTCACTCCTCCATGATCGATTTGCACCACATGAATATCTCCCTGCCCACCAGCTTCCAGTTCTTCTGAAAAAACCCGGAGACATTCCATTCGGCCCCGGGGCCTTTGTTGGACGCATACCTTTAACTGCTATTTCCACCTCATCAAAACTAAGTGGTTTTGTTAGCCCTTTTCTCTGCACCTCAGTAATTTTCCTTGTAATATGACTTTCAACCCAATCCACCACCACTGGAGTCGAAGATGTATAGATCTTTGAAAAATGAGAAGCAGAAAAATCCATCAACTCATCTTGATCCCTAATCCATCGCCCTTCCTCATCTCTGAGTGCTTCGATGTAGTTTGATCGTCTCCGGTTTGAGGCCATATGATGGAAGAACGCGGTGTTTCTGTCCCCCTCCTGCAGCCAATGGGTTTTAGGGCGTAATCTCCATAGCTACTCCTCATCGTCCAACAAGAGGTTAATTTGGAACTTTAGTTTTCTCATAGCTTCATCATTAGCCTTGTTATGGGCCAGTCCCTTCAAGGATGAGAGCTCCCTCTGTTTCCGTTCAATAGCTCGTCTAAGGTTTCCCCTTTTCATTCGGTTCCAACTGGCAAGCTCCAGACCACATCTCTCAAGTTTCCAGCTAATAAGATCAATGTTTGTCACCACCCCCGGGGGTTTGGACTCCCAAACCTTTTGAATGATTTTGTTTGCCTCTGGATCACGAGCCCAAAAAAGTTTGTATCGAAATTCCTTTGGAGGCCTTCTCCTTTAATTCTTGGTGTCAAAAACAAGCATTATCGAGCAATGATCAGATGTTGACGCCGATAGATGGACAAGTTTAGCATAGGGAAATAGGTTAAGCCATGATGGGTTTGAAAGCCCCCTGTTAAGCCTTGCTTCCACTCTTTGGTTTCCCCACCGATTATTGCTCCATGTTATAGGTGGTTCGATAAAACCCAGGTCGATCAGGTTACACTTGTCCACAATATTACAAAAAAGATTCATCTGAGTCTGGCTTCGGGTCCTTGAGCTAGAATATTCATTAGATCCCATCACTTCATTGAAGTCACCCATAACTAGCCAAGGTGAGTCTGCTTCGTCAGCTAACTGATTGAGAATGTTCCATGTAAGATGACGACAGTTAGTTTCGGTGTGATCGTAGAACCCAATGAAACGCCATCCCAAAAGATCCACGTCGATATGGCGAGCCGAAAAGTTTTGGATAGACGCGGGGAAATCATTATTCCACAACAAAGCCAAGCCACCCTTCCTTGCTACAGATTCCACCGCAAAACAAGCCTCAAAACGAAGTTTCAGCCTAATCCCCTCCATTTCCTTCTTATTGCATTTTGTTTCACACAAAAAAAAGTAATTTCGGAGCTTGTTTTCTGACCAAATCAAAAAGACTTCGAATTGCTTGCGGGTTCCCAAGCCCGCGGCAATTCCATGCCATGATAGCCATGTCACGGGAGTGGGGCTAGGGAAAACCCACAGCCACCACCTCCCCACCCTTAGCCCGCTTGCACATCTTCACATGCTCATCCGGGTCCTCCCCTCGACCTCTTTTTGCCATCCCTTTGTCCCTCTTGGCCATTGAGATTAGCTCTTCCACACCTACACCTCGCCTGACCCTCCTTTTCCATCCCCTTTTAATGCTTTGTGACAGCATGTTGTTTACATCCAATTCCGCCCCCATAATCCCCCCCGTATCTTCAGCCCCTTTTAAGCAATCCCCTTCGATCCCATCTCCCGCTGTTTGAACCATTATCTCAACCAACATTTGATCCTCTGCTTCTCGCCACTGCCCATGTCTCCCTAAATCTTCTGTAACAGTCTTCTTCTTCACCACTTCACAACCAGGCCACAGTTGATCCGTTTCCCCTATTTCAGCGGTGGGCAGTTTCTACCTCCCCCCTCCTCTATCCCCAATCTCCCATGCTCTCCCAAATTCCAGCCCAGCCAGCTCCCCTAGACCCCCCAGCTCCTCCCCTCCCTCACCCTTTCTGCTTGCTGTACTCGGCTCCCCTTGGGTGGCCTTTCCTTTAGTAGCCTTTGGTCCCGAGAGTTGTTTACCAAGAGCATGTGCTGGCCCACCACGCTGCTTGGTCTCATACCCCTTGCTTCCCATATCTGCCAGTTCGCTGCCCCCTTCATCATTGCTGTGTAAACTACCTCTCATTCCCACGTTTCCACAATGCTTATCAACCCCATCATCCACCCCCTGGCTGCCCTTCTCGCCCAGATATTTGATTGGGGCAGTTCTGTGCTTTGAGCCAAACTCACTTCTCATTCGCATCGGTTTTACACCCACTCTCATCCAACTGCCATAAGGCATGTCAGCTTCCGCCCGGTTCAGATTCTCCTTCAGCATTGTGGGACAATCTTTGTGAGCATGGCCCATGATGCCGCACATGTAGCAGAAGATAGGTAGTTTTCTGTATTGAAAACTAACCCATCTCCGTTGCTGTGTTCCCACTTGGATAAACATCCCTCTACGAAGAGGATCTCTACAATCCAGTACCACTTTCAACTTTACTTCGTCCTCTGAGGCTTTAATCTCTGTCACTTCCTCAAAGGTATTGCCAATACACTGGCCCAAGGAGTTCTTATCGATAATGTATGGAGCTCCTTGTACGTGCAGCCACATTGGCATTTTGACGAGCAGTATTTGAGCATACTCGACTTCCTCTCGCAATTCAGCAAGAATGACCAGGTTCCTGTCGAAAAGCCATGGCCGCCCATCCAGTATTCTGTCCTTGTCGCTGGGATCCGTGAAGGAGACCTTGAACAGGTTTTCCCCCAACTTCGTGAAATAAAACCTCTCTTTCGTTCACCACGGCCGTCTCATCATACCTTTGAAATACTCCTTATTGTATGATCTTGCCGACCATATTGTGCAAAGTAGTTCAGCATCTTCTCCAAGTTGGATTTTCTTTAATGCAGAGCTCTCGATCGTCAGTGTCTGGAGTTCAGCCCCAAGTAGCTCGGCAGTGTTCGGATCCATGTTTCCACCAAAGACAAACAACCACTTCCCGTTTACGACCCGAAGGAGAGAAGCCCCTTACAGCCCTTGCTGACTTCGTGGGTTCTGTCTTCCCCACCATCGACACCCGCACCCAGTCTCGTGCGTGACCACGTCGCCTTCCGGGACCATAGGGGAGGGACTCTGTTACCCCTAAACTTCGGCCTTCCTTTCCTAAGGAATGGTTCTTTTGAGAGAACTTGTTATATGGGCTTCGAGGTGCACTATTGGTTTCATAAATGGTTCTTCTAGCTTGGGCTAACATATTCATGTCAAATTTAGAAAATAAAAAGATCTTTTTTCGGTTAACATATTCATGCAAACCTTTTTAAAAAACATTTAATAAACCAAAGAACTTGCATGATAATTGAGACCACTCACACAAGAATTGAAGTAAAACCTTTATTTATATTATAAATAATTCAGATTTTAACAATAAGAGAATTGGTCAGAGTGGTATTTATTTGTGTTGTTGTTTATTTTCTTCTAGTTTCCAAGGCAAGTAACAAGGCCAGATTCTCATGTCCCTGCCGAATTAGGTGGTGTCCGGGAAGCTTTTCCTGTTGCTGCCCGTCGCTTTCTTGTCATGGGAGACTCTGGCCCTCGAACTGCACAACACCTCTCCCCCCAACCCCGCCCCACCCCCCTCTCCTCTCTCCCGAATGAGTTGTTCATGACGACCCATGCCCATTATTATTCGAAGGCTAGCAAAGAACATATCTTAAGAAAATTTGTGTTGTATTGCTGACCCCACTCCACCTACATGTGATTCCAGCAAAAGCCTGAGTTATTATTTCGAATTCAAGCACATATATATAATATAAACATGATTATATGCAATATATTGCATATATACTTAACTTACAATATTCATTTTTTAATTTTGATTTTATTTATTTTTTATTTTTCTTCATAAATATATTTTCCTAAGTATATTTAATTCATATACCAATTTTTGCAATTTTAAAATAATTTTATTTATTTTTATTTTTAAAAATCAAGTTTTTAAGTTGTGAAAAATGATTTATATGCCCCTGAAATTGGTGACCTTTGAAAATAAAAATAAATAAGTAAAAAGTATTTTAAAATGGAAAAACTTGGTATACTAATTAAATAAACTTAGGAAAACATGTTTATCAAAAAATATAAATAAATAAAATTTAAATTAACAGATGAATATTGTAAGTTAAGACTATGTATAATATATTGCATATAATGATGCCTTATATATATATATATGCTAATGCGCAGTAAAGCGTAGTCCACGGTAAAATGAGCTCCAAATATATTAGAATATTATGATCCTTTATATAATCATTTATTCATATGAAAATTATATTTTATACAGTTTAGATGTTAAAACTCCACTTTAAAATTGATATTTATCTTAAATAATTTCATTACGTTGATTTTGTATTATTTTAAGATAGGATCCATATGCATGTTGGATTTGAATGAAAATTGATATGCTAATAAAATGAATAGTTTAAATATAATAGATGGAGTAGATTGCATATTCATGATCACATGGAGCCCACAGAGCATGGGTTGTGTGGTAAATTGCATGCACTACAACAATTTACATATATATACACACTATTCATTTATGTTCTTTAGTAAAGAAGATGAGCTTTGTTAATGAATGCTTGAATTAATAAAATCACTAGAGGCTTAAAAAGTTTCATATACATAAGTCCATGAGTTGTATTTAATCTATTTCATAGAAAGGAGATATTATTATACTTATGGGGTAATGAGTTTAGCTAAAATTTCACTTTCCAAAGTTTGGTTACATATAGCATGAGATAAAAAGTTGAGTAATTTCCTAGCGATTTCTAGAACTTTTTCTTATCTGAACAAAGAAGCCTACATAGGGAGAGAAGCTAGTGGATTTTGCCTTCCTTCTCTCAGGAATTGTTCTTTAGAGAGATCTTATTAGATCGACCCCCTTACCCTGAGAAGTCCTAACCAACCTTCTCCACTTTGAGGTATAATACTAGTTTTATAAATGGTTAATTCAACTGGGGCTAACATATTCATGTGTGAAATATTGGAGGTATTTGCTTATATATAAAACTTTTCAATTTAAAATTTTACACTTTTTATAATTATTTTATTTTTAAATTATTTTTTTATTTTTCCCATGCAGCTATCCTATTTTTCAATCATTTTAATAAAAGACTATTTGGGATTATAAAAAAACTCAAGGGCATTTTTCCAATTGTAAAAACATTTCAACCATCAATATATCGCAGCAAATGTTGGTAAAACTGGACCGAGAGCTGGCCATGTTCCCGGTTCAATGCTGTGCGGTTCGGTTCAATTATGGGCAACCGTCCGAACTGTCGAACCGAAAGGGCCGATCCAACCGAGTTCACCCGGTCGAACGTGCGGGCCCTAATATATATTAAAAAAAGAATGAAATCAATGGTTGAACCATCAAAGTAAAAAATCCAATCAAATCGCCCGCTTGCACCCCTCATTTCCCCCTTTACAACCTGATGATTTTCGAAACCCCTCGCTCGCAGCGTCGTCCACCTGCGCAGAGATCGTCTTCCTCTTCGTCGTCTGCAGCGCCACCACTCGCACTCGCTCGCCACGCGCGCCGCACCGCCTTCCAATGCCTCGTCCGCAGAGCCAGCATGCGCCACTGCTCGCATGCCCTGCCACGCACGCCGCGCAGCACACCGTGTAACCCGCACACGCCTTATTCGCAGCGCTGGCATGTGCCACCACCTACACAGCCCGCTCGCACGGTCCCTCGCATTCTGCCGCACTGAGCTTACCGTGAGCAATCAGTCGCCGTCCGGGCTGGTCGGAAGAGAATGTGCGGTAACAGAGATGATGGAGCCAGTTGTGGTAGACTATTGATGCTTTGGTGATGGAGTGCTCCGTAGGTCATGGCTGATCATGCTGCTGTTGTCGAATTTTGCTGAAGGAAAAGGCAGACATTGATGGACAATTTTGGGGAAGATGGTGGAGATTTTAATGACTGCCAATTGGATTGTTACTACCGACAACAATGCTATGCAGGTGGAGTTGAGCTGCGATCGGAGCAGGGGTAGTGGAGACAGAGCTGCGGCTGATAAATTTTATTCTATTGAAAAATCTTGATGTAGTTAATATTTCTGAAATTCATGCTTAAAGATTTTTTAAAATTTTCTATTAATTTTTTTCTACATGTTTTATGCTTATACTGTGGTCCTTAAAATTTAACATATATATTTAGGATTTATAAAATTATAATTTTATCAATATATTTATTTAAAATTTTTTAAAAAAATAATATTTATGATATTATAAATATGTCACGCTGATGGCACCGGTTCGAACCAGACTAATTCTTTTACTGGTTCGGTTCTGACAACATTGTTCGCAGCCCATAGGTAGCTATTGTCAATTCCATGCGCTGGAGGCATTAAATGCATATCACATACAAGTGTGGGAACCACAGTTGATGTGTATCCCAAAATGCTTACTGGGCTCGTGACGTTAATTATTCGAGGGACGGCGCTGCTGAAATGACTAGTTTTCACTTGCAACTCTTATCATGATAAGTTTTGCAAGCGTCTGTTTTACAATTGATAAGAAATATCACGTAAAACATTTTAACCTAAAACGTGTCACTCTTGTAATTATTATGTTTTTAATTATTTTTTCATATTTTTCTATATAATTACCATACTTTTCAATTATTTCTACACAACTACTATCTATACAACTAACATATCTATTTTAACTTTATCCTTTTTACTACTTGTCATTACTCTTATCATATCACATCATTTGACAACTTTTACTCTCCAAAGATTTTCATCAAAAGTTTTATTCATTAACAAACACATCCCAAGCGTGTATTTGGCAATTAATAAAAAATGTCACGTTAAAATTTTTCAATCTAAAACTTTCACTCTGCACAACTATCATATTTTTTTTAATTATTTTTTCATATTTTCCTATACAATTACCATACTTTTCAATCATTTCTACACAACTATCTATATAACTTACCTATCTATTTTAACTTTATCCTCTTTACTACTCATCATTACCCCTATCATATCACATCATTTGACAACTTTTACTCGCCAAAACTTTTCGTCAAAAGTTTTATTCATTATCAAACGCACCCCAAAACAAGAAGGGTGTGTTTACTTGGGGTAAAAAAATGTTAATCAAAACTTTTCGATTCAAAATTTTTCTTTTTTCGTAACTATTTTATTTTTTAATTATTTTTTCATATTTTTCTACACAAACTATCCTATTTTTCAGTTATTTTCTACATAACTACCCATACAATTAACATATCTATTTAACTTTATTCTCTTTACTCCTCATCATTACTCCTATTATATCACATCATTTTCTATCTATTTGACAACTTTTACTCCAAAAACTTTTGATCAAAATTTTACGCTAACTAAACATGCCAAAAAATTGCTAGTTTCTATTGCCAAATGGACTATCAAACTATCCATATAACTAATCTATATATTTTAACTTTATTTTATGTATTCGTCATCATTTTCTCTATCATATCATATCATATTATTTTCTTCAAATTTAAAAATTTTTACATTAAAAACCTTCTATCAAAATTTTTATCACTTTCCAAACACGACCTATACACAACAAAAAATCTTGTATGGAAACTTCTTTTAAAAAATTTTAAAAATAAAAGAATTTGCATGAGAACTAAGAGTACTCACACAATCATTGAAGTAAAACCTTTTTCTATATTGTAAATAATTTAGATTCTAATTATAAAAGAACTAGCTGGAATGGTATTTGTTTGTGCTACTGTCTATTTTCTTCTAGTTCCCAAGGCAAATGGGAAGTCAAGATGCTAATGTCCCTATGCAACACATTATTTTTCTTCGCGGGCTATGATGGGCCAACAAGTGAGCCTAAAATATAAAATATACGCAAGAAAAAACACAAAAAAAAATAAAGTAAATAAAAAGTAAATTCATATAAAGCTAATAAATAGGCATACACATTTGAGAATATAATGCAAATTACAAGAAAAAATTGTGTAAATGTGAGACTAAAAATTAAATGTGCAATGTGAATTTGCGTGTTAGCTATTTAGATATGATGCCTGTTAAGTGCAAGAATTAAACATGCAAATAAAAAGATAAAAATGTGCAAACATGAAGGTTAAAGAATGTAGATGCAAACATTAGGTTTTTTAGATAATGTGAAACATTGAAGTTTTTTCTATGATGAAAAGTTAGTCGAATAAGTGTATCAGTTAGTCACCATTAGAAGTTAATTGAATGCATTAAGGAAACTTGCAAAATAAAAAGGTAAAAGATATATAAGTAGGGTTAAAGATCATATATGCAAACAAAGATAAAAAGTGTGGACGTGGAGGTTAAATTAGGAAAATATAAGTCTTAAGTTTTTTATATGATTCAAGTTATTAAAAATTTTTTAGATGATGCAAAGTTCATCAATCGCAATCATGTTTCTCAATTAGGCGCAATTACTAGTTAATATTACGCATGTCAATGCAAATATAGATGGCAAATAAAAATTAAAATTTATACATTAATCTTTTGAAGCTGCAACTAACCAGATACAATAGTTAGTCTGTGTACAATAAGACACTGAAATATAAAGATTATCTAGGTCATACTCATAACCAGAAAAAATACAACTTTGTTTTTGCTCTTGTATATTTGTTTGGGGAGTGTTGAAAATAATATATATTTCTTACATAAAAGCTCAAGAGTGTGGAGACGAGAATTTAATCCCTAGGCTTTTTGTGAAGCCTTAACTCAATCTCAAAGGAGTATGACAACTTAATTCTCATTGTGCTGGATAAGATTTTATTTTTTTTGGTTTGATTTGATTTAATCTTTCTTGCCAAGGTATATAGATTATGTGGAAACGGTACAGAGTTAGAAAATGTTTTATTTTAGAAAGAAAAACATGCAATTCAACAATTAATGATGGTTAATGCATGATGTGAAATATTTATTAACTAAAAGTGAAAATGGCATCATCTGAATGCAATATGTATATTATGCATATATATAAATATGTATATATTAAGAAAAAGAAATGCAACAGCTGTATCATGCAAGTAAAAATTTTCTTTTCCCCAAAAACTAAATCAAATGTCACATTACCAATTTTCATATGATGAACCGTTTTTGTTATTATTATATATATTTTTAAAAATGTAAATATTATTGATTTAACGATTTTAAAGCAAAGTAGAGATGTTGATGCTGCGATGAAGAAATGATGTGTAAAAATCAAACGTGATTATGGATGCGTACTATGAAAAAGCTATTGAAAGGCAGACAGAGGGCAATTGATAAGCCATTAGTGTATGCAAATTCTTGTAACACGTAGTTCCATATAATAATAGATCAGTGAGGATCGTCCTTTGGAGACGATCCTTATCAGATTTTACACCCATTAAGAGAGTTTTGTGTATTCCATTTGAGTAAAGTTGGTCTCATTCCATAAATATTTGGAAATTATAAAGTCAATTCTAATTGTAACCAAAAATATTGTAAAAAATGATAAAAACCCAATAGTATTTTCTCCACATGCGAAAGGTGTCTGCTCATTTCAACCGGAAAAAAAGTAATTTTTATTTTTATAAAAAAATTTTGAAAAATTTTTGAATATATTTTTAGACCTGTCAGAAAATTATTTTATCCTGTAACTCTGCTGGTCTTGTCGTTTATGCTAGCTGCTGCCAACTCTCAAGCAGCAGTTTCATCCGCAGACAAGTTAAGCCCGAGCATCTTTAACGACAAAAATATAATCCACTTATATAATCTGTTTTATTTTAACATTCTGACAGCTGATAAAAAAATATACTTCATCTGTTATATACTCTATATGTTGTATTTAGCATTGTTTATATAGTTATAAAAACCTTTTTATTTATTTAATATCAGTGGATATGAGCCCCCATCTAAACCAATTCTGATATAAATTAATACATACAATTTTTATGATGAGAAAATTACTTTGATTTAAAACTTATATCTTGTTAGTATTTAATACATTTTAGAGTTAACATGTAATAAAATTTTGAAAATGAATATATCCCTTATAAAAGTTCTCAAAATATGCAAAATTTAAAGTCATTATTAAACACTTATCAGTTAATATTCTAAATCGTTCATATTTTACAGTTTTATTTTAAAAATATAAAAAGTTAGTAGTTGTAGTCCCCAGGTAACTGTAAATGGTTATATAAGATCACAACCAAAAATTTATACATGTAAGCATCAAATGAAGGTTAGTTTCAGCATTTTCTTAAAATAATAATCATTTCTAGGGTGAAATTTAGTTTGCGCTGTTGTTTATTTTCTTCTAGCTCAGGGCGCAAGCGGCAAGTCTAGATGCTAATGTTGCTACCATATCAATTGGCAGTCTCTCTTAAAAAAAAAAATAGGAAGTCTCTTGAAAACGTTTTTTGAGACTATTTCGTGCTTTCTTCTGCCGTTAACCAACTCGGCACAAGGCGCTTCAACTGGCCCTTGAAAGCCCCCCAATGACGCCATGACATCATACCCATTCCTATTCAGAAGCAGGCGGAGGATTCACATAAAATATATTTTTTTCCTTTTTCTTATATATATATATATTGGTTTCCTATTATGAAACTCCCTTTCTATATAACTCATTCCATTTTTTAAATTTTTATGGTTGATGGAAAAAGTTACTTCATCTATTATGTTTAACATCATTTCTAGTATCCTGGAAACCCTTTAATTTTTGTTAATTTCACTGTATATAGGTCCCATCTATAAAACTATAAAATCAACATAATAAAATAGTTTAATATTAAAATATCAACTTTAAAGTAGTTTTTTAACATCTAAACCATCTAAAATATAAATAATATGTGGATAAATGATATTATAAAGTGTTATTACATTCTAATATATGTGTGAATGAATCTAAGCATTTTTCACAATTTATACATGAATACATGAATATATATATTTTTGAGCAAATGTAGTCCATGCGCATATTTGATTGATATGAGACTTAATCTCCTAGCAAAACAAATGATGTTAAATACAATCAATGAATTAAAGTTTTCATCAAAGATCAATATCTTGAAATTTGAAGGGGTTACATAGGAGCGAAGCCTTATATATATCCCAAGTAGTATGAAAGATGGAAGAAGTTATACAAATAAATGTATCCCAAGTAGTATGGAAGTCAGAAAAAGCTGTACAGATACTTTAGAAAAATTTTAAAAAATATTTGGAAATATTATCATTTGGAAAGAGGAGATATCTCATTAGCCTGAGTTAAGTAAATGTCTCGCTTGTTCTATCTCAAAAAACCCATTAATAATAACTTTTTTTGTTTTTTCTTCATACACTTGTTTATCTAAGTGTATTTAATATATCAATCTTACTCGTATGTAATTGAGTTAAATAAAAGCGGACTTATGTAACTCCCTCAAAATTTAAGATTTTGATCCTTAATGAAAATTCAATTCATTTATTTTATTTAACATCATTTATTTATCTAGGAGACCAAGTTTCATCCGAATCAAGTATGTTTACGGGCCACATTTATTCAAATATATATATATATATATTCATGTGTAAATTATAAAAA
The DNA here is from genome assembly GCA_035584095.1 of Annona squamosa. Classification (NCBI taxonomy): domain Eukaryota; kingdom Viridiplantae; phylum Streptophyta; class Magnoliopsida; order Magnoliales; family Annonaceae; genus Annona; species Annona squamosa. The sequence goes on from JAXCLR010000001.1 coordinate 14,126,477, forward strand.
ATGCTTAGATCTTCTTACACACATATTAGAATATAATAATACTTTACAAAAGTATTTATTCACATAGAAATGATATTTTTTACGGTTTAGATGTCGAAAATACTACTTTAAAATTAATATTTTGGCATTCTTCATAATTTACACACGAACATATACACTTTCTAACAAATGTGATCCATAAACATACTTGATTGGGATAAAACTTGATCTCCTAGATAAACAAATGATATTAAATACAATAAATGAATTAGATTTTTCATCGAAGATCAAAGTCTTAGATTTTGAAGGGATTACATGGGTTCACTTTTATATAACCCAATTACATAGAAGTGGAGCCCTTAACTTATAAATTAAGTTTTACCATTTTTGGATATGTGTATATATGTTTTCTAAATTTTTAATTATCTTTAAAAATCTTGAAAACATATTTGCACATATTCAAAAATAATAAAACATAGTTTATATATTAAATAAACTTAGATAAACATGGGTACAAAAAAAGCAAAAAATTATTATAAATGGGTTTTTTGAGATGGGTTAAGCAGAACATTTGCTTAGTCCGAGTTAATAGGATCATCCCTCATTTTTAAATAGCTAAAATAGAAAGTTATTTAATGAGTTTTTCTTTTTGTCTTTAAATTAAGGATTATTTGTCATCATTGCCAGTGAGGCCTTTGTCTTTGTCTTTCTCTTTCTACTAGCATGTCTAATAAATCCGAGGTTAGTTTACGTTGGCTAACAAGTCCTTGAAAATGTAGTATGTCTTCTAGAATATTAGCTATCCAAAATGCTAGTTTAGCATCAATATTATTATCAAGTAAATGTTGGGTCATCATAATGCCATTTTCTCATTTTTAAAAAAATCTCAATAAGATTGTTATAATCTTAAATATTTTGTTGATATCTTAAGGTTTTTTCAAGCTCTTTAATTAAATGTTATTGATAGATAATGTGTTTTTTCAAAATAATTTTTTTGTTTAATTAAGTATTCGACCTTAATAGTTTCTTTCTTAATATAAAGATGCATGTAGATGTGCAAAGGTAAAAAATAAACTTGTATGCGAATGAAAATTTGATTAATAAGTTTACAATATAAGTTTGAACTACAAAATTAAAAATAAACTTACAAGTTTAAGTTGATTCAGGCTCTAAATTAACAAACTTAATTCTTCATTAAAGTCTTGAGACCATCTTACACAGTGGTTTCAAAGGAAGAAGTTAACAAGTAGAAGGTTTACAAGGTTTTATGGAAGGAGGGAGAGAGAGAGAGAGAGCTCTAAAAAAAGTTAGAAGGGATGCTCTTCGTAGCAAGCCTTTGGACTTAGAATACTTTTGATGCCTTCCTCTTCTTCCCCCTTCTTCTTTATAGTCATGAAGACCTCTTCCAAATGAACCTTGATGGCTGAATTAACAATCATTGTCGGGAGTTGAGTTGGGGTTGATTGGATGATTTTGGCTATTGACATGCTCTGACTAAAGCCTATAAAGTTTTTTGGAGAAAGCCAGCTTGGGACTATTGGGAGGTTTTGTTTGACACTATTAAAGATGTTGCTCATGTCTATAGTAGGATTCCTTCATTGTAGTCGACTGATGGTTAGAGTGATATTTTGTTTTCTTATGTCAGTGAGGTGAGTGACGTCGTGCTACCATCATACTGATGAAATGATTAGCAAGGGTGGAAGATAATGGTTAATATCTTTATGTATAGAAATGCGGTTGATATTGTGACTCAGTGAGTCTCTTACATCTTCATTCTAGTTTACTTAGGGTGTATTTGGCAATTTACAAAAAATGTCAAGTTAAAACTTTTCAATATAAAACTTGTCACTCTCTACAACTATCATATTTTTTAATTATTTTTTCACATTTTCCTATACAACTACTCTACTTTTCAATCATTTCTACATAACTGTCCACACAACTAACTTATCTATTTTAACTTTATCATCTTTACTACTTATCATTACCCCTATCATATCATATTATTTGACAACTTTTCATCTCCAAAACTTTTCATAAAAAATTTTATACATTACCAAACACACCCTTAGTCAGCTATTTTTGGTTCATTTGACTTGGTGGTAGACTATTGGTCTCCTTCTCTTTCTGGTTTAGCCGTTGGCTATGAGTTAAGTTGTATTTAGATTTTTTGCAAAAGTTTGATGAAGTTTTCTTGAGTGGATGTTACAGCGAGTTTCGATGAAACTACAGATTCTATGATAAAAATGGTAGCTCTTGTCTAGTTTTGCTTGGAGGAGTTGTTGGTTCTGTTAATTGTTATTTATTGATCCATTCAAGGATCTACTAGGGCTCAACATGCTTGCTAGTGAATTGATCCCACAATTTTACCTTAAAATTCTTTCAAGAAAGTATGGATAGGGCTTTGTGTTTAGAAGAAAACATAATTCCATTGGCAAATCCATGTGAGAGAGAACTTTGAGAAAATTATTAAAGTTTGAGGAAATTATTTTTCATAATTTGTCAAAGGAGTATGTTTGCAAAATTTTTGAAAATCTTGATTTACCAAGAGTGGAGGAACTTTAGGAATTAATCCAAAATGATCCCACCACTGAGCAAACTAGAATGTAAATGTATAATTTGTGTTCCATTCAAAATAAAACATCCAAGAGTAAGATCCAAATTTGTTTTTATATCAAAAGGTTTTGTATTAGGCAAGCCAGCAATCCCAATATGTGAAAGTTGGTGGAGTGAACTAAGTTGAAAACCCTTTTGATTTTTTCACTGACTCAAATTCATATGGATCAATACCTTTAAAATTTAAATAGTTGAATGTTTTATTTCTTTTGGATCTTCTTTGTTAGGGTAATGTTTTTTGAGACGAACTAAGTGTCAACAAGAATAAGCTCATGGAATTTTTGAGTTTTAAATTGGTACATAAGTTTGTCATGATGGGATTGAATGAACAAATATCGGGCTACTTGAGCTAGGTGTGGAGAGGTTTGAAAGTCATACTGAATAGAGCGTACAAGCATTGATGAGTTTGTTTGGTGATGTATTTTGAATTGTTTGTGGAGCTAGTGATAAGTCTAAAAAAGTTCATTTAATTTCATATTAAATTCATGCTGTTAAATATTAAAATGTTAATTAAATGCTTGTTTTAAGTGAAATTTCATGAAAATTATATTTTTCATAAAATCTTTAATTTCGCTAAAAATTGGATCATTTTGCAATATTTTTTTGAAAATATAGAGTTATAAAAATAATTACACATGCTGAAATAGATTAAATAAGCTCACTTTGAAATATGGGTAACCCAAAATAAGTTCAAAAAGGGATAAAAAGTAAATTAAAAATCTCTGCGAGTTTATCAAAATTATTTTGACAAACATTAAATATTTAAATCCATGTTTTCATTCGCTGCATGAGTGTACACAATCGTACACCATTGGAGCACCATATTCTGGTGCTCCATCTTCCCTAAATTCAGCAGCCATGGCGTCCCTTTCCCCGTATAATCAAGCAGTCACTGTCCAATGGAAGCCACAAATGAAAATTTACAAAACAGCCTCTTTCCTTTTCTTCTCCGACAGCAACAACTTTTAATCTAATCCCTACATCTCGCAAGCTGCAATCGAAATCAACCAAGACTCAGCAGAAAATCGCCATTGTCAACTACAGTCGGCACTTCTCAAAATCGAATGGCAGAAACGGCAGCTACTGCCTTTAATTTCAACAATTAGCGGTAGCCATGATTCAACCATTCGTCAGCAGCATCTTCTACCGCCACCACCGACAAGTTACCAAGCCCTGGCAGCAGAATTGAATAGCCTCGATCCATTACAGCAGGAAACCCACCTCAAAGGACGGACTGTCACCTTCCCATCACCTCCAAGCTGCAATCAACCGTCTGAATTTTCAATCACAAAATTTCGGCCACAACATCGATTTCCCGCTTATTTCCTCTTAACCGAATGTCTCCAAAATTCCCAACCATAAATACCGTCCCTCAAACCCATTAAACCTCCATCCAAATTATTAACTGCAACCCCCTTTCTTGACCGGCCGAACAAATCCAAAGCAGCCTTCTTCTCTAACCAGCAGCCCTTCATCATGTACCTCCAATTCCTGCCTCGCCCTCGCTACCAATGAATTCTGGCAGTCCATAGGGTTTGTTTTCGAGTAGGGAATTGGACATCTCTCGATCAAGGAATCTTCTCATGAATTCGACGCAACCAATGGAAAGACGGGAACCACTAGAAAACTCGTCCTCAGAGGATGATTCGTAGATTCGATCAGAGCTGATGGGGCGAGCTACGCGAGCCTCACCCAGGTTGAATATGCAAACGGGTTCGTGCTTTCCCAACCCGTGGCCAGCAACGCTGAGCTTCTGGCTCTAGGAGAACATCTTACAGTGATGAGGACAATCCCCGAGCGCTGCCAAGCAGTTTTGGAAGTCCTCATCTTCTTCATCGAAGTGTCCCTCCATTTGGCGAGGTCAATTTTCGTATCTCCAGCAACAGCGAACTTCGGAGGAAAAATTCAACCAGTCAAACCCGTCGACAAACCCCAAGAAAATGACCGACAGTTATGGGAGCTATAGTACACCATCGTCTTCTCCAAGCAACGAGCTGAGTGGTCCATGCCATGTGTAGAAACAAATGGCGAAGCAAAGAAAAGGCAGTCAGTGCGGGCAACGAAAGGAACCCCACATCGGATTCCATGTTGGAGGAATGGTCCCTCACACATCTATAAAATGGGCCTTCCACTCATCCCAAGAAACATAATACTCTCCCATCACTTGAAGTGGAGCCCATTTAGGTGGGACCTTTGCCAAGTGGGAAAAAGCTCCAAGGGCTTGGATTGCTTCTCAAAAGATTGATCTTCAAGCAAAGATTGGGGTAAATAAATTTTCTGTTAATTGTAGTTTTTTTATGCTTTGTAGTTGTTAATTTTAGATTTGTAATATTTAGCGTAAATTTACTGCTTTATGCATTGTAATTTTCAAATTAAGTTTAATGCAATTTTCATTCCTGTTTTCGTAGATTAAATTTTACTTCTGTAATCTTTTAATTACTGTCATAGTTTAGACTTAATTTTTGTTAATTACAATTTCTCCTATCCTTTCTCTATCTTTTTCTCTCTCTTCTTTATTTTCTTTCTCGCTCTTTTCTCTCTCTCTCTATCTCTTTCTAATTCTCTTTTCTTCCCTCTCTAATTTCTTTTTCTTTTCTCTCTAATTTCTTTTTCTTTATATCTAATTTCTTTCTTTCTCTTCTCCATACCCTCTTTTACTTTTCTCTTTTATTTTGCCTTAAAATAATTCAAAATTATATAGCCTCTCTGTGGATTCGACCCTACTCACCGTTATTCTACACTATCACCCGCATAGTGGTAGCTTTAATGTGTTTCGGTTAATTTTAATTAAACTGGTGATCACAATACTCTTAACGACAAGCACTTGGTGCCCATCAAGTTTTTGGCGCCGTTGCCGAGGAGGCATGAAATTTCGAATTATTTTCCTTAATGATTTGAATTTTTCTTTATTAAATCTAATCTTGTGTTGCTTTATTTCATGTTAACTATTATGTTGTTAGTTTAATATCATTGCTTTCCTTTGATTATCACTCAATTTATTTGTTATCTGTTTTCTTTACTTTAAATTGAAAAAAATAATGATATATTAAAATTTATCAATATTTGTACACATGTTAGTAACTGCTAATTGCGTCTGATTAAGATACATGCATGTGATTGACTAACTCACATTATTTAAAAAGTTATGAAAAATTCGCATCATCTAAAAGCCTTAACGTTTCTTTCTCCCTTCTTTAACCCCCATGTCTACACATTTTTATATTTTTTTCATTTCTGATTTTGAACCCCTTTTCTACACTGTTTACATTTTACTTTTGCACATTTAATTTCTACCATTAACTCGCATCATATCTAACCAGCTAACCCGCAAACTCACATTTCATATTTGGTTGTGCATTTACACATTTTTCTACAAACTTCGTATCTCATACTTATTTTTTTCCTTGGTATATGCATATTTTATTTTCTCATTCAGTTCATAGTTATATATTTTTGAGCTTGTCTTACCCTTTTTTTAAGGCCTCATTTGCCAGCCCATCATAGCACGCTAAAAATCACGTGCCATAGTTTGGTGACTTCACGGTGAAAATAATAATAATAATAATAATAATAAAGAAAATAAAAAAGTTAATGATATATGCATGGTAGGAGATCTTTAAATCCTGATTTGATAGAACCAAACCTTGAAATTAAAAGATTCCTACATTAACTAAGAAAATCACAAAAGTATATAATGGACCAAAATTGAATGTTAAAGATTAATAATCCTGAACCTGATCCTCCTAAACAAATGAAAGAATATTTCATTCCAACTAATTGTAATCCCTCTTCTTGCATTCAACTACCTCAAACTCAAGCCAATCAATATGAAATCAAACCAGGAACCATCCAAATGCTTCCATCTTTTTATGGAAATACTAATGAAGATCCTTATAAGCATTTAGATGAATTTTTAGAAATTTGTTCTAAAGTAAAAATACAAGATTTTTCTAATAATGCTCTCAAATTAAGACTTTTCCTATTTTGCCTTAAAGACAAGGCTAAATATTGGTTGGGTACTCTAAGTAGACCTATCACTACTTGGAATATGTGCAACAAGAATTTCTAAAAAAAAATTATCCTATAGGCCGAACCAATACCATGAGAAGAACAATTACCTAATTTTCCCAAACACTTGGGGAGCAAATCCATAAATCCTGGGAAGATTAAAAGAATTATTAAGAAAATGTTCACATCACGTGTTATCCAAATGGCAGATTGTTCAAGCCTTTTATGAGAGATTAGCTGGTCATTATAAACAAATGGTAAATGTATCATGTGGAGGAGCATTTATGAGTAAAAGTGAAGATGAAACATATGACTTATTTGAAATGCTTAGTGAAAATTCCATAAACCATGGTTCATTATCATCATATGAAAGAAATATGGGCTCATCTAAAAAGGCAGGATTATATGAAGTTAAAAATTACATGGAACCCAATTCAAGAATAGATATAAATTTTATTGCACAAAAATTAGAAAAATTAGAAAAAATGGATGAGCTAACACAAAAAGTCAATCAAATGTGGAATAATCAACTCCCACCTTTTCCACATCCTAATTTTCAATTGCCTCAAGAAGTTTGTGCCTTGTGTTCAAGCCCAACACATCTTGTAAGTGAATGTCCCACTGCAGCTCAACTCCCACCTTTCATCCAAGAGCAAGTGTAGGCAGCTCAAGGGTTTTCCAAACCAAATAATGATCCATACTCCAACATTTATAATCCAGGTTAGAGAAATCATCCTAATTTTTCTTGAAAAAATAAAGCTCAACACCAAGAGGCAAATCCCTCTACTTCACACTTTTCCAAATCACCAACACAAAATTATTATCAAATTCAACCATCGCAACCTAATTTCTAGACCAATGCGTACTCAAAAGGACCATAAATTGAGTCACAAGCCAATTATTCATCAAACTACCAACCACCTTCTCCAGCTAACGATGTTAACGAAAAATTTGCAGAACTAAAATAGTTTTTCAAACAATCTATATCTAAGTTGGAAAGTCATGTGGGTCAATCGATATCTAATTTAGAAAACCAGATAGGTCAGATAGCTGAAGCAAATAGAAGAAGAGAAGTAGGACATCTACCTAGTCAACCAATACCCAATCCAAGAAATTATCCCCTAGGTTTTCAAAATAAGCCAAGCATATTAAAAAACCCACAATTTGAAAATGCAAGAGCGATTTCTAGATTAAGAAGTGGTAAAATCTTAGAAGACCCATATAAATCTAGAGTTATTGACGAAAATTCTAGTCAAATGAAACAAAAAAAAATTTTAGAGGATGACGAAGAGTTAGTAGAAACCAAGTTGGGGGGAAAAGATAAAGGGAACCAAATAATAGATAAAGACCTCAGTAAATATCAACCTATTGCCCCTTTCCCAAGTGCCTTAAAAGCTAAATCTGCTAGTAAACAAAAGCTTGCACAAAATGAGGAAATGATAGAATTGTTCAAACAAGTTAACATCAACATTCCTCTTATTGATGTTATCAAACATGTTCCAACCTATGCGAAGTTTTTAAAAGACCTTTGCACTCAAAAGAGAGAACTTCGTTCCACTCCTCAAAAGATCATGCTCCCAGTAGAGGCGAGTGCAACAATTTTTGACAAACTTTCACAAAAATTAAAAGATCCTGGTACCCCACTTATTTCTTGTGACATAGGCAAAATAACATTTGATAAAGCACTTTTAGACCTTGGGGCTAGTGTTAATCTCTTACTCACTTCTATTTATGAAAAATTTAATATGGAAGAATTAAAATCTACTTCAGTCATTCTACAACTTGCAGACAGATCAGTAAAATCCCCACGAGGACTTATTAAAGATGTTATAATAAAAATTAATGATTTTTATTTTCCAGTGGATTTTCTTATTCTTGACATGACCTCAAATTCAAAATTAAACAATGCACTAATCATTTTAGGGCGCCCATTCTTGGCCACAGCAAAAGCTAATATTAATTGTGAAATTGGTATAATGGATATCTCATTTGGAGGTGAAAAATTTAGAAGTGATATTTTTAAAGCTTCTAAGTACCCAAACCATGATGAAGGTGTCTTCGGTTGACATTATCAATGATTTGTCAAGTTTTACACTCGATTTTGAACCTAATTCCATAAATGAGGTAAATGCTTTAAAAGATTGCCCTCTGTCTTTTAACTATTGGAATAATATTGAACCTTTATCAATTTTGCAATCTCAGCCATCACCTACATCTATTAAGTAACCACCACAACTTGAGCTTAAATCCCTGCCTACCTCTCTTAAGTATGCATTTTTGTGTCCTAATCAAACACTAGCAGTAGTGATAGCCTCAAATCTAACTATAACTCAACAGAAACAACTTGTCGATATTCTTAGAATGCATAAGAGTGTTATAGGTTGGTCAGTGGTTGATTTGAAAGGAATTAGTTCATCTATTTGCATGCATCACAAATACTTAGAGGAAAATGCTAAACCAAGTAGAGAAATGAAAAGAAGATTAAACCCCATTATGAAAGAGGTAGTGAAAAAGGAACTTGTCAAGTGGCTTGATGTAGGAATCATTTATCCAATTTCTGACAGTAAGTGGGTAAGCCCAACTCAAGTAGTACCAAAAAAATCTGGATTCATAGTAATAAACAATGAAAAAGGTGAAGCAGTACCTACTAGATTGACCACAGGATGGAGAGTTTGTATTGATTATAGAAAATTAAATACTATGACTAAGAAAGATCATTTTCCATTCCCATTTATTGATCAAATCCTAGAAAAGTTAGCAGGTCAAAAATACTTTTGTTTCCTTGATGGATATTCAGGATACAATCAGGTTGCCATTTATCCAGAATATCAAGAAAAGACCACCTTTACTTACCCATATGGCACATTTTCATTTAGGAAAATGTCGTTCGAACTATGCAATGCACCAGCAACCTTTCAACGGTGTATGATGGCAATCTTCTCAGATATGGTAGGGGAATTTCTTGAAATCTTTATGGATGACTTTTCGCTTTTTGGTGATTCATTTAACATTTGTTTGGAAAATTTAGAAAAAGTGCTAAAAAATGTATAGAAAATAATCTATATTAATTTGGGAAAAGAGTCATTTTATGGTTAATGAGGGAATAGTTCTTGGTCATATAGTCTCAGAACAAGGGATAGAAGTAGATAAAGCTAAAATCGATTTAATTGCTAATCTACCTCCTCCAACCTCAGTGAGATAAGTAAGTTCGATCATTCCTTGGTCATGCTGGTTTTTACCGCCGATTTATCTAAGGTTTTTCTAAGATTTCTAGACCATTTATCTAAGATTTACCGCTTGAAGACATTTGAGCTATTAAAAGATGCATTAACTAAAGCTCCAATTCTTCAATCTCCTAATTGGTCTCTGCCATTCGAAATTATGTGTGATGCCTCTGACTTTGTTGTTGGGGGTATATTAGGGCAAAGGGTAAATAAGAGGCCAGTTGTAATTTATTATGCAAGTCATACACTTACAGATGCCCAAATCAACTACACTACCACAGAAAAAGAATTGCTTGCAGTAGTATTTGCCCTTGAAAATTTTCATTCTTATCTACTAGGCGCCAAAGTTATTATCTATTCAGATCATTCAGCCTTGAAATATCTATTATCTAAAAAAGAAGCAAAACCAAGACTTATTAGATGGATTCTCTTATTATAGGAATTTGATTTTGAAATTTGAGATAAAAAGGGTTCTGAAAATATAGTAGCTGATCATCTTTTTTCGAATCATTACACTAGAGAGCACATCTATAATTGACTCTTTTCCAAATGAGCATATTTTAGCCATCACCTCCATGGTTTGCACACATCGTCAATTAGAAAGCAGTAGAGCAGATCCCAAAAGATTGGACAAAGCAAGAAAGAGATAGATTCTATGCTCAAGATAAATATTATATTTGGGAGGATCTGGAACTTTTTAAATTTTGTTCTGATAATATTATTCACAGATGTGTTCTGGAAAATGAACAACAAAGTATTTTGAATTTTTTCCACAATCTTGAATGTGGGGAACACTTTTCAGGAAAGAAAATAGCAACTAAGGTGTTGCAATGTGGTTTTTATTGGCCAACTCTTTTTAAAGATGCCTACAACTTTAGCCAATCTTTCATTAAATGTAAAGCGATAAGAAATATTATAAAAAGAAATATGATGCCTTTGAACCCTATTCCTGTCGTTGAAATATTTGATGTATAGGGAATAGATTTTATGGGACCATTTCCACCATCTTATGGATATGAATACATCCTAGTGGCAATAGACTATGTATCTAAATGGATCGAGGCTGCCGCAACTAGGACTAATGATCATAAGGTAGTTTTAAAATTCATCCAAAAAAATATTTTTTCACGGTTTGGTTTCCCTAGGGCCATCATTAGCGATGGAGGAACACACTTTATCCATTACGAATTTAGAGCCCTACTAAGGAAGTATGGAATCACCCATAAGATAGCCACAGCGTACCATCCACAAACTAGTGGTCAAGTAGAAGTTTCTAATAGGGAGACTAAAAATATATTGCAAAAGACTATTAGGCCCGATCATAAAGATTGGTCAGATAGATTAGATGATGCCTTATGGGCCTATAGAATAGCATTTAAAACACCTATTGGAATGTCTCGTTTTAGGTTAATGTATGGAAAAGCTTGTCATCTTCCAGTGGAATTAGAACATAAGGCTTATTGGGCTATCAACCAATACAATTTGGATTTAAATACTGCAGGATCACATTGAAAGTTGCAATTAAATGAGTTGGAAGAATTACGCAAAGAAGCATATGAAAATTCTCAAATTTATAAAAGCAAAATGAAAATATTTCATGACAAACATATATCTAGAAAAACCTTTTGAGCCCAAACCAAAATTATGGTTATTTAATTCAAAACTATATCTATTTCTTGAAAAATTAAGATCTTGTTGGGATGGACCTTTCATTGTAGATAAAGTATTTCCTTATGGTGCTGTGAAAATTCGTGACCCGAAGAGTGGAAATATTTTTACAGTGAATGGTCAACGACTTAAACCATATATTGACGACATCTGTGATAATAAGGTTATTGACAAGGTTGAACTAATTGACCCACATTGATCGAAACTTCACAACGTTTGGCTGAAGACGTTAAACTTAGCGCTTATTGGGAGGCAACCCAATATTTTCCACGTTTGTTTGTTTTTCTTATTGCAGGAAAAGAATATTTTGTTGCAGGAGAATATTGTTGATAAATCAACAATTGCATTCTTCAATTACAAAATTACACCACAGGTTGTCTCCTTCCCTACTATCCTATCTTAATAAATTTATATTTTGTGCATGATTATAGTGATATTTAAGTTGGGGAATCTGGTTTGTTTAACTTGATTTTTTTAAAAAAAATAATTCTAAAAAATAAAAATAAAAATAAAAGTAAATAATATAATAAAAAAAATTAATAATAATATTTTGTTAAAAAAACATAGAGATAAATAAAAGTGCACTTGCTATGCTTAGTAGTAAGTGAAGAAGAAAACTGTAATTATTATATTTGTAAAAATATTTTCATGGTGTTTTTAAAATTTTATTAGCACTGACTACACTTACACGACAATGAACCATGTGGGCACCATGATAATATAATTTTCTCTCTCATCCAAGCAAGTAACATTTAATATCATTGCAATTGATAATTGCTAGTAAATCTATATATATTGTAGATCCCCAAATACCCTGAAATATGGCGAGGGGAGAGAGTAAATATATATATATATATCCCTAGATACCCTGAAATATGGTGAGGGAAAAATAAAAAAAAGAAAAAAAAAGGGAAAATCCCAGATATCCTGAAATACGGTGAGGGGAAGAAAAAAATGAAGATAAAATTTTTAAAAATATATATACATTAGCTATCACTATCATAATTTTTTATATGAATGTTGCTTAGATTGGATGAGCTGAAAATAACTTCTTTATCAAATGCCCATTTGTTCATCAGCACACATATACACGTGCTATATACTCTTTTATCCATCATGAGATATTTTTACTCATGTTTGCTAAAGAATTTTACTTCTAAACCTACTATTATTATTAGTAGTGCACCTAGATTTTTGTAAAATTAGTAGTACACTAAAATAATAATAATAATAATAACAATAATAATAATAATAAAGAAAAAAGGAATTATGTATTAAACTATTTCCATTGCTAAGGGACTAGCAATGTTTAAGTTTGGGAGTGTGATATGTCTGAAAATGTTCATTTAATTTCATATTAAATTCATGCTATTAAATATTAAAATGTTACTAAGTGCATGTTTTAAGTGAAATTTCATGAAATTATATTTTTCATAAAATCTTTAATTTGGCTAAAAACTGGATCATCTTGCAATATATTTTTTGAAAACATAGAATTATAAAAATAATTACACATGTTGAAAGGGATTAAATAGGCTCACTTTAAAATATGGGTAAACCAAAATAAATTCAAAAAGGGCTAAAAAGTAAATTAAAAATCTCTGCGAGTTTATTAAAATTATTTTGACAAAAATTAAATATTTAAATCCATGTTTTCACTCGCTACATGAGTATACACAATCGTACACCCCTGGAACACCATATTCTGGTGCTCCATCTTCCCCAAATTCAGCAGCCATGGCATCCCTCTCCCCGTCTAATCAAGCAGTCACCGTCCAAGGGAAGCCACAAATGAAAATCGACATAACTGCCTCTTTCCTTTTCTTCTCCGACAGCAACAACTTTTAATCTAATCCCTGCATCTTGCAAGCTGCAACAGAAATCAACCAAGACACAGCAGAAAATTGACACTTCGGCACTTCTCAAAATCGGACGGTAGAAACAGCAGCTATTGCCTTTAATTTCAGCAATTAGCGGTAGCCATGATTCAACCATCCATCAGCAGCATCTTCTACCGCCACCACCGACAAGTAACCCAGCCCCCTGTATCACCCTGTCCCCCTCCATTGATGATGGCAGCACCTATTTCCGATCACCTTCTAGCCTGAAATCGGAAGAGCTAGCTGCTCTAAAAAAATCTCAAACATCATCCTAAATCTCAAAAATAGAAACCTCTTTCCTCAGCTTTTCTTTCTCTCCAGCTCATCTTCTCCGGCCAAGCATTTTCACCCATCTTCGAATAACCGGATCCTCAACGCCGTCATTGCTGCCATCCAAAAGTCCTTCTCCCTTAGTTCGATTGAGCCTTCCACTTTCCAAGACTGCATTGCTATCGCCGTCTACTCACATAAGCCCACCACATCTTCATTTCAGCAACCTGCAATTAAATTAATGAGCAAGGAACAAGGAGCATGCTTGACTCAGCATCGAGCTATGGCAGCAGAACTGAACAACCCCAATCCATTACAGCAGGAAACCCACCTCAAAGGACCGACTGTCACCTTCCCATCACCTCTAAGCTGCAATCAACCGTCCGAATTTTCAATCATAAAATTTCAGCAACAACATTAATTTCTTCCTATTTCCTCCTCTTAACCGAATGTCTCCAAAATTCCCAACCATAAACACCGCCCCTCTAACCCATTAAACCCCCATCCAAATTATTAATTGCAACCCCTTTCTTGATCGGCCGAACAAATCCAAAGTAGCCTTCTTCTCTGACCAGCAGCCCTTCATCATGTACCTCCAATTCCTGCCCCACCCCCGCTACCAACAAATTCTGGTAGTCCATAGGGTTCATTTTCGGATAGGGAATTGAACATCTCCCGATCAAGGAATCTGCTCATGAATTCGACTCGACCAGTGGAAAGATGGGAACCACTAGAAAACTCATCCTCAGAGGACGATTTGTAGAATGGACCGGAGCCGATGGGGGGAGCTGCGCGAGCCTCATCTAGGCTGAATATGCAAATGGGTTCGTGCTTTCCTAACCCGCAACCAGCAACGCTGAGCTTCTGGCTCTGGGAGAACATCTTGCAGTGATGAGGATAATCCCCAAGCGTTGCTAAGCAGTTATGGAAGTCCTCATCTTCGTCATCAAAGTATCCCTCCATTTGGCGAGGTCAATTTTCGTATCTCCAGCAACAACGAACTTCGGAGGAAAAATTCAACCATTCAAACCCGTCGACAAACCCCAAGCAAACGACCAACAGTTATGGGAGCTGTAGTACACCATCGTCTTCTCCAAGCAACGAGCTGAGTGGTCCACGCCATGTGTTGAAACAAATGGCGAAGCAAAGAAAAGGCAGTCAGTGCGGGCAACGAAAGGAATCCCACATCGGATTCCACGTTGGAGGAAGGGTCCCTCACACATCTATAAAATGGGCCTTCCACTCATCCTAAGACACACAATACACACTCCCATCACTTGAAGTGGGGCCCATTTAGGTGGGACCTTTACCAAGTGGGAAAAAGCTCCAAGGGCTTGGATTGCTTCTCAAAAGAGTGATCTTCAAGCAAAGATTGGGGTAAATAAATTTTCTGTTAATTGTAGTTTTTTTATGCTTTGTAGTTGTTAATTTTAGCTTTGTAATATTTATCGTAAATTTAGTGCTTTATGCATTGTAATTTTCAAATTAAGTTTAATGCAATTTTCATTCTTGTTTTCGTAGATTAAATTTTACTTCTATAATCTTTTAATTACTGTCCTAGTTTAGACTTAATTTTAGTTAATAATTAATTTCTCCTCTCCTTTCTCTATCTCTTTCTCTCTCTTCTTTATCTTCTTTCTCGCTCTTCTTTCTCTCTCTTTCTAATTCTCTTTTCTTCCCTCTCTAATTTCTTTTTCTTTTCTCTCTAATTTCTTTCTTTCTCTTCTCTATACTCTGTTTCACTTTTCTCTTTTATTTTGCCTTAAAATAATTCAAAATTATATAACCTCTCTATGGATTCGACCCGACTCACCGTTATTCTATACTATCACCCGCATAGTGGTAGCTTTAATGTGTTTCGGTTAATTGTAATTAAACTGGTGATCACAGTTCTCTTAACGACAAGCACTTGGTGCTCATCAGCTAGGAATTTTGATTTGGAGTGGAGTTAATCAGAGCTCTACTTCTTTCTTTAGTTGTGGTTGGATTCTTGAGGCATAGTGTCTAAACCATATAGACTTGAATGGTTCAATGGCCTTAAGCTCATGGGATTTTTGCTTGAGGATTAGAGCAGTTTGTCCATCAAGTGGACTAAGTTTGTTGGGCGGAGTTTGAGGTGCCTTGGAAGGCTGTGGTGCTAACAATGCTAAAGGTGTCATTATGGTTTGATGAATAGAAGTCTGAAGTTTGTTTGATAGTTAGGGTGATTTTTTTTCCAGCCACTTCCATGAACAAGAGTTCTAACAAGTTTGCAATCTTTGCTATGGACGGGTGGATAGTGACTTGGTATTGGTTATGGAAGTCTAGAGTTTGAGGTTAGACCTTAGCTTAGCTAGTTTTTGTAGTGTTATTAGTAGTTGTTGTTAATGTTTTTGATCCTTGGAGAAATTTTTTTGGTTAGAAAAACTGGGATAATGTTCGAAGATCTTTTAATAAATGCAATTTTGAAATCAAAATTTGATTAGAGTGTCTCTCATCTAACTAAAAAGTTTGGTTTAGCAAATCACGTTGAAACTTATTTATGCATAAAATAATGCTTAATACTTCTTTCCTAATTGTTAAGCATTTCTGTTGGGTTTTATTTCATATACCCAAATAACATTAAACTATTTATTCCTTATTATTTTTTACCTATTTGAGGATACTTTCATAGCCTATATTGGAGGCATTTGTTTCTACAATTTTCTTTGTCATTGGGTCTGTTAACTTGTTGTTAGCTAAAGCATCCAACTTTGAATAATGGCTGCATCTTGGGCAACTGCGGCTTAGAAGTAAAATTTAAATAATAGCAGCGTGTAAGAAAATGTAGCCAAATTTTTGGCAGCGTAAAAGTAAAAGTAAACGCAACTAATCTTTTTGGCTACATATGTGGTATAAAAAGCATCTGACTTTAAATAATGTGGCTAGGCAGATCTAGCAAAATAAGCCATTTTTTCGCTGCATTTGCCAAATTTCCTCTCATATGTAGTCAAAACATTTGTTGCATATATTGCCTTTTCTTGTGCTATAATTTTGCAAAAGTTGGTTTACACTTTTTATTGGATTTACAAATTATTTAGTCCAAATCATCCAAGTCATTGATAACAATTACCAAGTGGAGTTTCCACTAGTCAGCAGTCAACCGAATTTATTCTATTTTAATTTTTTTTGGTTCCATTTCCAAAAGAAAACGACTCGTATTCTATACTTAATTGTGCAGCTGAGTCATAAAAATATAATAATAATAATAATGGAAAAAAATATGGGAATTATTCTGAAGAATAACTATTCATAAGATGCCATCCGTCAAATTTTTTGACGCACGTTTCCATTCAATTACCACACTTTATAATTATTTCTATGCATTTTTATCTACTATTTTATATATTTTTATATACCATTACTGTACTTTCTAATCATTATGCATATTCTTCCATGCAACTACCTTGCGACCATTACTTTTATCTTATGGCATCAATCTTTTAGCTTTTCCAAACAACTTCTCAACTTCTTTTTGTTATATCGAACACCTTAGGAATAGTTATTTATCAGATTAATTTCCTATATTTCTTGCCAAGTCTCATTTTTTTCCGACTTGGCTGCACATTAAGTACAGAACACCGGTGACATTCTTCTGCTGACTTATGGCAATTCCACTTAGCAATCGCTCTCATTGACTTGGAGCATGTGGAATTGCTAAATCCTACCCATCCTTCAGGACGCACCAATCAGGCCAACATTGAATGATTACCTATAGGCTACAGAGAGAAATGTCTGCCAGTGAAACTACGGGGAGTTTTCCGACTCTGTTGAACGCTAAGGTGTACATTAATTTATCTAAACAAATATATTTTTAGATGAAAAAATTAAATATTTAATATAGTGACTATATTACAATTATCTTAGATACAATAGTTGAAAATGAATTTTTCGTTTCCAAAGATGAATGTTCTTACTAATATTTATGGGTGACTTGGGAAAGAAATTATCATGTTGCTAATATATTATAAAATTTTACTAGAATTTTATTTGCAAAAATAAAATAAATTTAAAATTCTTAGGAAATATTAAAAGAAGTGAAATTTATTTATTTATTTATGATTAAATCCAAATAGATATTTACCATAAAACGTTATATAGTATGGTAATACTTAATATTAATCGACACATATAAAAATTTATATAAGGAAAATAAAGGATTACAATTGTATTTAGATGGTATGGATATTTGAAATTTAGAGTAAAGCGAACACCTGACAATTGAACTTTCGAAAGTAAGAAAATAATCTACATAATTTTTTCAATACAATTTTTATTTGAAATATACATTTAATAATATTAGTAATGGTTGTACTTGATGGTTCCAAAGTTTGTCGTCCAAGTCAATTCCAAAGTTTCATTGGCAGATATCTCTTTCTGTTTACCTATTTATGCAGGCATCTATAATTCAATATTGGCCAAGCTGATTGATCCGTAGCATTAGCAAGAACACCCACATGGAGAAGAGCAACCAGCTTGGCTGCCTTCTCCTTCTTCTTGTCTTCTCCTTTTGTCACAGAATGGGAGGAAACACAACAGAGATGGAAACCCTCCTAGCTTTCAAACACCAATTCATAACTTCGGACCCCAACAATGCACTTGG
>JAXCLR010000001.1:14144842-14161446 GCA_035584095.1 Annona squamosa
AAAAAAAAAAAAAGATGAGCAATCTCGTTAGCCTAGGCTAAGTAAATGTCTCACTTATTCCACCTCAAAAAACTCATTAATAATGACTTTTTGTACTTTTTTCTTCATATACTTGTTTATCTAAGTGTATTGAATATATCTATCTTGCTCATATGTAACCGAATTAAATAGAAGCAGACTTATATAACTCCTTCAAAATCTAAGATTTTGATTGTTAATGAAAATTCAATTCATTTATTGTATTTAACATCATTTGTTTATCTAGAAGACCAAGTTTCATCCCAATCAAGTATGTTTATGAGCCACATTTGTTTTATATATATATATATATATTCATTTATAAATTATAAAAAATACTTAGATCTTTTTACACATGTATTAGAATATAATAATACTTTACAAAAGTATTTATTCACATAGAAATGATATTTTGGATTGTTTAGATGTCGAAAATACTATTTTAAAATTGATATTTTATCATTTTTCATAATTTTCACATGAATATATATGTTTTCTAACGAATGTGACCCATAAACATACTTAATTGGGATTAAACTTGATCTTCTAAATAAACGAATGATATTAGATACAATAAATAGATTAGATTTTCCATCAAAGATCAAAATCTTAGATTTTGAAGGGGTTACATGGGTTCATTTTATATAATCCGGTTACACAGAAGTGAAGCCCTTAACATATAAACCAAGTTTTACTATTTTTGGATATGTATATATATATTTTTTAGATTTTTAATCATCTTTAAAAATTTAGAAAACATATTTACACATATTCAAAAATAATAAAACTCAGTTTATATATTAAATAAACTTAGATAAACAAACTTATGAAGAAAAAAGCAAAAAATTATTATTGTAAATGAGTTTTTTGAGATGAACTAAGCAGAACATTTGCTTAGTCCGAGCTAACAGGATCATTCCTCATTTTTAAATAGCTAAAATAGAAAGTTATTTATCAAGTTTTTCTTTTTGATCTTTAAATTAAGGATTATTTGTCTTCATTGCTACTGAGGTCTTTGTCTTTCTCTTTCTATTAGTATGTCTAATAAATCCAAGGGTAGTTTATATTGGCGGACAAGTCCTTGAAAATATAGTATGTCTTTTAGAATATTAGCTGTCCTAAAATGTTAGTTTAGCATCAATATTATTATCAAGTAAATGTTGGATCATCATAATGTCATTTTCTCATTTTTAAAGAAATCTCAATAAGATTGTTATAATCTTAAATCTTTTGTTGATATCTTAAGGTTTTTTCAAGCTCTTTAATTAAATGTTATAGATAGATAATGCGTTTTTTCAAAATAATTTGTTTTTGTTTAATTAACTATTTGACCTTAATAGTTTCTTTCTTAATATAAAGATGCATGTAGATGTGCAAAGGCAAAAAATAAACTTGTAGGCAAATAACAGTTTGATTAATAAGTTTACAATATAAGTTTGAAATAGAAATATGAAAATAAACTTACAAGTTTAAGTTCAATTAGGCTCTCAATTAACAAACTTAATTCTTCAATAAAGTCTTGAGACCATCTTACATAGTAGTTTTAAAGGAAGAAGTTAACGAGGCATAAGGTTTACAAGTTTATAAGGAAGAGGGGAGAGAGCGAGAAAGAGCTCTAAAAAAATGTTAGAAGGGATGCTCTTCATAGCAAGCGTTTGGACTCAGAATACTTCTGATGCCTTCCTCTTCTTCCCCCTTCTTCTTTTATAGTCATGAAGATCTTTCCAAATGAACCTTGATGGCTGGATTAACAATCATTGTCTGGAGTTGAGTTGGGGTTGATTGGATGGTTTTGGCTTGATTGACATGCTCTGACTAAAGCCTGCTAAGCTTTCTGGAGAAAGCCATCTTAGGACTATTACGAGATTTTGTTTGACACTATTAAAGATGTTGCTCGTGTCTATAGTAGGATTCCTTCATTTTAGCCGACTGATGCTTGGAGTGATATTTTGTTTTTGTTTACAAAAAATCTCCTCCTTGTTGTTTTGTTTTAATCCTTTCTTACCTTTTATTAGTCTTTCATTTTAGTTCATTACAATATGTTAGTCTTATAACATTTTCTATGGATATTATGTCTACATAAGTCAATTTTCCATAAGATATTATTCCATTGTATTTGTCTCTAATTTTCTCAATAATCTTTCAGTAAAGTATAATGGAAGTCCATTAAGAAATCTTTCTACCCAGAATGATTGGTTACAGTCTATTCTAAACATTAATCTAGGAACAAATTGATCATTATAAAATCTAAAGTCACTCATTTTCTTATACCTTAAGGTTTAAAATATTTTTTATTCACTTTCTCTTAGTTTATTGTTTTTCCCTATATAAAAACTTGCTATTGATAATATTATTTTGTTTACAATATTTTGGATAAATTTTCCATCATCAACTATTAATTCTCCTGTGTATTCCTTTTGTAAGAATAAAGGATCGCCTTTTTGCGTTTGAGTTAAGCAGTTATCCCACCATCCTTCTAGGGATCTTATAAAACTTATGACTAATAGTTGGACTATGTTGTGATCGATTATATTTGTTTTTGTCCTGTCGACAATTATTACCATAGTCATTCGTTAAAGTATATTAAATATTTGGGTTTCCCTTTTTCCTTTACATTCTATTCATAAATGGTGTTTGCATCGTATTGAACTTGAGTAAATTAGTTTCTTTCCTCAAACAATTAGTCATGTGGTGTACGTCTAGGGTAATATGGTTTTGATGACATTCTCTATGAATCTATCTTATTTAATTCTAACTCTATTTCATTTGCATTTTTTGGTATTTCTTTTGGGTCTTCAATCTTTCTTTTCAAACATATATATTATCTTTGGTAAGAGGATTAGGAGTTCTAGCTGATCTATCTCTTTCTTCAGAGATTCTTCCTTTTTTGAGGTTTATGGTGTTACGAAAGTGTATAGTTTTTAATTTATTTTATCTATGATTTCATTATTATTTCTTATTTTTTAATTATGGTTTTGTAATTTCATAAGGAATGGAAAGTGGTTTGCCTGTATATTCTTTCTTTAGCTTTGAAATAGTAAGGGGTATCATATTATCTTCTAAGGTGATTTGGATCTTATCTAATTGTTTTCCTATAGTTATTAAGAATGAATCTGTATAGTTATTTTTCTCATGAAGTATTTTTAATGTCCTTTCCATTGAGAGGAGTATCGACTTTTGTTCTAATTTTGTATGCGGAACATACTATCTGCTTGGTTTTAAATTCTTTTATAATCACTTAAAGAAAAACATATGAACTTTGTATGTTTTCATGAATTCATAATATTCTTTTTTAATTGGTTCTCTTTCTTTTTTGTTATAGTTTTTATAAAACTATTTTTTCTTTGTTAAATTTGTCATAAAAGTTTTCTCTTAACCTATTTTAATCTATTTCAAATTCTTTTTTAATAACATTTATTAATGAGTCAAAGTTTCTTACATCTGTTTTTGTTAGTGTTATTCTTGGGCTTATGTTATCTTCCTTTGATTCTACAGAGTATGTTAGTTTAGGGATTTGAGGATTTATTCTTATTTCTTTTATTTTTATGTTTATTCTAGTATTGGTAGATATTGAGGAGCAAGATATTCTTGATTGGGTAGTCTTGAGTTCATATCTGTGGTCATATTTTCTTCTCCACCCTCACTTATGGTTGTAATTTCAAAGTTCCTAATTTGAGGTGGTGGTACTTCTGTTTAAAGTTTCCAGCATGAAGGAAGAGTTGTTTGATCTCATTTAACTATTTTAAGTACCATTATATATGCTTTTCTTATGTCCTCCTTTTATTAATTATTTTATAGCTTTTGTATTAAAGGCTATAGTCATGATGTTGCAGTGGATTCTATATACCAAGTTTATGAGTAGAGACCCTTGTTTTATGTTGCAATTGTGAACTTTTAGATTTAGGGTTAAGGCATCAAAGATGTTTTGATCTTGTAATGAAATAGTATAATTTGGATAGTAGTCAAAATAATTTAGTCTACTATACAAATTTAGTTCTACTATGCCTAATAATGACCCTTGAAATTTATTAAATATACAATCTTTTAGATATAACATGAATGAGATGTCTAGGCATTCTCTCACTAAAGGTCTAATGGCTACTTGTACCAGTCCTAAGTAAATGAAATTATATTTTTGTTGATGTTGTTCAATTAATCATTTGTTTAAGAGTAAGATGATTTCATGTTGATTGGATAATGAAATTGTTTGTTCAACTATTTTAGAAATGTAGTTTGTTGAAAGTTGAAATTAACTCTTTTTATATATTTGACTATGTGAGATGTCTAGTATCTTTCAATCATTTAAATCCTCTAAATTATCTATGTTAATTTTTCTTGTTTTAACACATTACCTCGACTACTACTTAATTTAAAACTAAAGTTTCTATACAATGCACTCATTGTTGGATTTTAATATGTTTTCACCTCTGATAACTGTCAATGATTTTACTCTTTAGAGCATGATATGACCTTGTATGCCTCCGAGCGCCCTTCTAGGAAATGCAACTCTGAGTTTCACAAAGGTATTCAAATATACCACTATCCTTCCATAACGCAAAGTTTATCTATATAGTTTCTTCTACATTTCATACCACTTAGGATACATTTGGTATTAAAGTCAAGTTGCTAAACTTAATGTAGTGAAAAGATAGTAGTATATTTGGATACCTCTACGAAACTTTGAGTCGCGTTTCCTAGAAGGGCACTCGAAGGTGTATAAGGCTATGTCATGCCCTAAGAAGTAAAATCATTGACAGTGATTAGAAATAAAGAATATATTAAAATCCAACTATGAATACATTATTTAGAAACCTTAGCTCTAAATCCAGTGTAGCCAAGGTAATATGTTAAATACAGAAGAAATTAACATAGATAATTTAGAAAAGAACTTAAATTATTAGAAAATACTGAACATCTTAGATAATTAAATATATAAAAAGGGTTCATTTTAACTTTCAACAAACTACATTATTAAAACAATTGAACAAACATTTCATTATTCAATCAATATGAAATCATTTCACTCTTAAACCAACGATAAATTGAACAACACCAGTAAATATATAATTTCATTCACTTACGACTCGTACAAGTAGCCATCAAACATTTAATGATAAAAGGCCTAGACACTCTAATTCTGTTATGTCTAAAAGACTATAGATTTAACGAATTCCAAGACTCATTATTAGGTATGGTAGAAACAAACTTATAGAGTGAACCAATTTATTTTGACTGTTATCTAAATTATACTATTTCATTACAAGATCAAAAGATCTTAGATGCCTTGACCCTAAATCTCAAAGTCCGCAATTGCAAAATAAAACAAGCGTCTCTACCCATAGCCTTGGTATACATAATCCACTACCATTAAGACAAAAACTATTAAACAATCATTCAAAGGATAAACAATATCGTTACAATCTAATATAAGAAAAACAAAAATTATGGTACCTAAAACAATTAAATGAGATTAAATAAGTCTTCCTTCATACTGGGAACCTCACACCGAAGTACCACTGCCTCAAATTAGGAACTCAGAATTGAAATCATAAGTCGGGACGAAGAAGGAAACGTGACCATAGATATGAACTCATTTAGAAAGCTAATCTATTTAGTCCTAGAAGATCTTTAAATGAAACTTCAAAAAAATCATTCAAGACTACCCAATCGTGAGCATCTTGCTCCTCAATATCTACTGGTATTAGCATAGACATAAAAATGAAAAGAATAAGGATAAATGCTCCAATCCCTAAACTAATATACTCTATAGAATTGAAGGAAGATAACATAAGTCCAAGAATGTCATTAACTAAAACAGATTCGAGAGATAACACAAGTCCACCTCTCCTAGCAAAGACGCTATCAATCCTGTTTATCATATCGCTTTCATCCCCAACAAAAACAAAAATTATGTGGCTCTTCACCCTACATAGAAGAACAAAGATATATATTCCTTTCTCATACCTTGACAGAAACCAAAATTCGAACTGGGAACAAAATTTGACGGGTGCGAGTTTCAGCCAATACTACCCAGCTAAGTCCAAATTTCATTTTTACAAAGCATGAGTATTCCTTGCATAAACTACAAAAATACCAACTCAAAATTCGTCATGAAGACATAGATCTTCAACCAAAATTGTAGGTTAATGAAGTGTTCATCTCACAAGCACACATAAGAAAGCTTTGGAAGCCAGATGCATGCTAATTTCTCTCTTTCATCCAAAAGAACAAAAAATCATCCTTAATCAAGGCAGGCCATGTCAGTTTGTCACAAAGCCGAACAACCTCAACATCAAAATGACCAAAATTTCAACCGAAAAAGTGCATAATTGTTCCTCACACTCAAGCATTGAAGAAAAGAAAGAGGAAACCCTAATTTCATATTTTTTTTCTCGCTGCAGTGGAAGCAACCTTGACGATGGAGACCGCACTGTTGATGCTCTAGGCACAGACCATTTCTCTCATCTTCTCCAAGATTTGAGATTTTGTCATGGTGTTAATTCTCACTCGCGAGCATTCTAGAGCCGTGAAAATGTACATCTACCTCATCTATGTATTTAAAATTGTTTGTTTTGTTAGAATATCAATTTTCATCCAAATTAGATGTATATGGCCCTCATCTAAAAATGGTACAAAATTAACATAATAAAATATTTTGATGTAAAAAATAACTTCAACGTTATTTTTTCAACATGTAAACTATCTTCTTTGGATTTTATATATGGATAAATAATTGTATAAAATATCAATACATTTGAATACATGTAGGGCCCATTTTGAGCTAAATGCACCATATGTTACGTTATGGTTCATGTAAATGCACAATAATATATGTAGGAACATGATCCTATGTACCCAGGTGCATTAGCTTTGATCCACGCGGGTGCAAATAACTATTCTTTTATATTTTTAAAATTTTTTTACACAATTGTTAATCTAAATATATTTAACATGTGTGTCAATTTTTACTTTTTTGGATACTTGGAGCTATTTTTTAAAAATCAGTGGTCTTTTTGGTAATTTAAAATTATTAAAAATCCACTGATTTTAAAAAATCTAAATTTTTTTTAAAATCTTCAAAAATGAAAAAATTGTACACACGTTAAATATACTTAGATTAATATTTCTATAAAAAAATTTAAAAAAATGGATTATGTGCATCTGAGTGCATCGAGCCTAAGTAGACTCATGTACACAACATCACGTTCCATATGTATATGTATAAGTAAAAAAAAAGGAAGAAGAAGAAAAATAAAAAAAAATTCTTTAGGTAAGTCCTATGCCAGCATCTAAATAGGAATGAGTTTAGGCCATCATGGCCTCATAGGGGGCTTTTTAGGGCCGTATGAAACTCTCTGCCCTGAGGAGAGTCCTACACCAGCTTCTATATAGGAATGGGTATGGGTCGTCATTGCATCATGGGAGGCTTTTTAGGGCCACATGGAACTCCCTGCCGTGAGCGGAGTCCTACGCCAACTTCTGAATAGAAATTGGTATGGTCTGTCATGACCTCATGGGGGGCTTTTTAGGGCCATATGAAACTCCCTACCCTAAGGAGAGTCCTACAGTAGCTTCTAAATAGGAATGGGTATGGGCGTTATGGCCTCGTCGGAGGCTTTTAAGGGTCACATGAAACTCCCTACCACGAGTAGGGGTGGGAATCGGGGCGAGTCAGGGTGTGCCCAACCCTAACCCTACCTTTCAAAAATCTGGTTTGACCCTTATTTTTTTTCGGGTCGAGATAAGGTCGGTTTGACCCGTACTTTTTTTCACTAGGTATCGGGACAAAATTCGGATCGGAAATGGGTCGGTTTCGGGACGACGAGTCAGGTAAAAACTACAGGTTAAGTAAGAAATTTTTTAAGAATTTATGAACCTATCAAATATAAAGACAAATTTATATTAAATTTAACTACTATATGCTTCAATCTATTACTAATCAGTCAAAGTAAAACATAAATACTTAAATAAAATATGAATAAATAAAAACAAGTTAATGAAACATACCTCGATCAAAATTTCGATCACAATTTGAATATTGAACCACAAATTGTTTGAACTCATTCCATGTCTTTTTAAATAGAGGTATAAATTGTAGTTATATTTTTAATTAACCTTAATAATAGTCATTAACAATTATTATTATATTTTTAAAATTTTTCTTTGGTCTTTTAAACTCAGCTTTGGGGTTATTCATGTAGTATCAGTATTATTTATATTATATTATATATTATACTATTAAGGTGTGTTTGACAATTTGCGAAAGTTATCAAGTTAAAACTTATTATTTAAAACTTTTAGCTCTTCATAACTACTTCTTTTTTAATTATTTTTTACACATCTTTTTACACAATTATCCTACTTTTTAATCATTTCTACACAACTAACAATACAACGAACTTATTTATTTTAAATTTATTCTCTTTATTCCTCATCATTACTATTATTTTCTACTAATTTAACAACTTTTTTACCTAAAAAAATTTTCATAAGAAATTCTACCATTTCCCAAACACACTCTTAGTAGTATTATCTTAAAAATTCATTAATTATGAATTTGATGAAACTACAACTAATATAAATTCATGAAATCTCATCGAAAGATTATTTTTTAAAAACTGTTTGTGACGGAATAATTGTTAAGGTCGTTAAAAAATCATTGCTTAACACCAGCATTGACACGTGGCTACGGAGAGCAGACTTCGGTGCGTAAGCTGGCGGGCGATGGCATGAGCATTGGGAAGCGGGCTCCGATTCTTCTCAGGAAGAAAAAACGACTGAAAATATCAGTTCCTGCTTTTTGGAATAAAAATGCAAGTCATTGGCAGCATTTATTCGGAAGTGATATAACGAATCCTCTTCGGGTGATCCAAAGACTGCAGCTTTTTTCTTTTCCAAGGGGCCGGCATCCCCGCGAGCAGAGGCTGTTAGAGGTATCTTTACTGCTGTTCTTGATGCTGTAAAATTTTCTTTTTTCCTGTCTTTCAGCATCCCATTTGCGTGCAATCTCAGATGAAGAAACCACAAGAGAAATGATAGAAAAAGCCTTCAAAATCCTCTGAAAAATGTGAAATTTTAGACTTTTCACCGCCCTCTGCTTGGCTTCTGGGTTTGTTGGAAGTGGGTGCCACTGATCGGTGATCCTGACCAATGATCTGTCGTTATGGATGCCTGCCCCATTTGCTAAAACATCAGATTGTAAGTAAGATGATTGATTGCCGCCAAGGTTCTTCTTTTTTAAGCAGGCATCATCTGGAAGCATGTTGAAGGACCTTGGTTTTTTTTTTTTTTTCCCCTTCCGGAAGATTTTCTGATCATGGGCCATCAGATCAACGGTTTGAATCAGATAAATGTGTGCGTGGATTGAGCATTTCAGTTTGGGTTTATGATTTTCCACTTTGGCTTAGTTTGTGTAGAGGAAGCGAGAAAATAAAAAGCAGAAAAGAAATTTGATGCCAAGTGAACTATTTGTCGCTCTGGCAGAGTAAACTATGCTTGCCTTGATATTGCACCATACTGTTCTGCATGCAGAAAGCAAGGACAAAGGACTCAAATCTTTATGTCATTAATTCCAGTATCTAAACTTCATGCCTGTGACTATGAAGATTGAGATAAAAATTATTTATTTTGTCAAATGCTTGTAGTTGTGTGGCTTTTATGAGTTCATTTTTGCGGATTTTCATGTATCATTCTGAAAGTAAGTACTTGTCTTCCTTTTAATTCAGCTGATCTTCTCTGCAAGAAGTGAAAGTAAGAGAAGAAATGGATAAGCATGAGAAGCCCATTAGACGAGTGGCATTTGTGCTGATTGATGGACTGGGTGATGTCTCACTGCCAAGGTTTCAGTATAAGACACCTCTTCAAGTAGCCAAAACTCCCAATATGAATGCAATTGCTTCAGCTGGAGTGAATGGTCTCATGGATCCTGTTGAGCCAGGCTTGGCTTGTGGAAGTGATACTGCCCATCTTTCTCTTCTAGGGTATGATCCAAGATTCTATTACCGAGGTCGAGGAGCTTTTGAGTCTATGGGTGCAGGATTAGCTATGTCTCCAGGGGATATTGCATTCAAGGTCGGTCCTCATGTGACGTTGCATTTGCTTATCAATTGATGCCCTGATTTCTTATTTCCACTGTTAATTTCATTATAACAGTGCGTAGTTCAATAAGTAAGTATGAATATCACTAATTGGTTTATGTTGTAACAAAACACTGTTCTTGTACATCAGTCAAACTTTGCAACAATGGATGAAAATACTGGCATAGTAACAAGCAGGAGAGCCGATAGGCACTTTGAAGAAGAGGGCCCAATTCTATGCACAGCATTGGATGGGATGAAACTGCCATCTTTTCCTGAGTACGAAGTGAGAGTCAGGTGCTGATGCTTATTCTTGGTCTTTTGAAATGATTTCAGTAAGCATGCAAGGAAAGGTAACCTAATATTTTACAATATAGAAACTTTAAAAGATTGGCTTAAAAAAAAAAAAAAAAACAACTCGTGTGTAATTGCTTGCATATTGACAAGCTGGTGCCATTCCCTAAATGTGCAGCACAGTCCTTTTCCTTTGCAAAAGCTCCTGGCTATTGATGTTTGATGTTCCTTGACTGAGTGAATTGAGAAGGCTAACAATAAATTTTGTCTGCAGATATGCCACAGAGCATAGATGTGGGGTGGTTGTGAAAGGGCCAAAGCTGAGTGGAAACATATCAGGGACCGACCCTTTAAAGGACAATCGCTTGCTGTTGAAAGCTGAAGCTCTGGATGATACAGAGGAAGCTAAGAACACAGCTGCAGTCGTGAATGAACTGTCCAAGGAGACATCAAAAATTCTGGTTTCTCATCCCATAAACAAAAAACGGTTGGAAGAAGGGAAGAACATAGCCAATGTTGTCCTTTTGAGAGGTTGTGGAATTTGCATTGAGGTATGATTTTCTAATATTTGGTCTAGAATTCCGTAGTGTTTCCTACATCTGTAATCATATTTCTTTTCTTTCTTTCTTCTCCTTGCTCTTCTTTTTTTGGACAATCAACTTTCAAGATCCATAAATTTGGGTCTCCAGCTTAATATCTTGTACTATTTTTCCAGTGCATTGTGATAGATACAAAAATGTGTATTCCACACTGAGATTTTAATTGTCAAAGAGAGTAAGAAAAACAAGTGAGAGAAATAACTGATATAAAGAAGATTATAACAAGCCCAGTCAAGTCATTACTTGACTCTTTATCTGCTACTTTTGTACTCTGATTTTATTTTCTTTTTCCCCTTTCCCAAACTTAATGTCAAGTGACAACATGTATTGGACTGCCTGACACTATGACTCAATTGCATGAGGGTATGGCCCGAAAGTTGTATGTGGTTACCAGCTCATGAATAACTGAATAACTATTTTAGAGAACTTCTTATGGCAATCCATTTTCCTTCACAAAGTAGAACAGACTTTCCATTGGATCACATTATGAGCAGTAAAATAGCATGATTTTAGCCCCAGATCCAGTTTGGCGTTTATGACAGCAGAGGTTAGATGCAGAAGCA
The DNA here is from genome assembly GCA_035584095.1 of Annona squamosa. Taxonomy (NCBI): domain Eukaryota; kingdom Viridiplantae; phylum Streptophyta; class Magnoliopsida; order Magnoliales; family Annonaceae; genus Annona; species Annona squamosa. The sequence goes on from JAXCLR010000001.1 coordinate 14,156,393, forward strand.
AATTGTACTGGATGTGCAATTTCAGGGATCTAAATTGCAATCATACGATTTAGAAGTCTCCCATATTATGAGAAAAATAAAATTGCATCACTTGTTTCCTTGTGATTAAGTGCATCGTACACAACTAATTCAATTGTCACCGAGAAATATGAATGAAAGAATATGTGGATTAGAGGTGATTTTGTGCATTGCAAGAAATAGAATCTACTGAATTAACATAAATATCACGAATTTTCTTTCTCTTCATTATTGAAATATAATGGCTGCCATCCTTTAAAAATTATGATTGCACAATGGAAACTGTGGTCGCGTTATAAACTTTTGACCAGCTTTGCGATGATATTGATTTCATAGACCATTAAATGTTGTTGTCTGTTTGTTGAGATTTTAGTTGCTACATCATCAGAAACTCAGGCTTTTTAGCTGTTACATTTTTCAGGTTCCTGCGTTTGAAGTGTTGCATGGATTGCGGGCATGCATGGTAGCTCCAACAAAGATAATTGCAGGACTGGGTCTGTCATTGGGGATAGATATTTTAGAAGCACCTGGAGCAACTGGGGATTATCGAACACTTCTGACCTCCAAAGCAACAGCTATTGCTAAAGCTCTTTCTGCTCCACTGGTGCCATGCCCTTGTGTTTTTGTTCCAGGAGAAGAAGAACACAAACCAGGGCGTACAGATGGATATGATTTTGGTTTTCTCCACATCAAGGTGACTATTGAGTTGAATAATTTATGCTTTGCAGACCATAATAATTTTGGTCTAAAATTTTAAAATACACAAGAGACCTCATGACTACTTCAAGAGGCAGGAATTGTGAATTGTTCTCATTACTGTGAGAAGGACAAACTTGTTTATTTTTAATGAGGAAAATACCCAATTAATCAACTGAATGTTATCAACCACTGTAGCTTGGGCAGTTTTCCTGTATATTGCAATTATCTTGCATTTACATTGCATGAAGCTCTCTTAGAAATTAGAATTCAACATCCCCTCTCTAGGGAATAGCCAGAAAAAATTCAAAATGCCAGAGGGCACTCTTGACATTTATGTTTGCATAAATTTTCTCCGTTTATTTCTTGAGTGCTTGATGTGCTAATCTTGACACCTCTTAGACGTTTTTCTTTTTCTAAAATATCAAATTATTTTCAAGATTAAAGTGCTGATTACAGCTTCCTTATCAACACTCCTCAAAATACTACCTCCCTTCAGATTTTCCATTCCTTAGCACAGGTGATCAGGTGCTCAGGTGCTCAGTGCTCAGGGCACAAGGATCATTCATTTTCATCTGTCATGTGCATGAGTATGATGGATCCACAATCTAACACACGTAGCAATTATCTTTTCTCATGATACCTCCATATATTATCATGGCCTTGGTCCAATTTTTCTAAATTTTATACCTTGCCTCACCGCATAATCTGTTTTGTTTGCAATTAACCTTAGCAAGGTGATTATTCCAGGCAATAGATGATGCTGGCCATGACAAAGCAAGTGCATTGAAAGTTAGAGGCTTGGAAGCTGTGGACAGGGCAATTGGCCAGCTTGCCAGGCTCCTGTGGCAAGCAGAGTCTACAGGAAGTTGTCAGTACTCACTTTGTGTCACTGGAGATCACTCAACTCCAGTTGAGTATGGAGACCACAGCTTCGAGCCTGTCCCTTTCACTCTCTGTCATTTACAGGACTATGTGGAAGCAGTAGGCGGAGAGGCAGTTTTGATGGGAACTTCTCTTGAGGCCTTCCCACTCCCTTCAGTTGAGGCAGGTGAAGACCTACATGAAAACGTGGATGTGTCATCAGAGCCCCAAAGCAATGGGCTTAAAGCTTTTGGAGGTGATCCAGTTTTTGAGTTCAATGAGATAGCAGCAGCACGGGGATGTCTTGGAAGATTTACAGGAAGTGAGATGATGGGGATAATAAAAACATTTCTCCAGCCTAAGGTTTGAAGCTACTTGTCTTGACATCCGAGGAGACGTGTTTCTAGCCTTGGTTTCTTCAAACACTACTAACTTAGAGAGGGATGATATTTTATCTTCTTTGCGTCTGAACCTTGCAACAGTGGACTTAGAAGAACATTTTGCAGCTTGCTTGATGCACCATGGAGTTGGTCATCCAGCCATGCATCATCCACGGAGTTACCTTTTGCAGCTTGCTTGATTCACCACCAGCCATGCATCGTCCACGGAGTTACCTTTTGACTTGGATGAATCACCATTTTGCCTTGAATGACCGTGAGTTTTTCAATAGTTCATAGAAAGAAAGGGAGAGTAATTGTAAGAATAAAATAATTCGATTGTCTGAAATTGTATGCATTTAATTCATGGGTTTTGTCATAAAGCATTGTGTCTCTTAAATTTTGTACATGGATATTGGCTCAGATTGTTAATCGCTGCAGGCAAACCAACCTGCTTTGTGATAGAAGAGAGGACGGTTAGGGTTGTTAGAGGCAAAGCAGGTGTCAGGGCGGTTTGGACTGTTAGGGGCGATTGTGCGTCTTGTAACTTCCAATGAAAAGGATAGGGGGTCATAGTTAGGATGCAACTTGGGTTGGGTTAATTTTGAAAAGTCCTAAACCCAACCTAGAAAAACCCAGTTTCTAATTATATTTTTGTAATTATATATTTATTCTTTAATGTGTTTTTGGTTTTATTTTCTTTTTTATTTTGTCCATAAATATTTCCAATAAAATCAATAATATTTCCGGTAAGATAATTTTATCTTTTTCCCCCTCCGATGCCGATAATTGTAGCATATGGACTGCAGGGGAACAAACAAGTTAACAAGCTTCGTAAGGTGGTTACTTCACATGGTTCTCTGATGATTAGAATCTCTGATCATCCGTTTGTCTCAAATGTCATCTTAGTTTTTATGGAAGGAAAAAAATCAAGTAGTTGTTGATGACAACACTTGCATTACCTTCTTAATTTATTGCATGTTTCATCAACCATTGGTCGGCGTCTAGTCCAACTAAAAGAGTTTATGACTATGGAATGCTTTTTCTTAGCACAGGTCCATATAACCGAACGATGCATGCTAGGTTTAGGTAAGGAACTGTGTTTGCAATTTTCAGCCACAATCAAGCACGCCAGTTTGAAGCATGAAAATTTCATTTTTGAGTGGTGCATGTAATTGGCTTTTTATGAAACTGATATGTTCTTTGATGAATGACTTTCTGTGAACGGATTTTTATTTTTAGTTTATGTTAACTGCTTTGTCAGCACCGTTTGCATGGGATAGATGGAAGCGACATCATCCGGATTGCCATTCCAAGATGCTGCTATGTTGGTCTCCCGACCTAGAGAACAAGTGGTTTTCCATTTTCAATTCTTGTCATGTTCATAGCCTTCTTCAGTTAATACAAATACGACTAGACTGCTGCTTGGAACAATAACAAAAGAAACAGTAAGGGAGATTCTGAAACACTAGTGTAATTCTTAGCATGGTGAATCTCCCTGGGCCCCGACTGAGCAGCCTGTTTGAAATAAAGAGCAACATGTAAATGGATTTATAAGCCACAATGATTTGGATTTTGGTAAGCCACATGACTGAATACCCCAGTGGGTAGCGATGTTATTAAAACTGGACCAGGAGTCACACCGACTTCAACTGTATATATGGTTAGATTGTAGTAACCAGTTTAATGAAATTGGAGATATTGACTAGTAGTTCTACTTTATGGGATTGATCCAATTATCGGTTTCCGGTGACTGATCTCTGTAGTTGAATCCATTGTCCTCCCTTTTGATTTCTTATACCCTTCTCAAAGTGAAATAGCCAATATGAGGATGCGTAGTAGAGTAGGAACCAATAGATGATATGATGAAATGCTGATGACCTGGCAGCTGAATTTGATGCTACGAGGAGGCACGGCTGAACTCCTGCACGTTTTCTGTTCCGAACATTATCCTAATTTAAACGATTTAATACAATGAAATGTAGTGCTCTTTTGCAGCTCAAAACTGAGTACAGATTTTTTGTGTGTGCCTGGAAGATGGATCTAGTCACCTGTAATGGTTTGGAACTTCCAGTGTAAGCTGTTTTGCTTTTTGGCGTTTTCAAGATATTTTTATTGTTGTATTATTCAGAATCTTATGTCGTCCTTGAATGATTTCATATGGTTATTAAAGGTGTCTGCTGTTATTTTTTTGCGCAATTCCTTGTTTTCTAAAACGTGCTAATTTTAAAGATAAATAATCTTATTAGCTTGGGCTAAGCAAATAACTCACTTAACCCACCTCAAAAAACGTATTTAAAATACTTTTTTTTATTTTTTTCTTTATGATATAAATCAACTTTTACCCTTTTTGGATGTGTATATATATATATTTGAGATTTTTAAATATACGAGTATTTTAAATGCATTTATACAAAAAATGTTTAAAAATCTCAAAAGCATATATACAAATGTCCAAAAAAATGGTAAAAGTTGGTTTATATGTTAAATACACTTAGATAAATAAATGTATAAAGAAAAAAGTAAATAAAAGGTGTTTTAAATAGTTTTTTTAAAAGTAAGCTAAGTGAGCCATTTGCTTAGCCTGAGCTAACAAGATCATTATTTAATTTTAAATCATTCGTTGGTGAAAAATGGTGTTAATAGCTTTCGGTTGAACTCTTTTGTGCAGCATGTTTCTTAGCAGCCATCGGGTGTCTCTGTCTCACCACATTGGGCTGATGGAAAATCGTAAGCAGTGAGTGTTCTCTTTTGGCAGGTATTGAGGTCTAGTTAAAGAATGTCTATTGCCTAATACTTGATAGTAGGGAAGTCCCTTTCTCACAACTCCTAGCTGAGGAAGTGTGTGTGCCAGTTTTGGTTGCCATTAAACATGCAAGTTTAAGCAGGAAACCTTCATCTTATGATGATTAGCTCTCTAGTAAGAAACTGAGTTTTTGCAATTATTTTATGTCATAATCAATTTCTTGGATTAAGATAAGCGACAAGTTATGAGTGGTGATGAGTGTTCAATCACGGTTTAAATGGGATTCATAGAAGGTGCAACAATTCCAATATGATGGGAGGTCCAAGCAACTCTTGTTTTGCCAAATGGATATG
>JAXCLR010000001.1:14255765-14265787 GCA_035584095.1 Annona squamosa
ATATTGAAATATGAAGTTAATGAAAAATTGCAAATGTACTGATAAAAGTGATGTTTATGAATGTTATGACTTGTTTAAAGAATTAGAAAAGGGGTAGGAATACTATATTTTTTTTTACTTGCATCAATGGAGCCAAGTCAATTCCACTCATCCCAAGTCGACTTCGAACTCAACTTAGGGTTTGAAGTTGACTCTGCGGGCATCGTTTCGACTGGCTTCTATTCTAGGCATGAATGATTGATTCTTCCCTCACTCCCATTTTCAAATCCATTCCTCTCACTTCCATTTTCGAATTTTTTCAAGTTCTAACATAATCAACCTCTAAATCTCCTCATCAAACCAAACTTCAAAGTTTTCATCTTCTCCACAAAGATGACACCTAAAGCAGTTTCAAAACTAAGCAATCTTCTCGTCTCTAGACTCTCTAAATCCAATATAGGGGAGGACGTGCGTAGACAGCAATGGACGCCGTCCAAACGAGCTAGGAATGAGGCCATAACATCTACTGATCGACAGGTTAGATTCTAATAAGGTAATCCCTCTACCTCCATACCTAGCAAGGAAGAAACTCAAAAAATTAGTGAAAGTGTTGAAGTTGTAGAAGACAAAAGGGAACCCCTATCCCAAGGGGACAAGTTCTCAAGATGCCAATAGAAAATTTTATAAGCACTTCTATGAGAGAAAGACTTTCCTACTAAAAATCATTGATTTCAAGTTTTTACATGAATATGAATTTGGTATTAAGGAACTACTTGACTATCAAGGATGAACTACTTTATTAAAGGAAGATGAAAAGATTTACCCAGATTTGACAAGACTATTCTACTATTTATGGGATCAGGAATATATGAACACGTATGTAAAAAGAGTAGAAATTAATCTTGGTGTGAGACATGGTATAAGTAAAGGAAATGCACTTACACGGGTGGCTGATATTTTAGGCGTTCCTCTCTTTGATGACCCACTTCCAGCAGGGCTGATACTCACTCAAATGTACAACCAGTTGATAAGGAGTAATAAATATCATCCAGGTATTAAGTTCCTATATTACATGAATTTATCTCTACAATGGAGAGTATTTGAGATCGATTATAGCACACTGTGCTTATTCCAAAGGTGGAGGAAGAAATTAGCTTAATCCCCAAGAGATTGAAATTTTATGAAGAGTAGCTAACAGGGTAAAGGTTAGTCTACCTTGACTATTTTTGGAGGCACTGGAGTTGAAAAAGGAAAGTCCTCAATGAGTATTGCCATACGGCACATGGATAACAAAGATACTTGATCATTATCATGTTGATCTAGATGGAGAACCATACGAGATCTTAAAGCCCACAAATGCTATAAATCGAGCACTTCGGACCCATAACAAAAATTGATCTTGAGACATTTAGAGCCGATCAATTACAAGCAAGAATGGAAGAAGACTTTCAAGGAGCCTAAGATCGACAAGAACCTCAAGCTGAGGCAGCTCTACTTGAGGGGGAGGATCAGCCTCATCATGATTTTCACCCATCTCCACCTCTTTCTCATGAAGCTCCGGTATCCCCTGCTTTCCATGCTTCCTGTTCCCCACGTGGATTTCAAGCTACAAATCACTTTGCCCATTCTCCTGCTAAACTGTTTACCTTCAATGTTATTCTAGAATATTTGCAAGCCATGGAGAGTAGAATTTCTAAAGAATTTGGAGCTATTAACATTTCACTTATGGAAACGCGTGATCGACAAGATAAATTAAAGCAAGAGCTTAACGCCATCAAATATCATCTTGCTTTCGACAATAAACACGGTAAACCAATTCCTAATCTGCCTAATTTTGATCTTTACTGTGGTGAATCAATTTGGGCAGATCCAACTATTCAAGCTCCATCGTCACCTTTTTCTTCTACCTCCTAAAGTCTTATGTCTCCCACTCAACAGCTATCCTATCCCATATCATCCTTTGCATTTCATGAATTTCAATTCCTCCATTCTAATACTTTTTGGTGATTGACAAAAAGGAGGAGATTGGTTTTTGAAGATAGGTTTTCAAAAGAAGTTTAGGTAGACTATATTTTGAAATACATGTGAATGGTTTTTTGAAATGATATGTTTTGATTGTTTTGTGAAACATTGCCTTGAATTGTGTTTTGAGTATCCGCTATGATTTGAATGTAAATTTTATGATTGGTGAATCGAATGAAATTTGGTAAATTAACTTGAATTTTTATTGCATTATCAGCATGACGAAATACTTTTTTGATAAATGAAAGGTTTATCTCGAATTAATTTTTTCAATCATCAAAAAGGGAGACATTGTTGATAACATGTGGCGAATCAAGCACAATTTTTGTTTTGATGATTAACAATTTAATTTGAGTAATGTCAAGGTATTAATGTATGTGTTGAGTTGTTTTAAGGTATACATATTTCAAAAAATCAAAGCTTAGCAAGTCTAGTCGCATGCTAAGTCAACTTAGACATCAACTTAGGTTAAGTTGATATCGAAGTCGACTTCAGCATCGACTTCATAGCGTTATTTTTTGACAAAGCTAAAATGTGGACATTGGAGCAAATGAAGTTGCAACCAAAGTTGACCTTGCATGCGACTTGGGTAAAGTCACAACCCAAGTCGACTTCGTCAGCGACTTGAGATATCTTTCGGGTCCAGAGTTGAAACTAGCAAAGTCAAGTCACAATCCAAGTCGACCCTGTCATGTGACTTGAGTAAAGTCGCAGATGAAGTCAACTCAGACATGCGACTTAAGTGGAGTTGTAAATCAAGTTGACCCCAACACTAAATTCAGATAAATGAAGTTTAAGACATGGAGTCTTAAGCTCAAGAAGGACAAGTTTAAACTAAAGGTATATTAAGTGAACATCAATTGTTCGAAAGAGTTTGACCAAGCTCAATTTTCAAGAAGATTGAAAAGCCCTCCAATACAAATGAAGATTTATGAAGATAAATCATGAAGAAACAAGAAAAATTACACAAACGAATCAAAATCACATTATGTCAAAGTTCCGATGAATCGAATAGTAAGTGAAGTTACAATCCAAGTCGACTTCACCTACGACTTAAATCAAGTTTGAGACCAAGTCAACTCAAGAGTGGAACTTGATTGAAGAATTGAAGACCAAAGTTGCAACCCAAGTCGATTCTAGTCTGCGACTTGGGTGAAGTCGCATTAAAGGTCGACTCCAAGTGCGACTTGAATTGCAATTGTTGAAAAAAATTTGAACGTTGGCGCATTAATTGCGTGCCACTTACTATCAAATATGTGAATTTACTCCTCCCCTATTTAATACACTTCAAATGAAAGGAAGAGGAAGAGCAAAGAATTGATTGAGTTCAACATTCTCATTCTCAAGCATTTAAGTGATTATCAAAGAAAGCTTCTAAGAAGAACAGAATGATAAATTGCAAGTGTAGCATTACTTTTCTTTATTGTTCATTTGTGTTTTCACTTGGTCAGGTATTAGAGACAAAGTGAAGGCAAAATAATGCATGACTAGAGTGTGACTCGTCACCACTTGTACAGAGTTTGTAAAGGAACCCGAGAGCTGGAATCTAAAAGAGTGTAAGTACTCGAAGTGTATTACCATTGTGCTTAGGAGAACCCAAGACACAAGGGTGTATTCTTAGAGGAGTGGAGTAGGGAAAGTTATCCGGAACAATTATAATATCTTGAGTTTATGCTTGCTTATCCTAATTGCTTTTATATTGTCCACACTTTTCATTCAAGAGGACTAAATTTACAAGGGGTTACAACTGAAATATCGAAAGTTTTTTTAACCCAATTCACCCATCTCCTCATGAGTTTTGCCTTTAACTCGGGACCAGCACATTGGGCCTCGTTATGACCTAAATTAGTCCCTTAAAGATCTCATTTTTCTCTTAAATTTTGACTTTTTATTTATTAATTTTGATTTTGATCCAAAGGAGATATCATCATTTTATTAAAGTATCTTCAAAATCATTTTGTGAACCTTTCAGTTTAGATATTTATGAGAGATTAATTAAAATCATTATGAAATGAGTGATTTCTTCATGATCTAAGCCATTTATCATTTACGAAACTAAAAAAAGTTAGATAAACTTAGTTCTTACTTGATTTATACCTTGTATTATTTAGATCAAGCTCTTCCTCTCACTAGACTACCATTTCTTTACTATTTTATTCTCATTACACAGAAATACCTTTCACGCATGTCGAAGACTCGAACTAACACATGTGATTGATCCTAAACCACTCTTCTTAGCAACTTAAGGGATATACATACATGTACCCTTCTCGATTTGCCCTTGGTAACTTTTGAATTTAGAACGCTAAGGATTAATTTGAAATTGAATTACTAGCTGCCAGCACCCTACTTATAATTTTTGGAAAGTTAGCGCATCCATTGATGACACATGTGGATGCAAAATTTCTTTCCACATGCCCACCTCATTTGGAATGAATTATTTCAGCATGGTGTACTAACAGTTTTTTTAATTTTTTACATAAGTTTTTTAAAACACCATATATTGTGTTATATATGGTTGCATTCAAAATGAAAATACCTACTTAATGTCTAAGTTTCAAGAAAAACTTCATTAATATGCATGACATATTAATTTTTTTCTATTTTCTCATTATTTTTGTAATTTCAAGGTATAGGTACACTAAATCTCTAATGTCTTACTAATTTATGTTGGATTGAATGTGACTATTTTTAGATTTTTGAATAAAATTTCTTCAATTTGACATATTGCGCATTTCCAGATGAGGTTTCTATAATTTTTTATGAAGTATGATTATATACATCATGATGTATTTTAAGCTAAAATACAACATTCATTTATTTTTATAATTAACTATATTTTAATTTTTTCTTCACAAAAATGTTTTCCTAAGTGTATTTAATCTATATACTACCATTTTACAATACTTTTACCTATTTACCTTTTAATTTTAAAAATTGAGTTTTTCAAGGGGTGAGAAATTGTATTAAATACATATAGGAGTACTTGTTTATGAAGAAAAATAAAATAAAATAAAATAAATATTATATTTTAGCATAAAGTACATTATGATGTATTATAATTCCCTGAGGGCTAACCTCCATGCTTAGCCAACTGTTCTTAAATTTTATTGAAAAATTTGGCAACATCTCCTTAGAATCATAATGTTGAGGGGTTAGAAGGAATCGCCTTGTGCAAGTATTCTCACATCATACTATCTATTATAATACATATATGAAAATATAGAAACTAAAGAAAATAAATTTATCCAAATCTCTTCCAATTTATCCACATAAATTACCACATATGAACTCCATAATAAAATAACATTTATAGGAAGTCTCACCACATAATTCATTTACACAAAAAAATAATAAACCTAATTTTTCCACTAATAAAGTTAAGAATTCGTATATACCCCGATGGACTAGAATTTCTCTTTACTTTTGTCAAAGCACCAACCCTACATTGGGCTCTTATTTACATTCTGCTATCTAAAAACATCAATATAAGAAAACGTGAGCTTGGCCAACTCAATAAGTAAGATAACAACAAAACTCCAATATTAAACCAAACAAACATTATTTTTATAAAATAACTCAAACATTAAAATCTCTAAAATTCATATGCTCATCCATTCTATACTCATGCAAGCACTCATGCTCCAAATGCTCATGCAATGCAAATTTTCATCCTTGTCCTTCGTCATCATCATCATCATTCATGTCTCTTAATGCACCAGGCAGACCTATTACCATCAAATATCTTACAAGACTATGCTGTAACTCTATTTATTCTCCAGCTCACCTGGATAATCATCATATGCTATGCTCAGTATAAATAATGTATTTATACATCATGCTTGTGCTCATATGCTCATTTTAAAACATATACATTGAACTCAAGTAATTACTTGCTAAAAAAAATTTATAAATCCATCATCAACTGAAATAAAATTTTCATACTCCTCAACTCAATTAAATAATTAAAGCCAAGAAAATCATATATCTCAAAAAGGAAGTTTTCATGAAAATCTCAAATAAAACATCTCAATTATCAAAAAAAATTCATGCCTAAAAAATAAACATCCATTAACATTCACAACCATCCAAATAAAAGCGAAAAATTCGTACTTACCTTTCTCACAAATTTTCAAATTCTAGCTTTGGGCTTTACAAGATTTCAATTTCTTTTTTACTTTAATCTACATAGAAAAATAATAATATTCTTAAATAATATTTCAAAAATAATTATTTTAATTCCATCCTCAAATACTCTAATTTTTCTCTATTCTCTAATTCCAAAATACCTATATGGAAAACCATCTTTCACATCATTTCAAATTTTCTAAAATAATTATTGGCTTTCATAATAAAATATCATTGTAAAATTATTCGTCTAAGATCCATGCTACTATTTCATCTCTATGAAAAAATCTCTTTCCAATACCCTAATGGGGTTTAATATTTCTAACCCTAACTCAATTTCATTATAATTTTTTTAATATTATTGCAACACATTAAATAAATACAATAAACAAGAAAAACAAAGAAAGATTGTTTGCCTCATTTTTATCAACTTCTTTCCAAATCCTCGACTTCAAATCCAACGGAAAACAATCTAGATCTACCCAAAAAAAAAAATCTAGATATACTAAAAATTTTCTCCCCATTTTTTCCTTCCCGCCCCCCCCCCTCCTTTCTTCCCCTCTTTTCCTCCTTTTTCTTTTTCTTTTTATTTTAAAATAGTCCTTCTACAGATAATATTTATAAATTAATATATATGAGGGCATTACATATATATATATATATAATTGGGCTCCATTTTTTATATGATTTCAATGTTAGATTAAATGCATAAAAACTAGGATTTGACTACGTACACAAAGTGATGTACGACCTATATCTTTTTCATCTTGCATTATTTTATTTCATTAATTTTCTACACTATTTTAGATTTCAAAAGATTCGATTGATATAAAATACTTATAATATACTGCTTAAACCTTCAAAGTATTTATGGATCACGACAATCTTTTAAATGAATTGAAATTGCCATGCATCTATATCCTATTTATTTTCATGTCTCCAATATCAATAAATTAATAGAGATTATGAAGGGCCCCTAACATTCTCCTATTGAAATGAAAGGTTTAAAATAATTCTCTAAAAAAGGAAGAAATCATGTTGGAATGAAATATCTGAAATATTCTGCATATCTTTATCATAAACATATATGTTATGACATGTTTTGAGACTATTTTAACCTTTAATAAAATCTATTGCATTGCCTTACACAATTTTCTTGGATTCTTAATATTGGGTCGACAACAAAGACTAAAACGCAACAACTTTAAATTTAAAGGAGACCACCACCATGTCCCTAATGTCTTGGTAAGACAGGAGGCATGAAACATGAACTCGTCTTTTGACTCCTTTCATCCACATCTTGTGTGTATATACAAGTTTTATTATTTTTTGCTTGTGTGCGGTTTTTACTATATTCTCCCTTTATGTGGGGGTTTATAGATGTCCCCTAGTATGAAGGTATTTACGGAAATGTCCCTTCTTGATTTAAGATTTGTGAATGCACTTGATTGTAATATCATTTTTTTACATTATATAAATGCCAATAAAGGGACCAAAAAGCAACAATTCAAACTTTGAGCTACTAAAAAGCAAATACGAAAATATTTGGACTAAAAAGCAAATTTTCAAACTTAGAGGAACTCAATTGCAAAACTGCCCGACGAAGTTTGTTGGTCATGGATATTGGAAATCATGCCAGCTACACGGGTTTTGACTCATACATAGAGTCATTTGTGGTGAAAGTTTGTTGTCTCTAGTGTGAATGGTGGGAAATTATTATTATCTTCCATGTGGGATTACTGAGCCTAATCGTAATATGAAATTGGATGTATTACCGCACAAACAGTTTTTTAGAAAAAAGTCGTTTACACGTTTGAGAGATCTCTACATTGATAGTTGCCAAAATTTCAAAGTCATCTGGGCACGAGTCATCTGATCGGTGAAGTTATACACTTCCGCGTTGTATGGTAGGGTATTGTTTGAAATATAAATGCGAAAAGTATCCGGATAGAAAAGAAACCTTTTCCCCATTTCTTGCATGAGAAATGCTGTGTTCACCGTTGCGAGATTAGCTTCAACGGTGGAGACCACGAGGGTAGTCCTAGCAAGGAAAAACCCACAAGCGCCGTCGGAATTAGGCGTGATACGTTACAAAGCCGCGCGGTTGAAATTTTGGAGAAGGTTTACATGGACTGGAGTTCTTTACGAAGCGGACTGCGTCAGTGAAAGAAGCTGCATTTATTAATACCGGATGCATTTCAAAGGTTGTGTTTTGCAATGGTTATAAAATTCTTAAGTTAAAATTTTTTAATTTAAAACTTTTCACTCTCCATCATTATCATATTTTTTAATCATTTTTTTCACATTTTACTATACAACTACTCTACTTTTTAATCATTTCTACACGATTACCTATATAACTAATCTATCTATTTTAACTTTATCATCTTTACTCTTCTTCATTATTTCTCTCATATCATATTATTTGATAACTTTTATTCTCCGAAATTTTTCACCAAAAGTTTTATTCATTCTTGTGTTACTGTTCACCAAAGTCAATTAAACAGTTTAAGTGCTTTTATGGGCTACTAGGTTTACAAATAAGAGGTGATGGAATACACTCTAGTGCACTTAGGTTTGGTGCACTGGGTATATTTAACTTATTTTTTGATCATTTTTATATTATTATTCATCTAAGTGTATTTAACATGTGTCAAGTTTTACTATTTTTGAAGATTTGTAAATTTTTTAGATTTTTTAAAAATCATTGATATTTTTTATAATTTAAAATTACTAAAATGCCACTAATTTTAAAAAAATCTTTAAAAAATCTACAAATTTCTAAAAATAGTAAAACTTAATACACACGTTAAATAAACTTAGAGTAGCAGTTACATAAATTTTAAAAAAAAAACTAAAAAATGGATTGTTGCACCAGGATGCATCGAACCTAAGTACACTTAAGTGCATAAGAATAGTACCCCATAAATAATAAATATCCCGTCTCTATTTCTGCCTCTCCAACAAGGTAGGACAGGGCAAGAATCCAAAGCATCAGCGAATCTAGTGTTCCATTTTATAAGTGCTTGATATAGTAGTATTTGGATTCAACTTAAAAGTGAAAGCCTAAGGTATTATAGAACATAGCAATTTGAATTAGGTGGTTCATTTTCTTTGTATTTGGATCATGACGAGAAAAACACTCTATATAGTAGAATCATTTTAAAGATTGTCTTACAATTGAGCTCTCTAAGATATTCTCACAATTTTTCTTATACAATTTTACAATCATCAACCCTTATTTCTTTATTTTTTTCCTAACAAGTAATTTCCTACACCGCCTACTGCGGGCGCTCTTATGAGTTGGGAGTGACAAATGCCACAAACGCTCATGGTATTTCGAACTCGCCTTCGCGCATATGGCAGAACGGCGCGTTACCACGATGGAACTGTCTTTGTGGCAGAAAATTTCTGTTTAAGTAGAGGAGTATTGATCCTACCCACGCACAAAGATAACTTGAGGTTCTTCATCTGCCAAAAGTATTATCAAGATAAGTGTCGAGGGAGAAACAACATTATACCCATTCAAGGTGGAATGCACGGCAACATATTAAGATACACTTCTACATCATATAATTTACAACATCTACTTCAAATTTTACATTAAAGATATCAAACCTCATGACACATCAATCCAATTTCTTCTCAAATTGAACCACATACTTTACCACTAGAGTCTTACAGAAAAATCAAGAAAAACTCTTTCCTTTAATTCCAATTTTGTTATTTCCAAGCAGAAAAGCAAGCTCTGTATCAATTTTATCTCTATAGAAAACCAACGAGCAAATCAATAGTCCTACAAAACGAAAATCCCAGTGCAGAGTTCTTTACACCTGTGTTGGCCAGTTATTATTAGCATGTTCCAAGATATCTTCAATCAAAACCGTCATGTT
>JAXCLR010000001.1:14317828-14333570 GCA_035584095.1 Annona squamosa
GAATTGGTTGGGTTTTAATGATCCTCAACGTAGCGAAAAATCCGACCGAATTCTATTTTAGTTCAATAAATTCTGCTGCTATTTCATCAAATCCTATGGTTAGATCATTTTGCATTTTTTCCTTCTTTGCTTTCACTGCTGTTGCCAACAGCTGCGTAGAAATAAATTGTTTAAAACATAAAAGAATGAAAATTTTATATATATGGCCTTCTAGCATTCAAGCTTAATGCTACCGCGGCATTGGATTGATACTATCGATCCTTATCCCTCTTGAGGTCAGCAACAACTAGCAGTGATAGGTGGGTCTAATTTTGGTCCACAATCAGTCGGCCATTTGGACGGCCTTGAATTGTTTCAATGCGTGCAACATCTATGTGATCCCCTCACGTCCATCCGCCAAGAATGATCAGTGGGCCTCACCTGTGGCCCACTTTCTTCCATTGAATAATGTCATATTCTTTTTTATTACATACCTATGTCCACATTTTGGTTTTTCTAGGCTAATATCCTTATATAAACCTATCTAATTATATATCATTGAAGTAACATTAAAATACTTAAATGGGAAATTTATCAGAAATTTTTTTGGTCAAAATTGTAAGATATTAATTTCTAATAATTCAAAAAATTTGTTTGGGTAAACTTACCCAAACTGCTTTTGTGTTAACTGTATCTTTTCCTTTGTGGAAGATTACATCTTTGTTCAAGATGTCCGATTGATCTAATTTTATTTGTTGGATTCTTTGTTTCAAAATCTTTCCAATGTAATGTAATTTGTTTTAAATTACATATCATTGGAAAGATATTGAAAATTAGTCGTTGATTAATACCTATGATCAACGACTAATTTTTAAAGTTTACGCGACTACAGTTGGTCGGGCATTTACACAATGGTACATAATTGGATCAAATGGTAATATCTTTCTTTTTATCAGAACATTTTGATTTTTTATTGGATTCTTGACTTTCGTGCACTTCATTTGATATATTTCATAATTTATCTGATGTAATTTTGTAAATTTTTTCGAAGTTTGATATTATATTTCCTTGTAATTTCCTCAACATATCACATCTTCGTCATTGTTTGCATGATGGCAATGTTATACCGTCGGGCAATTTCGGGGCAGCACAAAAAATATTATTTATTATTTAGTTTATAGATGCGCAAAACTCATTTAAATCTTGCCCCATATGAAACCTGACAAATTTCTTTTAGAAGTCAACAAAGTGGGCAAGAGTTCATCTTTATTTTCATATGAAAAAAAAAAGAAATACTCGATGGGACAAGATAGTAAGAAAATGTACATTTTTCATGTTTATTTTATTAATTTTCAAATTCACATAGGACAAGATTTTGGTGGGGTTTCCATAGCTATAAAAATTTAAAAAATAAAAAAATTTAGGCCATCCATAAATTACTCAGTTATGGGTGACGGTATGCGATATGGAGCGTTGTTTATATTTTCAGGATCGCGCGCGCGCGCACAAACATGATATAATATTATTGCGCTATGCCTTGGTTTACAATTAAGGTATGTTTTGCCATCATAGAATTTTTTATATTTTTTATAATTATCTTACTTTTGAAGTACAAATTCTATATATGTACATGAATTTTATCTCTAATTTTATTTATACTCCACCTATTTATATAAAATTCTACTTATATCCATACCATTAGGGATCCATTAAATGAGCCATTAATGCCCCTATAAAATCATAAAATGCTCATTCTTAAGTATGATCTATAGCTAAAAATCTACAACAGTGCAATTATAAAATCATATACTATTTAAGTGTAAATTTTTTGACTTTATTCAAAGCAATCTCAAAATATATTAGAGCTTAAGCATATTTATAATTTACAAAGGTACTAACAAACTCTTCAACAAAGCCCTAACAGCATAGGTATAAGTGAAATTTTAGACAAAATACGTAGGTATATTAAAATTTTTTGAAAATTCATAGGTATAATTGAAATTAGGATTAAAATTCATAGTTATACATGGAATTTGTCTTTTTTAACCAGTTCTTCACATTTTTTTATATAACTTTTTCACTTTTCAATTGTTTCTCCAATAACTACTTATACAACTTTATATCCATTTTAATTTTATTCTCTTTATTTACCTCAAAATCTTTTCTTTCGAAAGTTTTATCAAATGTCAAATATACTCTTACTTTTTTTATTTATATACTCCACATCAAATTTTAAATACGCGCGCATTTTTTTCTGATCATCAAATACACTCTCACTTAATTTCATAGAAAATTGTTATTTTCGCTTCCCTTAGTTTGAAAAATATATTATACGAATTTACAACTTTGCATTTTCTGAAAGATTAATTTTAAGTTGTCGGCTTTTCTCGGGATCTACATTATTTTTTTATTTGTATTCTATAAATTACGATATCTGATATTCAGGATCTACATTACTAGTTGGTATTGTTAGTTTGACGAAGGTAGAATCTATTTAATTATCCTTTTTTTCATCAACTGTCATTTAATCGTTTGTAATTTCTAGCTATCATCTGGTATGGCCCGTGGCTGACTAGCTACTCTTTGGCATGCATGCCACAGGCGTCTTGCATACTGTTTTCCTTGGGAGCATGGAGTTCAAAGCAACACCCTTCTAGAATATATTGGGAGAGTGAGCTGCCGGAGATATTCATGTCTATTACCGCAAAATGACATTGATTTCTATTCAAGATTGGAAAATACGTATGCGGATTATTAGAGTCAGCAAACTGGCACGCACTGTTTTAAGAACAGACCAAACCGGGCGGTTGGACCGGCCATACCGTGAACCAGTAATGTTACGGTTCACTGGTTTTTCTAATTCAATTATGATTCGACCGTAGATTTGCGCCGGTTGAACCGGAAAAACAAGGAATCGGTCACAAAACTGATTCATTGTCTGATTCGATTTTCAAAACATTGGCATAAAGCCACAGTTGTATTTATTTATTAGTTACTAATAATTATGTTAATAATTAGTATGTTAATCAAAGTAGTATGCTAACCAATATTTCTACGCACTATTGCTATGTGTCCCTGAAAATATAGGGCTAGCTCGCTATTGGGTCCCTTGAACTAAAATATATTGTTCAGTGGATCCGAACCATTTACTCTACTAGCTCATCTCTATGCATATGCCTGGGTCTGTTGGCATATATACAGGTTTTCAATATACAATACTGGTTTCAATATTGTCGAATTACCCATTTCTCGAATTGTGATTTTTCATTAAATCTACTTTAGCTATTGTCTTTCTCTATAATTAATTTTATAATTCAAAAAGTAACATGATTATTCAATACCAGCTAATTAGGGGGAACAATAAATACTATGATTATATGAATTTTGATATTCGTGAATTGTTGGTTTGAATGATCTAAAGCATCACAGTTTGTGACATTCAATTTACTGTTTTAATGACGACCTAAAATTGTCATACGCAAATATTAAGAAAAAAGCGTCAAACGCACACGCACAGATCAAATGTCCTTTTTGTTGCAAAATCTTATTGATTGAAATCATAATTACTTGAGAATACTCCATGCTAAATCATAAAAAATAAATAAACTATAAGCAGAATCACACTTGAATCTATAAGAAAGAATTCATAGAAAAGAATGTTGTTCTTGAATGTTGTGATTTTCAGTATTCAAATTAATACCTTAGGGTTTTTTGGAGAAGTCAACTATTTCTTTTCTAATTATAGAATGTTAGAAAAAATAATTGCGCATAATCGGGGATCATAACAATTTATATAAAGCATCTATCTTGCTTATTTCTAATTTACTTCATCATAAAAATAAAAATTAGAGATTAAGCAATATGATTTTTACATGCAAGAGACCTATACTTTTATTAGATGATTTAGGCTCATAAACCTTATTAGATCACTTAAAAAATGTGACAACTCTTGATGATTGGATATATATAATTATTATATATGTATGTTCAAAATCCAACACTGTTAAGACTATCATGAAGATCAAATTACTTGGATTGGCCTTAGATTTATAGTTAATCATTGCAACCCAGACCACTCTCTCTGGCATGTCAAGTGTTAAATTACTTAGGCCAATTATGGCATTACTAGCTATTTACTCTTTTGGCTTGCTTGAATATACTTTTTTATTGCCACATATCTAAAACGCATCTAAAGTACATTTTTCATTTTGTCTCAATGGATTTTAATCTGACAGTAGGAAACAATAGTCCTAAAATAAGTAAAAGACATGCTTCCCCTAAATAAAATGAGAAATAGAAGCTCCCTGAAGGTCTAAACCTCAATTAGCCAAGACGTGAGCCCAAAGTGAGCACCAATGACACTATTGTCTCGAGCATAACTCACTTCAATATTAGTCTAGGCATCTTTAGTTCAATTTTTATTTAGGATGTGTTTGGGAAATGATAAGACTTTCGATGAAAATTTTTTTGATGTAAAATTTTTTAAAATGAGAAAAAAAATGATGTTATAAGAAAGAGGTAATGATAACGAGTAAAAATAATAAAGTTAAATAGATTGGTTATATATGTGGGTAGTTGTGTAAAAATAATTTTAAAATATAATATTTATATAAGAAGAAGTTAAAAATAATTACAAATAGAATAGTTGGGAAGAGTGAAAAGTTTTTTGTGTCAACTGACACCCCATTAGTCTTTACTTTGTTATAGTCTAGTCTACTACTTAGATATTGTTCCTTTTTAACCTATTACTTTAAATGTTGAATGTGCTTATAGCCACCTCCACTTGAACCTAGAGGAGGGCTTTGTTGGTCTTTAAGATCATGCATCTCGTTAATTGAATTTCAACTCAACTAATTAGTGGGTCAACAAAATCTATGGTCCTAATTAGGAAATAATCCTACAAAATAAAAAAGTAGTACAAAAAAACAAGACAAAAAGAAATAAAGTAGACACAAATTTAAGCAGAAGACCCTTCAATATAAAGGGAAAAACCATAGGTGAAAGAGAAAAAATATGTTATCAAAAAAAATTAGAAGAGATGAAGAACTCTCAAAGGGAAAACCCTTACATCTAATACACACTATAAAAAAAAAAAAAAAAACTTTCAAAAAGACCATACCTTATCAAGGAGTACACAAGAGATCTTAGAAAATTCACACCTTACGCCTAGGAGCAAGCTCGCTATTTTATAGACTAGAGAGGAGAGCTCAAAATGTGTGAAAAACAAAATGCAATGCAAGAATATCTAACGTAAAAAGAACTTTTGTAAAATTCCAATATATTTGACTCATGGAGGGAGCTTAGTGTGCGTGAGTAGATGACTTGGAATTTAAGTCACGTCTAAAAAATCTCCACCTTGACTTGAATTCAAATAACTTCAAACAGAATGGATTCTCCGCCTTCACCATAAACTATTGCTTACAAACTTAAAGCTCCAAGCCCAAACAATGCTTAAATTTAGTAATGGGAAGAGACTTTATTAACATATCAGTTGGGTTGTCTATAGTAGCAATTTTCTCAACTTGAATATAAACATGTTCAATGACATCAAAAATGAAGTAATACCTAACAACCATGTGATTTATTCTTTCATGATACATCTGATGTTTACTAAGATGCATAGTATTATACCTATTACAATGAATGATAATCTTTTTTTTTGACCTGGATTGTGTTCACTCATTAAGCTTCTTTACCATAAAGCTTCTTTGACAATTTCAGTCAATGTCATAAGTTTTGCTTCAGTAGTAGACAAAGAAACAGTATGTTTCAACATAGCTTTCCAACTGATAGCACAATTATTATTAGAAAACACAAAAGCTGAAAGTCACATTCTCTTGTCAAGATCACCCGCATAATCTAAATCAACAAAACCTATCAAAGCACCATTAGTTCTCCTAAAATTCAAACATACATCTAAATTACTTTGCAAATATCGAAGGATCCATTTCATTGCATTCTAATGTTCTTTTTGAGGACATGACATATATCTGCTAACCATAGTAACAACATGTGCAATATTTGGACGAGTATAAACCATAGCATACATGATGCTCACTAGAATAAGGAAAACAAGACATGTACTCCATCTCTTCATCTGATTGTGGTGACAACTTTGCAGATAATTTAATATGAGCAGCAAATGAAATACTAACATGTTTGGAACCAAGCATACCAAAGCGTTGCAAAGCCTTTTGAATTTATTTTTGTTGTGAGAAACGTAATTTATTTACTTTTCTAGCTCTATGAATTTCCATTCCGAGAATCTTCTTGGTTGCACCAGGTCTTTTATTTTAAATTCAGCACCCAACTAAGCTTTTAACTTGCTAATCTCAGATATATCTTTAACAACAATAAGCATATTGTCAACATATAACAACAAATGAATTAAGGATCCATCTGGATATTTTCTGAAATAAACACAACTGTCTCTATGACTTTTAAAATAACCAGGAGTGACCACAAAAGTATGAAACTATTGATACCACTGCCTTTGTTTGAGTCTATACGATGATTTTTTTCATAAACAAACATGATCATTTTTAACATCAACAAAAAATCCTTCAGGTCGATGCATATAAATTTTCTCATCAAGTTGACCATTTGAGAAGGCTATTTTAACATCAAGTTGTTCTAATTTGAAATTTTGTATAGTGATAAAAGATAATAAAATATGTATAGAATTTTGTGTAACAATAGGTAAGAAAACATCATTAAAATCAACACTTTATACCTAACTATAGCCTTTAGCTACTAACCATGCTTTATATCTAGCATTTTCAACTCCTGAAATGCCTTCTTTCTTCCTGAAAACCCACTTGCATCAAATAACTTTATTGTCCTTGAAAGGTTTAACCAACTCCCAAGTTTGATTTTTATAAAGAAATTTCATCGCCTTATTCAGAACAATCAACCTACTTACAGATTTAGGGCAAGAAACAACATCAAAATAAGAAGAATAATCATCATTACCATCGACAGTCTCTGCATTTGTCAAGGTATAAGCAACCATACTTCCATTGGAATATTTTTTTGATTTTTTGATTTGTCCTTTTTGTCTTCCATTTGCAATGGAATACAATTCTGTTTGTGATGGACCTGCTGGCGGTATTTTTTTCTTCTAATATTTTCTTATCTTCTTGAGTAGAGCTAAGCACCTCTATTGAACTATGTTGAGAAGGTAAAATTTTAATTTCTATTTTGATTGTCTTTTCAATACCATGACATGTACTAGATGAAACAGAAGACTCCTTTACTAAATTATGCATAAAAATTCATTAAATATAATATCTCTGCTAATTATAAATTTTGGTAAATTTGGATCCAAACATCAAAACTATATCCCTTTCCCCAAAAGCATAGCCTAGAAAAATGCACTTTTTAGCTCTAGGTTCTAATTTTCTATTATTCATGTTAACATAAGAGGGACACTCAAATATTTTCAAATCAAAATAATTAACAAGATTGCTAGATCATACCTCCTCTGGAGTCTTGAGATTAATAGCTATGAAATGAGAATAATTTATCAAATAACAAGTTGTGGAAGCTGCCTCTGCCTAAAAATCTTTTGATAAACTAGCATTAGAGAGTGTATAACAATCTCTCTCTATAATTTCCTATTCATATGCTCTGCAACACCATTCTATTGTAGTGTATTGATGATTATGTGATGCCTTACAATTCTTTGCTTTTTACAGTAATGATTACTCAACATAACAGAATTTTAGATCATTATCTATGCTGAGTTGCTTCGCTTGTTGCATGTTTATTTTTCAACCAAAATCTTTCATTGTTTAAAGGTTAGAAAAACATCACTTTTACTTTTGAGAAAATAAACCCATAATTTTCTCAAAAAATCATTAATAATGTCAACATGATCTAACATCACCTTTAGATAGAATATAAGAAAGATCCCAAAGATCAAAATGAATATAATCAAGAATATCCTTAGTACCGTGAACTGCAGAAGTAAAACTGACTTTTTCTACTTTCGAAAAATACAATGTTCACAAAATTCGACTTTATTTGTACTCTAGCCACCTAAAAGACCTTGCTTTCTAAGAATCGATATGCCTTTATCGCTCATGTGACCAAGCCTCATCTGTCATAATATGGTGATGCCTAAATTTGACAGGCTAGATGAAGTAACAATTGCTCCACCTGTAATTATGATTCCCTACAAAATATACAAACTACCAAGTCGATTTCCTTTCATCAAAATAAGAGCACCTTTAGAAATTTTCATAACTCGACCTTTAGCTAAATATTTGCACCCATCAACATCAAGAGTGCCCAAAGATATCATATTTTTCTTCAAATCATGAACATGTCCTACATCAGTTAATGTTCTCACAATGCCATCATGCATTCTAATTTTAATTGTTTCTATTTCAATAGTTTTATAAGCAACATTATTTTCCATCAACACAACTCCACTATTAAAAGAGTCATATGCTTAAAACCAATCTTTATAGGGATACATATGATAAGAACAACCAGAATTCAAAATTTAGTTATTCGTTGGTTTAGACCTATCATCAGCCACAAGGATAACATTATCATTATTCTGATCTGAACTACACCAGCTTCAGAGGATGTTTTATTATTTTTTGGTTTGTTTGATTTTCTCTTTGTAGTTTCCTTTTTAACTTAAGACAATCTGCTTTAATGCGCTCTAGTTTACAACAATGATCGCAAGGACCAACATTTTTTCTAGACTTTAATCTGGATCGAGATGTATTATTGTCAAAAATTTCTTTGATTAGACCTCCCTCTAGTAATTAATCCTTCAGCCTGATTGTTATTAGAATTACCATATAATTCTTTTTCAATTTATTTTCTTGATACCAAAGCCATCTTAATTTCACTAATAGAGATTGTGTCATTTCCCCAAAGAATTATTTCTCTAATATGCTTATAAGAGGAAGGTAGAGAATAAGGTAATAACAAAGTTTGATGTTCAACCTCAATTTTAGCACCAATATTTACCAACTCAATAATAATAGAATTAAATTCATCAATATGCGATTTAATCGGTGTACCTTCTGTCATTTGAAGCATGAACAAACGTTGTTTCAATAGAAACTAGTTTGTGACATTTTTTTTACTAAATATAGAGCCTCCAATTTATCCCATCTAGCTTTTGCTGTGATTTCCTTGTTTATCTCTTGTAAAACTTCATTTGAAAGGCCTAACTAAATTGTTGATAGGGCTTTGATATCCATCTCATCCTTCTGCTCGTCATTCAAAGTAGTTATCATCTTGTCTTTTCCCAAGATGACTTTCTACAAACTAAAACTGATTTTGTGATCAAATTTTTTTTATCTCAAACTTTATTGTAGTTATCTTAATGCCTAAGAAAGAATAACAGGCTCTAACACCAATTTGTTAAGAAGTAATCCTACAAACAACAAAGTAGTTTGGAAAAACAAGAGAAAGAGAAAGAGAAATAATGTAGACATGGATTTATGTGGAAAACACTTTAATGTGAAGGGAAAAACCACAGGCAAAAGAGTAGAAAATCCACTATCAGAAAATATTACAAGAGATGGAAAATTTTCAAAAGAAAAAACTTTAAACTCAATAAACCTCACAAGAAACTCTCGAAAAGATCAAACTTTACCAAGAAGTGCACAAGAGAGCTTAGAAAATTCACATTTTACACCTAGAAGCAACCCTCTATTCTATAAACTAAAGAGGAGAGCTCAAAACGTGTGAAAAACAAGAAGCAATGCAGTAAGAATTTCTAACGCAAAAGGAACTTGCGTAAAATTCCAATACGTTTGACACGGAGAGAGCTGGCATGCGTGAGTAGACTTGGAATTCAAGTCATGTCTGATAGTCCTGAGGTTAAGTAGAGGTAGCTACAAACCTATTTAGCATTTGAAGTGATGGGAGCTCAGCATGAAGACCTATAAAGTAGTGAAAATAATAAAGAGTTCCTCTATTTACTTTTTATTTTATTTTTTCAATAATATGCGAGCCCACGTAGATGTTTTTATTGCCTAAAATTACAATTTTACTTTTAATTTTGAAATTTAATAAAATTTTCAAAACCAAAAACTACAAATTTTCATAAGTAAAATATCTTACTTCGGCCTACACGCCCATGCAAAAAAATAAAGGTAAAATTTTGGCTACTCAAGTATTCAACAGGAACTCAATAATATTCATAATTTGTTACATGCACGTTATATCCCTTAGTATTTTCTAGCTCTTAGACCTCTTCTAGCTACGTGCCAAATGTATTTGGATGGTTTATATAAACTGCAATAGTGGCTACAAATTTGGAGGGATGAGCAGGATATTTATGTTTGCTAAACAACTTCCTGTTAGCGAGTGTTGCATTCAGTACGTTCGGCAGGAATTAAGCTTGGCCAAACAAAGCCTTAATAGCATTTCTTTGAGGGAGATTCGCATCGGAAATCTCATCCTCTTTTTAAATTTGTTTTCAAACTAGTCTGCCGATCCAATCAAGCTAGAATATGGATGACTGAAATTATTAGTCAAAATTTCTTTTATTTTCTTCTTGTCACATTTAATAATTTGAAATTTTAGTTAATATTTCATTTTGATTTTTGAAAATGAAAAGACAGGCGCAGATATATGCACCCAAAAGATATTTTAATTTTACAAGTAAGAAGATCTAAATGGGACCCAAAAATGCATATAAATAATTTCTGCACCAAGAAACTAATTCTTTTACAACTTTTTTGATTGATAGATTTTCGTACATTTCACTGTTACAATTAACCTCTGAGATATTCTTTCAAGATTTTAGTATAAAGACACCATATTCCACATATCAACTTTGGGACGCAGAAGCTTCATACTTACATCAAACTCCGACCCAATATGAGGAGAAAGAAGACTCGGATTTTTGTCAAGATTTGAACCCCTGCTTGCAGGAAACGTGACAATGGGCTTACCACCAAAGCAATTCTCTTACAACTTTATGGAAAGATTGATTTCAAAATTTTATTCAAGAAGAGAATCAATGTTTGGATGTTAACCTTCTTCAATAGAGTACTATTGAGGTACTTTTTTTGGTTGGTGTAATGGAAGCTAGAAAAGGAACCATAAAAACTACTTATTGCACCAATAAAGATGGGCATATTTTTGGTCAGTTGGTTGCAGAGTTGGCACAGGGCACTGTTGGCATGAGTTTGAACCCGTAATGGGATTTTCATCCCTGAAATGGGAGTTGTAGCCTCTCGTGTGGGGAGCATTTGATTTCTCCTTTTCATTAATAGTAGTAAAAATAATTAGGGCTCTTGAGGTTAATTTGTAATATGAAATAAGAAAAAAAAAAAAAGAAGTAAGAAAAATAATGACTCTTTGAGCTTGATTGCAATACGAGTTAAGAAGATATATAATATTGTAACAACATAAAAAATAGGAATTATAGAGTTCTCTATCCATTTGATAATGAACATGGTAAAGCTGTAAAAACAGGAATCAATTATGATTAGCTAGGGAAAGTCAGTTAAATGCTCTGGCTGTGTGTTTCAAAAACTTTCATGCAGTTGATGCCTGTATCACTGTCGAGCTACTATCAATGAAAAAGAACAGCTTCTATTTATTACACGAGATGGTATAAAGCCCAACTCTTTTTGGCCTCTGCCACTCTCGTCTCACTACTTATTTCCCACGTACCTTTTTTTTTTTGGTTTTTGAGATAATTTCTCACTTACTCTTTGAGTTTTCAGCAAATTGCAACTCAAAAACATGGATCACTGGCACTCAACGTCTCCTCGAGCGCGTAGCGCGTGCTAATGCCTGGTGTGAGAGGTTACTGGTTCAACTCTGAAAGGAAGTGCTATTATCTCCCATATAAGAGTACTGTCTTCTACTATTACCTATATGGGTATTATCTATTAATTGAGCAACAATTTGGATAAATTAGTTAGGATGATTAATTGTGTTGCAAGAAAAAGAAATTTTGTAAAGTATGATTCTAAGATGAAACAATAAAAAATAGACAAAATATTAATTAAGTTATTTAATAACATTAAACTCAACGTAAACTAATGAAAACATACCTTGATATAATAAATTTGAGGACGATTAAAATTTTGAAATATAAATGAAAAGTGGAAAAGTATAAATCCAAATATTTAGAATAAAAAGAATATTCTCTTTATTTTTTTGGAAATAAGATCATTTCTTTTTTTCGGATATTTTCATTAACTAACTGACGCAAGTTTTAAAATTATCTACAAAATTATCTACAAACGTAGTGGTTATTTTGTAAAGTTGCATGGTGTCAAGTTAAATTTGATTAAAACTTTCGAAGAACCTATATATGTAATTAAAGAACTCTCATGTGAGAGTGCAATTAGAAGAGGTTGGACGGTATGGAGCCTGACCTTTATCTTAACCTATATATTTATCAAAGAGTCCTGACCTATACTGCACTGTGGTGCATAACTCTTTTCTAATTTTTTTTGAAAATTTTGGAACGCGTCTGTCTTCCTAAGCATGCAGTTTATCTACTTAGTTTCTATACTTGTTTTTTTAATATTTTAAATTTTCAAAAATAAAAACTATTTTCATGTGATGGCATGTGAAAATAGGCTTATTTTTATTTTTGAAAATTTAAAAATATTTAAAACATTACAAATTGTAAAAATATATAGAGAGTTTTCATGCTCGGCACATATATGAATTCCAAAAAATCCAAAAAAAAAAGTAAGTTGTGCACCACGGCTTCTTTGTCAAAACCTCAACCTCAATATTTTTATAATCCATTTATCATACAGAAAGGTGATTGGGTCTAGGTCTCATGTGTCCAGTAGTGGGATCCAATTTTTAATTTTTTTAATTTTTTTATAAATATGTAAATTTATATATATTTAATCTAAAAACCAAGTTTTATCATTTTTGGATGTTTTTAATTATTTTTAAACACAATGACATTTTCATAATTTTTTACATTTTTGGGACTTTCTATTTTAGAAAATTACAAAAATGTCATTATGTTTAAAAATAAAAAATACTTAAAAGCATACCAAATTAGTACAACTTGATTTTTAGATTAAAGAAACCTAACTTTACATGTTAAAAAATTTAAAAAATAACTATAAAAGGTCCCATGGTAAGACACATAGGGGATCTTATATGGTCGGACGCATGAAATCACCCCTTTATCATATTAGGTTGTAAACTAGTTTACTATATGAGTTGTAAATACATTAATAGCTGATTTTTAGAAACTATATAAAATAAACAATATGATTATGAAAATAAAGTAAATACTTTATATTTAATCTTGAATTACAACTTACATAATATTAAAATTAGTCTACAATGCCGAAATAATGAACAAAATGTCAAAATATTAGAATTTTTGTATTTCAACCCTAGTCTAACAAGTTTTACACGAGTGGGGAAGGTTAAAGAGGTAATATATCAAGTTAACAGATGTAATTATATGGGTCGAGAAATTAAAATTTTGAAACCCATTTATCTAATTTATTCAGCCAATCTGATTATTTTTAATGGTAACAGGAGATAAGTTTGGGTTCTGATGCAGTGCACTCAAGTATACTTAGCCTCATTGCACTTGGGTGCTTTAAGTAATTTTTCATTTTTTGTAAAATTTTTTTTACGACTGTTAATTTAAATATATTTAACATGTGTATTAAGTTTTACCATTTTGAATATTTTTAAATTTTTTATTTTTGAAAATCAATGATATTTTAGTAATGCTAAATTAAAAAAATTCTAGTAATTTTAAAAATAAAAAATATTTAAAAATATCAAAAAATAGATTGACTTAATACTCATGTTAAATATACTTACATTAATAATTGTGTAAAAAATATTAAAACATAAAAAGATAAATTAAATGCATCTAAATAGATTGACGTGAAGTGCACACAAGTGCATTTAGCAGCTCTTGCATAAATCTTCTCCCAAGTAGTTTCCAATTGGCAAAGTTTTCAAGCTTGATATTGAGTGAAAAAGAGGGGTGATTGGGTATATCAGACGCATGGCTGTCCCTATGTGTCTGGCCAAAAATCCTATTTTTTATTTTTTTATAAACATGTAAAACTAAGTGTATTTAACTCATAAACTAATTTTTACTATTTTGGATGTTTTTATGTATTCTTTTTATTTTTAAACACAGTGGCATTTTCGTAATTTTTGAGTCAGAAATTACGAAAAGTGCCACTATGTTTAAAAATAAAAAATACTTAAAAACATCTAAAAATAATAATAATCGATTTATAAGTTAAATATACTTAACATTACATGTTTTTTTTTTTAAAAATGGGTTACGTAGTAGGACGCATAGGCCCGGCCGTGTAGGATCATGAGGGTATCTGTACAATTGAAGAGGTATGTCAGGATGTGTCAAACATGTGTTTATAAATGTAAATAACATAAAATTAAAAAAAATATATAAAGAAATATTATTTAGATATTATACATAAAATATATTTTATAATACATATAAAATAGAAATCAGGCTCGGGTTTTTCGGGTTCGAGTTCACTTGATCCTTAACCCTATACCCTATCACATTTACAAATCGAGTTCTTCGGACTTAAGTTATAAAAAAGTGAGTTATAACACCATTAGATATTGCGTTCGGCAAGCTGGGTTCGTGCTCAACCCATACCAAGTTCCATCCCCCACATAGAACAGGAGATTTGGCCTCCCTTCTTTGTTTTGTGTGGGCAAACAAAACATATAATAAGGAACTTCCCACATAGAACGGGAGATTTGGCCTCCCTTCTCTGTTTTGTGTGGGCAAACAAAACATATAATAAGGAACTTTTCAAATCGATGATGATAAAAGTTGAGGAAAGCAAAGAACAACTACTACTTTTCTAATTTAGGAGAGAACCTCTGCCGGATTTCCACCGTCGATGAGGAGGACAAATGGCGGGCAATGGATGGCCGACCCTCGTTATATGATAGGCAACTGGTTCTCCTAATTAACATCAAGGACCCGGTAGATCCTACGAGATTAACCATTTCAAAAACACCATTGTGGTTACAGTACTTGGTCTTCCATTCCTCGTCGACAAATCGATTGTGGACAAAATGATTCGCCAATTATTTGAGGACCATCTGGAAGTGGTGGCAGCATATGTAGTGTTGAAAGTGAGGGTGGTTGTGGATGCTACGGAGCCACTAAGAAGAGGAATCTTCATCAAAGTGGGTTCTCGAAATCGACAACAGATACGTTTCCAATATGAGAAACTTTCCATGTTTTGCTATGTTTATGGACTAACGGGTCGCATTAACAAAGATTGTAGTGAATACAGAAGTAAAGGGACACAATTGGCAGATGTTGATATGTCATATGAAAATTATCCTCGGGCAGGGACCAAGTCGATGGGTTTGACGGAGGAATATAGAAAAGGTGATTGGATGGAGACTAGAAAGTATTTGGTTGATGAATCCTCAAGTTGTGACTGGGATTTAAATGTTGTTGAGCAGAGAAGGGATCTGGAGAGGGCTGTTGTTGATTTTACTGAAGCATAAGAAGGACATCGTCGGGGGGTCGAGTGCAGCTAGGGAACGAGAATGTCCAGAACACGGCTATGAATATGGTGGTTGCGGCTGGGAATTCAGTGGAGGGGAGAAGCAAAATACAAAATGCGATTAATTATCAGGGAGGGATTACCATATACAGGGGAGACGCTACATTTGGTCGTCCAAGGGAGATGAGGCATCTGTGGGCAAGTGTGGAAGGAACTCAGAGCATTATTTCCATTGCATTTACTTCCAAGAGCACACGTAGAAGGCA
>JAXCLR010000001.1:14345803-14355860 GCA_035584095.1 Annona squamosa
ATTGAAGAATAGGTTCCGGTTGACTTTTATCAACTCATCAGTTTCAGATTGTGATCGGTTTAACGAATTAAAGAGACATTTTGAATGGTGAAAATTTGCGGGATCATAAGAAATAGAAGAGAGAATATTTTGATAAATATATGATTGATAAAAATAATAAAAATATATAAATAAATTTGTTGGAAGTAGTTGGTACGGAAAATAATTACAACATAGGGGTAAAGGTAGAAAAATAGTGCGGTTAATAAAACAATTATTGCCCTCGGGAAACGACCCCTAACTTAAATAAATAGTAATGGACAGCTTCCCACTCTTGCCAATTTCCAAACGACCCCCGTCTTAAATACATAGTTATGGATTGACTATTATCAATCCTTCAATCAACATATTGGTCTATTAAATCTGCCTAAGCTGGTAACCCATTAACAACCTATCACCAGAACATGTAAATAAAATATGATATTGCTATTTTTTTGTTTAGTAAATATTTTAATGAAAATTTCAGTAATTAATGTACTACGCTCCGTTGTGAATGATTTATTTATTTTATTTTATAACAAAATTATTTTTGACACATGCACAATTTAGTATTGCATTGTTTATGGAGTAAGATAATATGAAAATTATTAAATAGATGTACAACTTGTTAACAATCCACTATTGAATCAATTATAAATAAAGATGGATTGAGATTTTATAAATGAGTAAATAAATAGATTAGGATTAAGATTTTATTACTAGAATTAGGATTAAGATTTAGCCCGTCTAACCTAATGGTTTACACCACTAATTGTAAAGTTGAATAGGTATTTTTATATGTGGGGCTCTATGGTGGTAGAAAAGAACAACAACTTTCTAACTCTTTCCCACACATTTTTCATAAATTTTATAGTTGAACAACCTAGCTATATTAGTTTTTCTGTTATTATGTCTACATTTTAATTATTTTGCACATATTTTCTTTTAAGTATTCTATTTATATTTTATCTTAATTCATTTTACTCATAATCATTGCATTTGTAGAACTTTGTACACATATCAAATATACTTAGATTAATAGTTATATAAAATTTATCAAAAAATAGAAAAATGAGTTAAATGTACCGAGGCTAAGTGCACTCAGGTGTATTTAGCCATTTACAATAAAAAGGCTAATTAAATGGGACTTTCTTTTAAAATTACAAAAAAAGAAGTCATCTATTACCAAGGAAGTAAATTTTCGGTAAAAGTTACCATTTAACATTTAGCATTTAGCATAGAATTTCTATTGGTAAATTGCAAAAAAATTTAAAAGAAAATTTAAATGATTTATAGATAAAATAAATTTTAATATCCTAAAGGCAAAGGAAATCCACAAGTAGAATTAAAAATTGCATAGTAGATGCCAACACTTAAGTAGAAAAGTCTTATGATTTAAAAAAATTAAAACGATGAAGAAAAGCTTATATATTTTGACAATTATTAAAAGTTTCAAATGGTTATTAATTATTGGAATTTAAAAAACTAACAAACAGGTTATTATTTAAATTTTCTGCTACCGAATAGTAATATTTTTTCTGCTACATGCATGATTCAAATTAAAATATTTATTACTATTATATATTTAACGATTAAGATTTTTTAACTACTTAAAAATAAAAAATTGTAAAAGGGTTAATTTCCGATTTAACGCCTTTTTTCTAATCTATTGCAGAATAGAACCGAAGTCAATTATTAGCAATGAATTATGTTTCTTATTACTAAAGTACTTCAGCAACAAACTTTTAACAACAAAGTGACAATAAAATTATATGATTGCTAAACTTATTTACGGATGAAATTTTGACTTTTAGCAATAGATAAGGTTTGTTACTGAAATATAATATTCTCTTTGCATTAGTGAAATTTAATATTATTAAATAAGAACTTAATGCTAAAACTGAACAAAAGAATATGGTAAAAAAATCTCCATCACCGTCTTTATCATTCCATTAATAAACACTTTCCGTGACTATCTTAATTCATTTTGATGATTTGTTAATTTTAACTGCATAACAATTTTACTTTTGCTTACTGTCGCTGATATGTTTAATTATTTTATATTCCTGTAACTATGATATCAATTTTATTCTTTTTTATATTGACATCGATTTTATCTTATTTTATTTAGGTTCTGCTTTTATGAAATTTCGTTTTTATAGAACTTATATTCTTTTTTCTGACCTTAATGATTAATAAAAGTCTACTTCATTTATTTATTTAGTATTATTTATTTATATTATAATGGAAACTTTATCATTTTCTTAGTATTATCATATATAAGCTTCATTTAAAAATGTGTAAAATTGATATAAGAAGTTGACTGATGCTTTGTATTACTTTTAGATATACGCTTTTAAAATCTACATCGTTTGAAATATCTTTACTAAATGGATAAATAATTTTATAAAACTAATATATATGTGAATTTATTTAAATATTTTCATAATTTACATATAAATATTCATTTTTAGGAAAATGTGTTCCATGCATTTTTTTATTCAGATTTATACAATATGACAATTGGTATTATAATCAAGTATCTTCATAATCCTTTCTTAAAAAAAAAAAAAAAAAAAACATTCATAACCCTTATAGCGTGAATGGAATCTTCTATAAAACCGCATATACTAGAGGAACTTTATATAAAACTTCCTCACTAGGAAAATTGTAAAATCACCCCCACAAACTTTTGAAGAGACTATAAAAATTACCTACATCAAGGTGGGCAGCAACTTTTCAATCCGTGCCCGTTTGAAAATCCGGCAACGGAGTCGATAGCAAATTGTCATGGCCCCCTCCCATGGGAGCCCAATCATACTGTTGATTTAGATGAAAGTTGATCTCCCAGTTGAAAATGGATGAAATTTTATGATATCAATTAGCTGGTCTCATTTTCCTTACCCCTAATAATTTCCTCTGTCACCATGCATTACTTTTTTATTTTTTAGATTTTTCCTCCACTATTTTTTCTTTCTTTCTTTCTTTCTTTTTTTGGCTCATTAACGAATACACCAAATATTTTAAAATGTCTATATTCAGGCTCATTAGGACATATTGGTACCATCGACCATTTCTAGAACCTCGTTGGCATGGAAGCATGAGAGGTTATTACATAGAAAAGCAGGTCGAAAAAACTGAAATTGAAACAGTAGTAGTTTTTTCATAATAACATGCAAAATGAAGCTGTTGTTAGTGATTAGTGGAAAGCAAGGCGCTTTTGCCATGCAAACACACACAACATAGAGAATTTCGATGGTTTTACTGTATGCCTATTCGATCAATGAAAAGAATAATTCACTACTTAAATAACATAATTATAATTTTCCTTTAACTAGCAATAGATTGCTCTTCACTCAGAATCTCACACCAAGATTCTCATTCTCTGTTCTCTAGGATGCTAACCTCATAAACACATACATATTAATAATTCTTATATATGCACAACGAATAAATAGAATAAAAAACACACCCCAACAAATCTCAAACTTGATTTGAATTTTGCACACAGAAAGTTAACAAACTCATATAGAAATCCATATCCTCAACCATTCTACACACTTTAGTATTCATTCAACCATCCTCAAACTTACATGGTCCATCACATCTCTCTTGGGTGTCACATACAGCTCACCTCCATCACATGACTTTCAATGGCTTCACATCTCTCACCATGTCATATGATCTCTATTAGAGTCTTTTGCTGATTATAAAACTAGACATTTGAGTTGCACTTGTACTAGCAACATGAGATCTCATAGAAACTCCACCAGTCTTCATATTGTATGCCATTCTATATAGGCTTCTAGTCTTTTGAACTTTCATTACAGCAATAGCTTCTTTTGTTACCTTGAGAACTCCACCTCTAACAAAAATTTCATACCCTTTGGAGTCTAACATTTCCGAACAATTAAAATTCTGCAAATCAAAAATATGCTTTACATTAGCCAACACTCAAACAACTCTATCAAATCTGCAAATTTATTATAGGAATACCAATAACTCTGCTCTCTGTCTTGTTTGTCACTCTTTTAGTATCACTATCTCAATCTTTCTACGTACAAAATTGTTCCTTAGTTGCATGCTTGTAAAAAGAATATCTAAAATCTAATCATCAGCACTTGCACATACTTTGATAGTTAGCATCACATTGCCATCGTAGTTTTCGACAATTGAAGAATAATAATATGATTTAGGTTCATTGGCTTCTCTTTTTCTTTTCTTGTCTTTGATTCTATTTTCACTTATGATAAACTCTCTTTTTATGTCTTTCAGCAAACAAT
This sequence comes from Annona squamosa, assembly GCA_035584095.1. NCBI lineage: Eukaryota > Viridiplantae > Streptophyta > Magnoliopsida > Magnoliales > Annonaceae > Annona > Annona squamosa. Next base: position 14,350,105 of record JAXCLR010000001.1, read on the forward strand.
ATTTTTAAAGTGTGTTTGGAAAGTTATAAAAACTTTAGATAAAAAGTTTTTAATATAAAAGTTATTTTTTTTATAAAAATATAAAAGTTATTAAATTGAAAGAAAATGATATAATATGATACGGGTGATAATGAGGAGTCAAAAAATAAAGTTAAAATAGATAGGTTATATGTATGGGTTGTTGCGTAAAAATGATTAAAAAGTAAGATAGTTGAATAAAAAGATGTGAAAAATAGTTAAAAAATAGAATAATTATAGATAGTAAAAAGTTTTAAATTGACTTTTTTTTTTGGCTATTGGCTAAACACATCCTTATATGGTTTGAATGAACTTTTATTCTTTTGTAACACTTTGTCAACCAACACCTCTTCTGATTGATGGATGCTACCTGAAACCAACAAGGACCAATCAAGCTTAGGAAAAATTAGTAAACCAATAATTACATCTCGTAGATAATAATGAAAAATTACATCTATCTCCTCCACATTCATTAAAAATTCTTTAACTATTGTTATTGCACTATGTAAATAAAATAAATTATTCTTATTTTCCTCAAAATCACCATCATTATTAACCATACATTATCTCTATAGATATTAGCTTTTTGCAAAAGTAGTCCTTACTCATCTATACATTAAATAAAATGTTATCTAATCTCGATCTTGTCCTCTAAAAACATCAACATAAGAAAACATGAATTCTAGCCAACTCAGTAAGTAGGATAATGGTAAAGCTCAAATATTAACCAAACAAACATCATTTTTACAAAATAACTCAAACATTAGAATCTCTAAAATTCATATGTTCATTCATACTATCCTCATGCAAGCACTTATGCTCTAAACACTCATGTAATGCAACTGCTCATTGTTGCCCTTCATCATCATTAGCCAAGTCTTCCGACGCACCGGGTAAACTCATCATTTAATATCATATATGACTACACTATAGTATACCATAACTACTCCTATTCTCCACAACGCTCAGAGAATCATTGTATGCAATACTCAATATGCAACAATGTACTCATTCATCATGCCGGTGCTTATATGCTCATTTTTAAATATATACATTTAACTCAAATAATTTACTTGCTAAAAAATTTTTATAAATCCATCATCAATTCAAAATAAAATTTTCATAATGCTTAACTCAATTAAATAATTAAAGCCAAGAAAATCATACATTTTAAGAAAGAATTTTTTGGGTATGTTTGGCAATTGTTAAAAAATGTTAAGTTAAAGTTTTTCAATCTAAAACTTTGCACTTTCCACAACTATCATATTTTTTTAATTATTTTTTCACATTTTTCTATACAACTACCCTACTTTTCAATCATTTCTACACAACTACCCACACAACTTACATATTTATTTTAACTTTATCATCTTTACTACTCAACATTACCCCTATGATTCACATCATTTGCCAATTTTTACTCTTCAAAATTTTTTATCAAAAGTTTTATCCATTCCCAAATATATCCTTCATAAGATAAAACATCCAATTCATCATAAACATCCGTGCCGGAATAAATATCCATCAATATCCATAAGCATTCAAATAAATGAGAAAATTTCCTATTTACCTTTTTGCGCAAAATTTCCAAATCTCCAACTTCGGATTTTATAAGATTTCAATATTTTTCACTTTAATCTAAATCAAAATAATAATAATATTCTTAAATAATATTTCCAAAATAATTTTCTTTAATTTTATCCTCAAATACTTTTTGCTTCTTTCTGTAAGTCCAAGACACCTATTTGGATACACCCATCTTTCACATCATCTCAAAATTTCTAAACTAATTATTGTCTTTTGTAATAAAATATAATTCTAAAATCATCCATCTTAGTCTTATACTTATATTTCACCTTCATGGAAAAATCTTTTCCTCTACCCTATTAGGGTTTCAAATTTTGAAGCCTAATATCTCAATTTTATTCTAAATTTCTTCCATATTATAGCAACATATTAAATAAATGCAATAAATAAAAAAGAAAAATTTTCAAATCTCCTAATTTCAAGCCCTACCCAAGAAATCCAAATCCACCCTTAGATTTTCTCCCACCTCTTCCTCCTCTCTCTCTCTCTCTCTCTCTCTCTCCTGACTTTTTTTGTTATTGTGAGTTTTTCTTTCTTCTAGAACAATTTCGTATTTTAGGGTTGTTAGAATTTTATAAAAGTTTCAAAAGAATCTCTCTACTAATCTATTCTAAAATAAATCCTTGTGGAGAGGGTTTTACATTTTACTAATCTTACAAAAATTTCATCCTCGAAGTTTAATTTAAATGTGTTATAAACATCTTTCATTTGAATATTAATAAACTAGCATTAAGTCTCAATGAAATTTCAGCAATTCAAGCTAATTTTGACTATTTATTTCACAATAAAATTAAACAATCATCTTTCATAAATATCAATTCTCTCTCCAATAATCTCATGTATTCTCAAATGCATTAACAAGTAAATTATTGGAACAAAATTTAACGTCTCATACTTTAATAATTGATTATAACATCAAAAGAAAAGCTTTGGGTCTAAAACCTACTCACCTTACATAAAGTATTTGTTTCTCAAACTCGTATATTAGTTCTTTTTGAAATATTAACTAAATTTGCTCCCTTGAAGTAACTTTAAACAATTTTTCTATTATTCATTAGCTAGTATCCATATACATATTAATAGAACAACAATATGATAAATACCATTTGTATTTATCCTCAATCAACTATATCAATAATTAACCACAAACCTCACTCCTATTTGAAAATCAGCTTAATTCAACTGCTCATATTCATGCACTTAGCTGTTTAACTTTACTTCCTCTTTAGGTTAATGGCCTATAGACTGAAATTGCTCTCATTGCATTCGTGCAAGTCCTTAACCATAACTTTAATTTTAGTCATCTTTCTCATATCATGCTCATTCATTCAAATATTATGTTCTTGATATGCTAAACCATGTTTCTCAAATCTAAATCAATGGTATAAGCTGAAATCACTGTACAAATAATTCAAACATGTTCAATACCAAATAAATCACATAAAATCCGTTAAAATAAAATTCCATCAAACTTACATCAAAATATCATGGCATGGCCTGTCACGTACGTAGGAAAACAAATAATTTCTCAAAACTTAATTCAAATCTCATACTTATAGATTGAAAAAAACCCTACTTACCTTATATTTGTAAGCTAAACCTTTCTTCTCAAATTTTATCCTCTATAGTAAAACCTGAAATCCTTATCATTAAAACATGCACCAAAAATTCATCAACATCTATTTACTACATTTAATACACATGATTTATACCCAAAACCAAAATCATTCAGATAATACAATCCTTTGCTTACTTATAGATATACATTAATAAAAATGCACTTTATGATCTCCAATCAAACAACTATAATTGTACACTTTTTGTATTCTAAATCTATTATAAAACCTTAATTTTTACCATTTAAAATATCATATTAAAATAGCTATAAATTCCTAATAGATTTAATATATCATCATTATTCCAATTGAGTCATTTATCAACATGTACATTGATAATATAAATATGACACTGGATGAAAGTAACGGTACAACTATGATCTTCTCAACTCATTTATGTATTTATATAGTTTGATTTTATATCAATTATCAATTATCAATTAAAGCACCACCTAAAACAACCCCGGACATTACTGGCCAAAAGCATTTTTATAATAAAATATTAATATTTAAATATTATGATGCTCGAAATCCAGGACACCACATGTACATTTAATATTACATAATATTCACTTGATCACCTACCTCCATAACCTTGGAAAGCATCACGTGAATAAAACGCCCTCTTAACTTTGTTTAGGTGGTAGAACAACGATGTTTTATTAAGACCATATAAAATATGGGTTATTCCAAAATGTACCTACTCCGTTTTACCTTAATTCCAAATATATTTACTACGTTTTTATAATTCTAAATATACTCACTACATTTGTATTTAATCCAAAAAAGCCAATTCCATAAAAAATCATTAGTTAATATTTTATTAAATACCCAAAATACCCCTATTATAAAATAATAAACGATGAAATGAAGAAAAAGAAAATGAAATTAAGGCTCTTAAAATTTAGAATTCATGTGAAATTAGGGCATTTGTGAGTTATAACATTCAATTTTTTCAATTGTGTCCTAAATTTGAGGAGCATATTAGTAATTTCATATATTCTCTAAAGACATTAACTTATGAAATGAGCATTTTTGGAATTAAATGCAAATGTAGTAGGTACATTTGGAATTCCCATCAAAAAATATACAATCGGACTATTTACATAGCCCATAAGAGTAAATATTCCCAAATGTCTATATCACTCAATAATATACGATATAATTATCAACTTGGGTAAACAAAATTACATCAAGAAAAAATCATTTTACATCAATTGCAACCAAAAGCAAAAGGAGCTCATTACCTCCATTATATTCAAGCCTTCAACAATCTCAAGATCTCTACCTATTTTAATCGTCAAATGCTAATGAAAAGCTTAAAGTGCAGAAAGGTCCTGCCTTCCTTTTATCATGAGGTCATCCACCTCTTCTCACCCGCTCTCCTATTTTAAACCTATTTCTCTCTCTGCTTCCTTTAAACGTGGTCTATTTTTCTCTACCTAATTCATTCTCCTTAATGCATGCAATCAAGAATTCCTATTAAATGAAATTTTATCAAATTTATCGCGACATTAAATCTATACTAGCAATTACATCATAAATTCATAGTTTCAACTTGCTACTAAGCATCATTGAAAATGCATAAATCAATATTAACACAATATCAAACCTTCAAAAAATCCAAACTTGAAACAAAGAACTGCTAGATAAATATCTTTCTTCATCAACTGTTAAAATTCTCCGTATGCTAATATCTTACCAAACAAAATCCATTGACTAAAATTATTTAACTGATTAAATTTAATGGTGAATACTCCTTGCAATTCCAATTTAATAATTATTTCTAACTTTCATTTTTGTTCCATCATATTGAAAAGGTAGGGCCCATTTCTCGTTTTCTCCTCTTTAACATGAAAATTGCTAAAGCTTTCACCTCATCTTAGCTCGGATACCATTTTGATGACACCTCATCGATTAGCACCTCCTTTGACTAGTAGTCACTGTTGGAAACAAGTATTTGAATCAATGGAAAAATAAGCAAAGTATATATTTTGATGATTAACAACTCGATTTGAGTAAGTTTTGGCTACTAACATGTTTGGTGAAATGTTTAAAGGATATAAAAATGAAGAATATGAAGCATGACAGGTCAAGTTGAATGCCAAGTCGACTCCAACTTTGACTTCAAATGCTATTTTTTGGCCAGCGTTGAAAATGAGGAGCAAGAGCTGCGGAAATCACACTCAAAGTCAACTTTGCATACGACTTGGGTGAAGTCACAGACTAAGTTGACTCCAACATCGACTTCAACTGCTAGCACAGAATTTGAAAAGTGAAGTCGCACACCCAAGTTGACTTGACATACGACTTGAGTGAAGTTGGAAACCAAGTCAGCCCAAATGTGAGGACCAAGTATTTTATTTTATTTTTATTATAATCCTTCTCTATTTATGATGTAACTTATTAACATGCTAGTAGAAATTTATGATGTTAATTGATACATAACATATATGGACACGACATCTAGGGGATGTATAGCGCATATGTACATGTATTATGATTTTAGCACATTGACTATAAATTTAAAAGTGT
>JAXCLR010000001.1:14360646-14373772 GCA_035584095.1 Annona squamosa
TCTATGCACCGAAATTCGACTACTTAACCTGTCTCATCCTTTTACTCATCGGGTCACATTCGACCCACTCATCCCATCCGACAGACTCCATATCCAATATTGGCATATTTATATGCCAAGTCCCAATTTTTCAATCTCTATTTTTGATCAATTGACAAAAAGAGAGAATAGTTGAGTGAGTTTCTAGTTTTAGGAATCGAGTCTTGGGTTGGGTAGTTTGTACCTATAGGTTTGCATTTTTTGTTTTTTGTATGAAATATTTTGATTATACATGAAATAGTTTGTTTATGCTCTATTTGTTTATGTTCTATTTTTGTATGAAATTGATTGAATGGTGAAATGCTTGTGTGAATGGTTTGAACTTGTGATTTATTTAAGAAATTATTGGAAATGAAATATGTAAATGTTGAAAATGGAATATGTATGCTAATTTCATTAAGTTAAAAATGCAAATGACCCATGATTATCCTAAAAATGCCAAAACAAGATAAAATGGTATGTTTTTAAAGGCATTGAAAGGTATATACCCAAATCGGTTTTGTTAATCATCAAAAATGGGGAGATTGTTGGAAACAAGTGTTGGAATCAATGAAAAAATAAGCAAAGTATATGTTTTGATGATTAACAACTCAATTTGAGTAAGTTTTTGCTACTAACATGTTTGGTGAAATGTTTAAAGGATATAAAAATGAAGAATATGAAGCATGACAGGTCAAGTCGATTCTCAAGTCGACTAAGGCATCGACTTAGGCCAAGTCGATCGCCAAGTTGATTCCAACATCAACTTCAAACACTATTTTTTGGCCAGTGCTAAAAATGAGGAGCAAGAGCTGCCGAAGTTGCACTCAAAGTTGACTTTGCATGTGACTTGGGTGAAGTCGAGACAAAGTCGACTCCAGCGTCGACTTCAACTGCCAGCAAATAATTTGAAAAGTGAAGTCGTATACCCAAGTCAACTTGATATACGACTTGAGTGAAGTTGGAAACTAAGTGAACCCAAATATTCGACTTGGATCAAATGAAGATAAATCAAAACCAAAATAAGCAGGTTTACATGAACAATCCAATCTAGATTAAGGAATGATTATTTGAACATCTCCATGAACTCCAAGTTTCAAGTATTCAAGTTTTCAAGACACAGAGCTAAAAGATTTCAAGATAAGATGACCATACTAAATTCCAAGTGAAAGAAATCAGTGGAAGAACAATTAATATGAAGAAAATCAAACAACCAAAGTCATCTCCAAGGATTTCAAATTCATCTAGCAAGCAAAAAAATGAAGTCGCACCGAAGTCGACTCCACCTGCGACTTGAGTCAAGTTCAAGTCCAAGTCGACCTGAAATAGGGACTTGGAATATTGCTGAAAACTAAAGTCACACCCAAAGTCGACTCCACCTACGACTTGAGTCAAGTTCAGGACCAAGTCGACTTGAGGAGGCACTTGGAGCTTGCTTAAACCCAAAGTCGCACCCGAATTCGACTCCAGTCTGCGACTTAGGTCGCAACGTTCAAAAAAATTGAATGTTGGCGCATTTAATACGCGCCACCAACCCTCAAACGTCCAAATTTCTTCCACCATTATAAATAAACACTCAAATGAACATGAAAAGAGGTAGAAAAAGAAGATACTAAGATCTAAATTCCAGTTTCTCCTAGCTTTGAGTGATCTATATAAGTTTTGAAGGAAGAACGAGCTCCAACTTGCTACATGCTTCAACGCCGATCGAATTCTTTCTTCTATGAGTTCTTCCATGTGCTATAAATTGCCTACACAAATTGTAAAGTGTAAATCTCTTTTCTTTTAATCTGTTATTTGGTTTTTCATACTTGGTTTAATATTGGTGTTTCAAACCAAGTGATAGCAAAGTAACGTTATGACTTGAGTGAGATCGTCACCTACTTGTGCTGTGAGTTGTTTATGCCCCCTAGAGCTAGAATCTAGGTATTTGCGAAATATATAGTAGAACCCAAGTCACAAGAGGTGTGAGCTTGGAAGAGTGGAGTAGGAAAGGTTGTCCAAACCACCATAAAATCTTGCCCGTTGATTTATATTTTTGATTTTATTATCTTATTATCTTCCATTTGTTTCATTAATGGAGACTGAACTAAACCAGGGTAAATTTTCTGTTTAAGAGAAAAAAATTTAAATACCTAATTCACTTCTCTCCTCTTGGTTATTGTCATAGACTCGGGACCAACAATCGCAACCTAAAACCAACCAAAATCGGTCAAGCTGAGGGAAAATTAGTAAACCAATAACTACATCTCTTAGATAATAATGAAATTTTACATCAACTTGCCCCCATATTCATTAAATATTCTCTAACAGGTCTTACCACTCTACTTAAATAAAATAAATTATTTTCATTCTCATCCAAATTACCATCATTATTGACCACACATCAACTCTATAAAAATTAAATTTTACAAAAGTATTCCCTACTCATCTATGCATTAAATAAAATGTTCTCTAATCTCAATTATGTTATCTAAAAAGATCAACATAAGAAAATGTCGATCCAGGCCAACTTAGTAAGTAGGGTAATGGTAAAACTCAAATATTAAATGAAACAAACTTTGTTTTCACAAAATAACTCAAACATCAAAAATCTCTAAAATTTATATGTTCATCCATACTATGTTTATGCAAACACTTATGCTCCAAATGCTAATGCAATGCAAATGCTCATTCTTGTCGATCTTCATCGTCATCATCATCATTCACGTCTCCCAGCGCATCAAATAGACTCATCATCATTAAACATCCTACACATCTATACTATAATATGCTGTAACTCCTCTTAATCTTTGACTCACCTAGAAAATTATCATATGTCATGCTTAATATGCAACAATGCACTCGTACTTTAACACTATAACAGCTAACCTTCCCCCTTAGCTAAGGGTTGTAATATTTCACTAGAAAATCTGGAAACATCTCCCCATGACAATGAGGCTAAGTGGTTAGATAGCATCATCCCGTACAAGCATCCTCATATCATATTGTCTATTATAATATCTAACATAAAATTATGAAAACTAAATAAAATAAATCATTCAAATCTACTCAACTCATCTACATAATCAACTACATATTAACTTTACAATAAAATAAGTTTTACAAAGCAGCCCTCACTACATTACTCATTTATGTATCAACTAAAATGTTAAATTAAACTTAAATTACTAATTATAATAATAACCTATGTCTATCTTAAGAGGCCAGGATCTCTCCTCACTTTTATTCTAGCACCAACCCTAGTTTAGGCTCCTACCTCGGTGCTATTATCTAAAAAAATCAACATAAGAAATATAAATTCGGGCCAACTCAATAAGTAGGATAGCAGCAAAACTCAATTATTAAAGTAAATAAACATCATTTTCGTAAAATAACTCAAACGTTAATACCTTTAAACTTCATATACTTGTTCATACCATGCTCATATAGGCAACATACTCTAAATGCTCATGTAATGCATATGCTCACCCTCCACATCACATCCATGTTATCCCAGCACCCTAGGTAGGCTCATCATCAACAAACATTTTGCACGATTATACTGTAGTATACTGTCACTTCTCTTATTCTCCCGCTCGCCTAGAGAATCATTACATGTCATGCTCGATATGCAAAATGCACTCGTACATCAGCTCATATACTCATTCTAAATATATTCTAGAAATTTATATAATTTACATAATTCGAACCTTATCATAAAGTCGTCATTGCCTGGAAATAATTTCTTAAGCTAGTCAACTCAAGTTAGCAATTAAAGTCATTAAAATATACATCTTAAGAAAGAAATTTGTATTAAAAAATCTCAAATAAAACATTCAAGTTATCAAAAAACAATCATTCCTAAAAAATAACCATCTATCAACATCCATAAGCTTCTAAATAAAAGCAGAAACATCTTACTTGCCTTTTTACAAAATTTCTAAATCTCCAAGTGTGGGCTCTATAAGATTCCAATATATTCTTTCATTTAATCTATACCAAAACAATAATAATATTTCTTAACTAATATTCTAAAAATAATATTCTTTGATTTTGTCCTCAAATACCCTATTTTCCAAATTCTCAAATTCTACACACCTATTTGGAGGCATCCATATTTCACATTGCCTCAAATATTTAAATAATAATTATATTTCATCCTAAAAATATCCTCCTAAAAGTATTCGTCTAAGTTTCATGCTTGTATTTCATCTTCATGAAAAATTTTCATTTTTTACCCTATTAAGGTTTTGAATTTCCAACCCCAATATCTTAATTTTATGCAAAATTTCTTCCATACTATCACAATATATATTAATAATGCAGTAAATAAGATAAAGAAAGAAAAATTAAAAAGAATTTGCTGACCTTAATTTCTACCAACTTTTTCCAAATTCTTTAACTTTAACCCCAACTCAAAAATCCAAACCCACTAGACGCTAACATTCTTTTCTTCCTTGTCCTCCTCCTCTCTCTCTATTCCTGGATTCTATCCCTTTTCTTCTTCTTTTTCGCCCCTATCATGTCTTCCTTCTATGCTTTAGCCATTTTTGGTCCATTTTTTTTAACAATGGCCAATCTTAGCTTTAGGTAACCAAAATGTTTTTCTAGTTTTTTAAACAACACTTAGCTTTAGTAAAATTTTAAACTAATCCCTCACTAATTATAATTTATAAAAAAGTACATTTTGAGGGTTTTATGTCATACTCACCTTATAAATAGTTTCATCCTCGGAACTTGCTATGATAGAAGGTTTAAATAATTGGCACGCATGTCCTCTTCTCGCTCCCGAGTTGTTTTCTCTTTAGAATAGTTATTCCATTGGACCTTTACAAGTCTAATCTCCTTGGACCTTTACAAGTCTAATCTCCTTGTTCCTCAATTGCATAACTTTATTATCTAAAACACGAATTGGCCTTTTATCATACTTCAAGTTATCTTTAACAAAGACCTGCTCTGGCTGCAAGATATGAGATGAATCTGGTTTATTCTTCCTCAATGTTGACACATGGAATACATTGTGAACTCCGAACATCAATGGGAGTAATACTAACCTGTATACAACCTTTCCCACTTTCTCTAATATCTCATAAGGACTGACATATTTGGGTTTCAACTTGCCTTTCTTCCCAAACCTAGCAACTTTTTTCATAGGTGACACTTTTAAAAACACCTTATTTCCCACCATAAACTCTAAAAGCCTCCTCTTGTTATCTACATAACTCTTTTACCTAAACTGTGCTACTAACAATTTTTCAGATATAGAAAATACTTTCTCTTCTATCTCTGCTATCATCCAAGGACCCAAAATTTGACTCTCCTACTCTATCCTAGCACAATGGTGATCTACACTTCCTATAATATAATGTCTCAAACAATGATATCTTGGTGCTAGAATAATAACTGTTATTATATGAAAATTTTGGTAAAGCCAAGTACTCACTCCATGTGATATCCCAATCTAACTCACATGACCTCAACATATTCTTAAGCTATTAATTAACTTTCTCTATTTGCCTATCAGTTTGAGGATAAAAAGCAAAATTAAATTTCAACTGAGTGCCCATAGTTGTACACAAGGCCTTCTAAAACTTCAAAGTAAAGATAAAACTTCTATCCAAAATAATAGATCTGGGTACTTGATGCAACCTCATTATCTCCTTATGATTATCGAAGCTAACTTCTCTATATTGTAGGTCGTCTTGACTGAAATGAAATGTGCTAATTTGGTCAAATTGTTTACAATTATCCACATACTATCATATCCTCAACTCATTCTTGATAAACTTACAATGAAATCCATAATGATCTCTTCCCACTTCTATTTAGGTAACTCTATGGGCTGAAGTAATCCTCCTGGTCTTTGTTGCTCAGCTTTGACCTGTTGACAAGTTAAGCACTTCAATACAAACTCAGCCACATCTCCCTTCATCCCATTCCACCAAAACTACGATTTCAAATCTGGATACATCTTTGTGCTACTAGGGAGGATAATATAAAGAGAACAATGAGCCTCCCCTAATACCTCTACTATAGTTCAAGCCCTCCTGGGAATAGCCAATTGCGCTTGATATTTGAGAATACCATCATCTACTATTAAATCAACTAACTTGTCCTTCTTTGTTCTCTCAAGAATTCTCAAGAAATCTCCATCTTTTGTATCATTCTAAGCTTGCTTAATCTCATTTGTTAAGGTAAGCTGCAATCTCAACTATCTCATCTATGCTAGTAGTCCCTCTACACCAACATGTAAATCCATTCTTCTTATCTCCTCAAAAAGTTTTGGTTGACTAGTGATCAGACTCACCATGCTACTACCTGACTGCCTGCTAAGCACATCCGCTACTGCATTCGCCTTCCCATGATGATAGTGAATGATCAAATTAATAGTCTTTAGCAACTCTAACCATCTTCTCTACCTCAAATTCAACTCTTTTTGTGTGAATATATATTTTAAGACCTGGTGGTCAATGTATTTATCACATCTCTCCCCATTTAGATAAAGTGTAATGCAAACAATACAACTGTTAACTCCAAATCATGTGTGGAATAATTTTGCTCGTACAGCCTCAACTATCTAAATGAATAAGTCATCACTTTCCCATTTTGCATAAGCACACAACCTAAGCCTTTCTTAGATGCATCAGTATACACATCAAAGCCTCCTCTGCTCATAGGCACTATAAGAATGGGTGCTTCCACTAGTCTCCTATTTAACTCTTGAAAGGTTTTTTACCTTTTTTAGTCCAATCAAACTTCACTCCTTTCTAAGTTAGCTTAATGAGTAGAATTGTGAGTGTAGACAATCCTTCTATAAGTCTCCTATAATAACCTACTGATCCCAATAAAACTTTGTATTTTAGCTACATTTGTTTGTCTAGCCCAATTTATTACTGCCTCAATCTTATATAGATCCATAGTTATACCATCCGCTAACACCACATGACCTAAGAATGACTCTACTGAGGCATTCTATATGGAGCCTTAGAAATTAGATTTGTTCCAGTATATAACTCAATGCTAAATTCCACCTCACGCTCTAGCGGAAACACAGGCAAGGCTACTATAAATCATTGGAAAACTCCCTAACAACTAGGATGTCCTAAAGTTTTTTGCTCTCTGGTTCTGCATCTATAATTGAGGCTAAAAATTCAACACATCCCTTCCTAATAAGACTCATGGCTTTCAAAGTCAACACTAATATAGGTGTTTGCTTTTGGGGTTTTCTAGTATATGCATAAGATGATTCATCTCTAAGTCTAATTACAACTCTTTTTCTTCGTAACACACCACAATTCTCCATCTCACCAGCTAATCCATGCCCAAAATGACATTTATGTCGAAGGTTTCTAACACAAATAAGTCCACATCAAACTTTCTACCCTCAATCATAATCAAACAATCATGGCAAAGTTCGAAGGCGATATACTACTCTAAGTGGTAGACACTTTCATGTTTATAATCATAGGAATTCTTTTCAATTGAGCTTTTAATGCAAGGTTCAATGATACAATGGGTAGCACATAGGTCAAATAATACATGAGCTAAAATGTGACATACTTGGAAATCACCTGTAACCACAATATTAGTAGCTTTTGCTTCTCCTATTGTAGCTACTTGCATCATTATCATTACCTACAACCTTTGCTCAACTCATGGGGATGGTTGACACTTATGGGTAATAACGACTACTCATTCCTCCTCGGCTAGGTGCAAGTGCTTATACTATTGACTATTGTTGTGGTTGTGGCTAATCTTTGACTTGTACATTTGTTGGCTTAAACCCTCCAATTTGTTGTTGTGAGCATCTACTACAATGATGACCTCGTTGTCCACAGGTAAAACATATGCCATCAATATTAGAGCAATCCCTCTTCACATGACCTCCTCCTCCACAACTAAAGCAAACATTCTGCGATATTCTGCACTCTCCCAAGTGATGTTTTCCACACACAACACAATTTGGCACATGGCTTTGTCGAGCTTATGGCTAATGTTGTCCTACCTGATTCTTGATTTTTTACCTCTAATTACGACCTGCAAATCCTCCTTTCTTACTAGGCTCTGTCTCCCTTTTCTTCTCTTGTGGTCAAGCCCAATCCATCTCATCCCACTCGACGCACAAACTAAGCTTTAAAATCTCAGTATAGTTGTAAGTTTGAAGGCTAAAAGCTTTACCCTGATGGATGGCTTCAGCCCATCCTTAAACTTACATATCGTCTCCTCCAAATCTATGTCTATTACACAAAATGTGATAAAGTATGACACAAAATGTGATAAAGTATGATATTTGGTATTGTAATCCATCACTGTCATCTTTCCCTAATCTATTAATGCAAACTCTATAGCTCTACTCTCTTTCTCATCATTAGGAGAAACTACTGATAAAATATAGCTTGAAACTCCTCCCATATGAGGTTTACTCCATTGTTTGGGTGAAATAACTTCTTGCTATCCCACCATTTATCTGCATCTCCCTCTAAAACAAATTGTCATACCCAACCTTTCAAATCTTTGAACACTTCAAATATTTAAATATCTTTTCCATTTGACTCACCCAATCAACCACCACTTGAAAAATCTTTTTCTCCTTTGAAGATTGGAGGATTCATATCCTGAAATGCTTTCATCTCAGCCCCCTCTTTTTGTATCTCCGCCTTTGATTGTAGTTGTATCATAGATTATACGACTAGCCTTGCCCCTGTATCATGTAGATGCTGAGTTTGACCTACTTCTTATCCTACCATCTGTCCTTTTCTTAATACACCTCTTTCTGGAGGTAGCCTCGAATCAATAGCATGATGAATTCCCTGACTCATAGCCTTCGTGATAGAATGAATAGCCATGCTTAGCCGTTCCTCTAGTCATTATCCTAGTTAGTCCTCTAATTGTTGTTGAAACTACTCTTGGAAAGTACTTCCTCATACAGGAATTCAGATACTTGGTCCTACCACATTACCTGGACTTGGCCCTCCTATCTCAGGCCCATATCCTCCAATCTCGGGACCTTGTCCTACATTAGGTTGCTGCTGCTCTGTGTTGACTCTTTTTAGTCGTCCTCTTCTCCTATCGGTCCCCACTGACAACTCTAGTCCCAACATTTTCCACCTATCTAAACTCACTTATAAAAATCCCTATCTCTCAAGTTCGCACGCTTCGTCTAGTAGGCTCTTTTGTCATAGGGTTCTTCTCTTTATCCACATTTTTCCTCGTTCTTGGGGCTATCACAGCTCTACATCATAGCAAACATCTCAATTAATAATAAAACAACAATAAAATTTGCACCTAACAATAACAACTCATATCATTTAATAAAGTTGAGTTTGAATCTCGTAAGGGGTCTCTAATTCCATCATCTAAACTAACACATCCAACTCAATAACCCAATTAATAGACTCATCATTTGTGCTGCCATTCCAACTCCTTCTTTATAGCTTAATCACTATCCTATTGTATAGTTTTAATTATTGTAATCTATCTAGCCATTCTCAACCATGCTCTAATACCACTTTTGTAATACCGTGGTGACTAATTTCCACTCTTGGCCGGTTGTCACATTTCACTAGAAAATTTAGAAGCATATCCCGAGATCCATGAGACTAAGCTTAGCTAGAATCACCCTATACATGCATCCTCACATCATATTATCTATTATAATATCTAACATAAAAATATGAAATTGAAATAAAATAACCATCCAAATCTACTCCAATCCATCTACATAATCAACTACATATCAACTCTATAATAAATGAGCTTTATAAAATAGTCCTCACTGCATCACTCATTCATGTATTAACAAAAATATTAAATTAAACTTGAACAACTAATTAGGATAATAGCTTATGTGTATCCTGAGGGGTTAGGATCTCTCCTCGCTTTTGTATGAGCACTAACCTTAGTTTGGGCTCCTAACTTGATCTTGTTATCTAAAAATGTCAACATAAGAAACATAAGTCAAGGCTAACTCAAAAAGTAAGATAGCGAGAAAACTCAATTATTAAAGCAAATAAACATCATTTTCATAAAATAACTCAAACATTAGTACCTCTAAACTTCATATACTTGTCCAAACCATGAACATACAGGCAACCATACTCTAAATGCTCATGCAATGCACATGCTCATACTCTCATCACATCCATGTTATCCTGGTGCCCCGGGCAGACTTATCATCAAACATTTTACACAACTATTTCGCAATATACTATCGCTTCTCTTATTCTCTGGCTCACCCAAAGAATCATCGCATGTCATTCTCAACATGTAGAATACACATATATGTCATGCTCATGTACTCATTCTAAATATATTCCAAAATTTTAAATAATTTATATAATTCAAACATTATCATAAAGTCATTGTATCCTCAAAATAATTTATCAAGCTACTCAACTCAAGTTAGCAATTAAAGCCATCAAAATATACATCTTAAGAAAGGAATTTATATTAAAAAACCTCAAATAAAACATCCATGCCTGAAAACTAACCATCTACCAACATCCATAAGCTTCCAAATAACACAAAAAAATCATATTTACCTCTTTACAAAATTTCTTAATCTCTAAGTATAGTCTCTATAGGATTCCAACGTATTATTCCCTTTAATCTATACCAAAATAATAACAATATTTCTTAAATAATATTATAAAATTATATTCTTTAATTTCATCCTCAAATACCCTATTTTTCAAATTCTCAAATTCTACACATCTCAAATAATAATATTTCATGCTTGAAAATATTTGTTTTAAGTTTTATGCTCGTATTTTATCTTCATAGAATTCATTTTTCTACGCTATTAGGGTTTAGAATTTTTAACCCCAATATCTTAATTTTATACTAAATTTCTTTCATACCATCATAATATGTATTAAGTAATGCAATAAATAAGATAAATAAAGAAAAATTAAAAGAATTTGCTTATCTCAATTTCTACTCACTTTTCCCTAAGATTTTCAACTTTTTTTTTTGATAAAAGGAAAGCACTCTAATCCTACTCCCTATCAGTTATGAAGGGAGTAGAAGAAGAGTGATCCAAAATATTCATTGCCAAAAAATTGTCTGTACACAAGTTTCTACAAATAGCAGCGGGTGGATTATCCCACCAAACCTGATGATCCACACAAGAAACCAAAATAAATTCAGCTAAGGAATGAGCCACAACATTTCCTTGCCGAAGAACATGATGAACTGAAAAAGATTTGTAGTTGACGAAAATAGATCTGATCTCATCAATGATAAGGCCAGCGTCAGACATGATGGGGTGTGAATTTGATATGAAGTTGCATAAGATGAGGGAATCGGTCTCGAACTGCACGAGTCTGAGATCCATCTGGATCGCCCATTTTAGCCCCAAAAGGAAAGCCGTGGCTTCCATGAAAAGTGACTCCTTAGCACCTGCCCGTTTCCAGCCACATGCCGCCACAAAAGCCCCTGAGGCATCCCTAATAACTGCCACACAGCCAAAGATGTCCATATTCACTTGCTGACGTGCATCAACATTAAGCTTCAGAAAGGTCGGCGGCGGCCTAATCCATCTGGACACCATGGGGCCATCCACCAGTCCAGACGAAGAAAGCATATTAGCACATTTGTGCTGGGTAAGGAAGTCGGAACACCAGGCCAAGATGTCAGTGAAGATGGGTTGGATATTCTCTTCCCGAAGTCTGTTACGAAGAAACCACACCCTCCAGCAGCATAGAACAAAAAGGGTAAGGTCCTTAGTCATGTTCCTTCGCACAAGGGTGCCCATAACTTCCATGACCAAAGAAACGTGGGGGGCCAATCTTGCCGCTTTCCAACAAACTCCCATGGACTTAGCACATCCCAGAAAAAGGTGATTCACATCCTCAATATCGTTCATACATAATAGACATCGCTGGTCAATCTGAAGGCCCCGATGGCAGAAATTTTTGAGAGTGGGAAGGGCATCGATAAGGAGTCGCCATCCGAAGATAATGATTTTGCTAGGGAGTTTCAGTCGCCAGATAGCTTTGTAACAGTGAGAAAGAAGCTAGTTTTCATTGTGTACGCATAAGAGTCTATATGCCGACCTGACCGAAAAGGAACCATCAGGTTCGTGCATCCAAAAGATCGAGTCATCCGCCCTCCCGAGGGGTAGAGGGATCGAGCGAACCTCGTGCCAAGTAGCCTCCCCTGCCGCCGCCAGAATCAGCTCCCCATTCCATGAATTTGTTGCAGAGTCAATAAAATGGCTTACCGTCACGTTCTCCGGGATAGAAATTGGAAGAGGACCCGCTTTGTTAACCTTCGACCTGAGCCAAGTATCATTGAAGAAAGACACCCTTCTCCCGTCACCAATACGCTATTTGCATCCTCTACGAATGATATCCCTTGCAAATAAGATGCTCTTCCAAGTATAGGAATCCGAGGGTTTCGCTTTACAAGACCAAATATCCGAGAACGAAAAATATTTAGCCTTAAGAACCGTATGACAAAGCGAAGATCTGCCGACCACAAGTCTCCAAACTTGCTTCGCCAGAAGGGCATAATTGAAATTGTGAAAATCCCGAAACCCGAGGCCGCCCGCTCGCTTGGGTTTGCACATCTCCTTCCATGCGACCCAGCTCATTTTTCTTTTTCCATCCTTCTCGCCCCACAAGAATTTACTGAGCATCCCATTTATGTCATTACAGAATGATCTAGGCAAAAGGAAGATGATCATCGTGTACGCGGGAATAGCCTGAGCAACCGCCTTTATTAGCACCTCTTTCCCACCCCATGATAGCATCTTTCCTTTCCACCCTTGAATTTTATGCCGGATGCGCTCTTTAAGATCTCTCAGAAAACCCATCTTTGATCTGCCCAGCCAAGCCGGAAGGCCCAAATAATAATTGAATTCATTTCCCTCCAATCCCAGAAGCCGAGCCAAAACATTCCTGTCATGGGTATCCACATTTGAGCTGAAGAAGATAGCAGTCTTATCCGCATTAATCGATTGGCCCGAAGAATCCGTATATAATTTGAGAATGTCCAAAAACTTCCTTATCACACTCCCATCCGCCCGAAGGAAGATAATCGCGTCGTCTGCAAAGAATAGATGGGAGATAGTCGGTCCATGAGGATGAAGGTTAATGCCATATATGGAACCCCTTGTGACTTC
>JAXCLR010000001.1:14398378-14412482 GCA_035584095.1 Annona squamosa
AGATAAACATATTCAAAAATAGTAAAACTTGGTCTATATATTAAATACACTTAGATAAACAAGTACATGAAAAAAAAGTAAAAAAATTATTATAAATAGGTTTTTTGAGGTGGGCTAAGTAGGTCATTTACTTAGCCCGGATTAATAGAATCACTCCTCATATATATAGGGATTTGTTCTAGTCGCATGCACCGTGGGCCCCACATGATCCTGAATGGGAAATCCTTCTCACCCATTGTAAAGTGAATAATTCTAAATACAATGGGTGAGGTGGATTTTCCATTTATGATCAGGTGGGGCCCACGGTGCATGAACTGCATGGTACAGTCGCATGCACCGGAATGAATCCCATATATATATATCAAATCATGCTCTTGAGTGTGGGGCTTGGCTTTTTTTCTACAAGAGCTTAGTCTTTGGGTGCGGCCAATTATGCAAGCCTTAGTTTTTTGAAGCTTGTCACTCCCTTTTGTGCTATGCAAGTGTCAATAGTTCTTTGAGCCAAGGGATTGGTTATTGACTCAAACCTTATCACTTCTAAATTTATGTATTTTAAAACTTCAATGTATCCATAATCCAGTTTTAAACCCTAAAATATTTCATTTTGTTGCATTTTAAGCTTTGGTTAATTGCCATATTAAAATCAACAAAAAATCATGTGTTAAATGCTTTGAAATGACTAAAAAACCCTTTCAAACTTGAAATGCAAGAAGAGAACTGTGGACTTTACTGGCAACAAGAAGGCTGACGTAGTTAACATAGAAAATATGCATGGAATCCTCAATGGCAGAGACGAATAAGGAGAAGCTGTTTGGGGTGCACGTACACCATGATAGGGGTCCGTGTAGTTGAGTAAAAAGATATAATAAAAGTATGATTAAATAAGTGTAATAGAAGGGAAGGATTTTTAATTAAGGATGTGTTTGAGAATAGATAAAACTTTTAGTGAAAAATTTTGGAGAATAAAAGTTGTTAAATGATGTAATATGATAGAGATAATGATGAGGAGTAAAGAGGATAAAGTTAAAATAGATAGGTTAGTTGTATTGTTAATTATGTAGAAATGATTAAAAGTAGGGTAGTTGTATAGGAAAATATGAAAAAATAATTTAAAAATATGGTTATTATGGAGAGTGAAATGTTTTATATTAAAAAGTTTTAACTTGACATTTTATACTCATTGTCAAACACAACATATATGTGTAGATGATTAAAAGGATGTAATAAAAGTTTTGTTATTTTCTGAACTTCAACCGATTTTTTAAAAAAAAAATGTTAACATTTTCATTATGAATATCGACGGATGTCAGGACAGAAATGCTTTTCAAAATACTCTGTTTCCGAATATCTATGAATTTCATAAAACATCCACAAACATATGGTCAAAGTTTACCATTCTGGGACTGAATACGTCAAAGTTTGATTATTGTAACGTCAATGAATCTGTCAAAATATCTACGGCTTAAAATACAGTGTAAACATATTCAACTGCAACGGAGTCAAATTCAGGATCCATCTTTAAGCAGAAGTTTGAATTTTTCCCAAAAGCGTTGTTGATTTTCTAGTTCATGGTTTAGTTTGTTTTTATGTTGTATAGAGAGCTTAACCTCTGAAGCTTGACAAAGAGGAAGAAAAGAGAAAGCCAAATTGTCAAATTTGAAGTTCTTATGAAAAAAAATGATTATTCTTTTGATTATCTATTTGGCAGGAGCTACCTTGATGATTAAAGCTCAATGCTGTTATTGAGGATTTTCCAATGTAAGAGTATGTTGTCGAACAAGTAATATAATAATGAATAGAGTATCATTCTCACAAAGACTTGTATGTAAATATTCACTAATTATTAAAAACTAAATACCATATTCGAATCATATTGAGAATTTAAATGATTTAAAAGCAGAAAAGAAATAAGGAATAGAATGAGTCAAGTGTAAACGTAAAATAGATTAAACTAGAATTCCTACTAATGGATGAGCCTAAGATCATAACTGCACCTACGTATCATCACGACTGATTATAATACATTAATTTAATCAATTGAATTGGATCATTAGTTTAAGACAATTATGTCAATATTCCTTTTTCAATGGCAATACAAATCTAGCTTGATAATTCTAACTCTGATGTGAACAATAAGAATTTAAAATAATAAGTAGCATTAAACGCATCCTTAATAAAGACTACACCTCGCTATAAGTATTTCTATCAATACTAGCAAAGATATTTCATCTTGTGAGATCGAATAACCTTAGGATTAAACATAGATTATGTGCTATTCAAAACTTATTCTAATTCTATGCTATTTCTTTCAAGCATCACCTAGAATTTACAAATAAATTCATAAAGTGGTCAATCTCATAAAAACATTAATAATAAGTAAAACAAATGATTCTATCGATATCATGAAATTAAAGAAAGTTGTACATCTACCACGTTAAATCAACAAGCTCCATCGAAACTTTAAAATAAGGACCTTAATCACTTGTACCTAGAATGTACTCAAAAATAAAAATAAAGTTCATATTTTTCTTAGACTTAACGGAAGAATAAAAATTAGAGAAAGAAAGAATTTTTGTTCTCTGGACTTGATTGCCGCTTTTGAGCTTGAAATTCTTCTCTTCTTTGCAACCAGACTTTGGAGCTTTAATATGTGCAGAAATGGAATTTATGTGGAGAACATCCCTTTAGATAGAAGAAGCTTGGATTCATGTACAATGCAAAAATAGGATGAATAATACATCAGTGCGCACAATTTGCATAATGGAGTTGGTTGCCTAGAACACGGGCTGTGTCACTCGTGTTTTTCTTTGACTTTAACAGTTGTGAAGTTTACAGGATCCACAAAAATAAATAAATAAATAAATAATTGTCATCAGGTGCACTTTCTTTCTTACATGGGCCTCGTTTTTTTTTTTTTAATCTTAAAACAATGCCAAGGTCGTATTTTATTGAAATTGATGTTTTTGTCTTCTTTCCAATGAATTATCTCCCAAAATTAATTGTTTTCTTCTTTCATGTTATTTCTTCCAAAAAACAACATTATTCATAAAGTTTTAAACTTAATATTAACACATCAAAGCAATTTCATGGGTAAAATTATGCCAAATTCTATGTTAATTGTCAATCATCAGCTGTTAACAGTCCTCTGAATCTTCGGAGAATATTAGATTTTATTGCTTACTTTTTCTTATTATTGAAACATTGGTGTTAAGATTTCTAAATCAAGAAAAGGTATATCAACATAAGTATGTGCATGTAGTTAATTACATTAAAAATCCACCCAGAGCTTATTGAATTCAAAAGACAAATAACGTTTTATCACTATGACTTTGACGTGAGAGTAGACTAAAAGAACCCAAATTGATATACTTGGAGAGTAAAATTATATTTACATACATCTCAACACATATTACATTGAAATTTTTGAGACATTCTTACAAATACGGAGATACATAACTCCCCCAAAGAAATTTGGAGACACAGCTCCCCCAAAGAATTAGAAAGACATAGCTTCCACTAAGCCAAAGGGAGACCACAGCTCCCACAATATTTTCCGGGCCGAAATCCCAACGTGGGATTCGAACCCCCGACCACAGCTCCGCAAACGCCCTATTACCGCTGTGGCCACCAACTGAGCACGACAGAACCACTATAAATCTTGCATTATCTTATGTATGTATTTTTCTGTGTGGCTAGCTTTACTTGAGATTTAAACTGCATTTTAATTAATGGATAAGAAAAAGACAAATGTAAAATGGCTCTCTTGATCATTATGGAGTACCTACATAAAATTCTAATTCATGAATTGAATAGGGTAGTGAAGCATTTTATAAATGTTTTAGCTAAGGTTAGGATCGCATAGACCTAGACCTTATATGACCGACTTCCATTTTTACCCCTATTTCAATTGTGAGTATTCAAAAGTTTATGTTTTAAGGAAGATTAAATATATATTACTCTTACTCAATATACATTTATACATATATATATTACTCTTTTTAACTTTGTTTTGCTCTCTTGTAATATGATTTATCTCTATTAATAAATTTCTTTATGTTACTTTCCAATTTTTATTTGTATTTTATACGTTGTGGCAAATTAATATTACAATTAAGCACTTTCATAATCCTCACACCATGTAAGGAATTTCTTAATACCCCACCCTCTAGGATACATCCGTAAAACCACCTCTGAAATTGCAAGTACCTTACATCCCCTCAACCAGCCTCCGAACCGCGCGAGCGCTGTGATTGGCATATGCGCGTACCTATGTAACTTTCCATTTGGGACATATTAGAAAGGATAACTATGATATTTCATTTTCATGCTTTTTTTAAGTTCATCGTTACTCATAATTAGTCATTTAAAATTCACAAATTTTATTATGTTTTAGTTGGACTCTTAAGGTGGAAACTATTAAATCATAAGTAAATACAAAGAAATTTATGAAGCAAACAGCTGTGCTAAAAGTTCTCTACGCAGTAGAACAATTAGAACTAGCTTATGATATTATTTTATAATGGATTTCTTTGAAAATTATATGACGGAAATCAATATCTATACTGTAATTTATCATATATTTTAACTTGTACTAAAGTCAAAATGAAGGTTGAGTTATAATTTCCAAACGAAGGCTTACTTTTCATTTATGTTTTAATCATTATTTATATTGATTTATAATCATAGGGTTATAGAAAACAAATTCCACGCAATAATTATTTAATTAAAAAAATATGACTTATTGCAACCAAAATTATGATCTATTGCAACATAAAAATTATAAGTTTTTGCCATGAAAATTATGACTCATTGCAACGATGTATTCTTTGGTAATGTATTAACCATTATTAATCTTATTACATTTTTAGCAAGTGTATGTTATCGTTTAAATGAGTATCTTTTATTGCAAGGAACTTTTTGTCCCATCAAATGTTAACTTATTGCAACAAAACTTTTCGTTGCTAATAGAATGTATTTGCAATGAAATTACGTTTTCATTGCTACAAATAGACCTCCCCGACTTTACGTTACCTCGCGCAAGGAGACATTACCGTTTCAATACTCTTTAACAATGAAGTTTCTATCAATTGCAGCAAAAATAATTGTTACAAATGAAGATTTTTCTTATAGTAATTGTAAAAGGGCGAAAACCAACACACTGATTAACTTCATTCAGCACATTGCATTTCTAATTATTTATTTATGCTTATTTAGAACTTTGGTCCATCTGGATTACAAAACCCATGAAGTAGTAGAATTAAAAGCATAACAAATATGCTGACAGAAGCCTTCACATATTTATGCAAATGCAAATCTATTGCGTCTAGCTTACTTTATCATTAATTGCAAGAGTAGTTGCATGAGATGGCAATGGAGTAAATTGATCGATAAATAATATAATGCTCAACATCCTTTTCTTCTGAGAGATATATTATTGTGCAATCAACTACACTATAAATTATAGTGCAGTTATCTCAAAATATATTGCATACGTTCTTAAATATATTGATACTTTATATATCGTTATTCATATATAAATTATATAAGAGATAATTTATATACTGAATAAATAACTTTGAAATTGTTATTTATGTTAAACTATTTTATTATATTAAATTTGTACTATTTTCGCACGAAGTGCATACAAATATCTAATTTAGATAAAAATCAGTATACTAATAAAATAAATAATTTAACTGCAATTAATGAACTAGATTATAATTTTATAAGCATATGGGATTCATTTTGAGACTACTGCACCATAACTTATGGTTTAGTAGTTTGCACTGAAATATTTCTCTTCGAGGGCATATTTATTTACACAAAAAAATTTTTAAACTAAAACTTTTTATTCTCTATAATTATCTTAATTTTTCAATTATTTTTTCATATCTTCTTATGCAACTATACTAATTTTTATTTATTTTTACACTGCCACCTATACAATAAATATATCTATTTTAACTTTATTTTTTCATATCGTCCTATACAATTATTCTACTTTTTAATCATTTTAATACAACTACTCATATAACTAACTTATTTAGTTTAACTTTATTTCTTTGTATCTTCCTATACAATTATCCTATTTTTTTAGTCATTTCAATGTAGCTATCTATAAAACTAATCTATCTATTTTAACTTTATTTTTTTATTCCTCATCATAACTCCTATCATATTGTATAATTTTCTCCTATTCCGAAAATTTTATCATTTCCTAGACACACCATAAGTATGCCATAGAAAATCATATTGTTAAAATTGCCTTAAAAATTAGCATGTGTTATTGAGTGTACGTTTACTGTAGTAACAGAAAACGATATCGATGCTTGAAAATAAAAAAAGAAAAAGAAATGATGTCTGATACTTTCTACTCATTTTTAAAGATTTCGTACTTTTATTGGATAACTATTAATTATATAAAAAATGTAGTTCTTCGGTGGTATTGACAACACCAAAGTAATTCGTTGCCACCTCATTTTCCCAAAGTTTAATTTCGATCAAAGACTTGTGTGGTGTCATATCTACTTAAGAATATATAATCCTTTGTAACTCATGAAAAACACGGGATCCACCCATATATTAATTAAAAGTTTATAATACTTGAATTGGCAGAGGTTGGGATAAGGATATGCTATTGTGTGATGGAAACGTGAAAAGTGCTATTATATGTTGGGGATTACAAAAAAGTTATATGAAAATTAAGAAAAATTTCATGAGAAATGGAAATTTTCCTTATATTTTGAAGATGAGAAAAAAGTTTTTTAAATAAGAGATTTCATCTCATCCTCATCTAATGCATGCTATGAACTGGTTATAGTATCATTTATTTAGGTAGGATCAATGTTTTAAATAGTGCAGATATCGAACTACTAAATTCACATATTTGAATTTTATGAAAATATGTTTTATAGTCAATTTTAAATATTATGAGCAAATTAAATTTTTATTTAACCATCGAAATATGCCAAATTGGGTTACAACCACTAAGCAATGTCCATAAGAAAAAGAAAACAAACTTGAATTTAGTTATATTTGAAAAGATACTCCTAGTCTTGTCAACTTGGCCAGAATTTTATGGCCCACCTATATTTAACCAATAATGTTCATGTAATGATCATATTTTTTTCATTCCCAACTTCATGTTGATGTTGATGTTGATGGCTCTTACAAGTTAAACTTTGACTTATATATGATAATTAATAGAGATGTATATTCTATAAGTTCTAAGTTTCTTGTAAAGATTTTACAAGATGCAACTTGAGTAAGATACTTGACTATCCACCACTATCCACCATACTGACCTTAATGTGGATAAGATAGGATTGGATAACATACCCATGAGGTAAGATAAGATAGGAAAATATATTCATCCTTCTCATGAGGTAAGTTCCCAATCACAAGTACTATGAATACCAAAGGTTAGAATTAAGTAATTTTAAATACTTTAATTATTATTTTTAAATTATAGATTCATTTATAATTTTTGTTTAAATTATTTTAATTAGCAACTAGATTTGTCTATTTAATTTCATCTCAAAATCTATATACATTTTTCATGATTTAGAAAGCACTTAGCAAGCATTGAATGGAGTGGAATGTAATGCACATTTTTTACAATTTCTACTCACCTTTTGCCATGATTTTGATATCTTACCTATGTATATCTTACCTTTTCATTTTAACTCATTTATTTCAAACATTTTCTTTTTTTTACTATGTTTATCCTATGATCTATTTCTTATTTGTTCTCATTTTATATCTAATGTAAAACACCACTCTCCCACTTTTTTAAATTTCATTTCATTTTCTCCAATTAATAATTCATAAACTCTCCCCAAATGACTATGGCTGGCCACTTGGAAACCCCCACGCGTCCATAAATATTTTTCTGATTTTTTTATAAACATGTAAAGCTAGGTGTATTTAACCTATAAACCGAATTTTACCATTTTTGGATGCTTTTAAATATTTTTATTTTTAAACACGATAGCATTTTCATAATTTTTTAAGTTAGAAATTACGAAAAAAGTCACTATGTTTAAAAATAAAAAATTACTTTAAAATATCTAAAAATGGTAAATTTTAGTTTATAAGTTAAATACACATAGTTCTACCTAATTATAAAAAATCAAACAAATGGGTCCCACGAACCGATGCATGGGGGTCTCATGCGCCGGCCAAATGGAGTCACATCTCAACAACTTAACCTGATTTGTAACCCTAGTTTCATGGTGAAAATTGCAAAATAAAAAAAATAGCAGGGGAGACAACTGCAAATATCAATTGAAGAAAAAAAATTATATAAGGATAGTATGTGACCACTCGCTTACGGAATACATCAACAGAGGCTGTGGCAGATCGAGAAACAAAGAAAATACAATTACAGAGAGAGAGAATGGACCCCGGCGAGGCCTTCTCGGCCACCTTCTTCAAGTGGGACCCACGTGGGGGCAGTCCGTCGGCGGTGGTGGGCCAACCTGGCGTGGGCGGAGGAGGCGAGCACC
The DNA here is from genome assembly GCA_035584095.1 of Annona squamosa. NCBI lineage: Eukaryota > Viridiplantae > Streptophyta > Magnoliopsida > Magnoliales > Annonaceae > Annona > Annona squamosa. The sequence goes on from JAXCLR010000001.1 coordinate 14,406,886, forward strand.
CTCATCACCCTGCAGCAGCTGCTTCTGCTCGGCCGACGATGACGACGATGGGTGGTGGGTTGCTGGATTTCTTCCAGGGGTACGGCGTGCGGAAGTACACGGCGGAGAAGATGGCGGACATGGGTTTCACCGTCAGCACGCTGGTGGACATGAAGGACGAGGAGATTGACGACATGATGTCCACACTCTCCCACATCTTCCGCTGGGAACTCCTCGTCGGCGAGCGCTACGGCGTCAAGGCCGCCGTCCGAGCACGCCGCCGCCGCCTAGACGACGAAGACGCTGCCTCCGCCTCTGCTGTTCGCCGGCGTCACCTCCACCACCACCAGCTTCCTGCACCAGGTGCTACTGCTGCCGACCCCACCGCTCTCGACGCCCTCTCCCAAGAAGGTGGTCAGTTAATTATTTAATTTTCCACCTACTTGAATTAATTAGCCTTCTTCTTCTTTTTCTTTTTTCCAATTTTCACATTTTGACAAAATCCTCCGTACTTGCATGGAAAAAATTAAATTAACTGATTAAATATCCCCCCCGCCCTCTCTCTATATATGGTCTGAACGATTTATGCTTGTCTTTTTTTCCCCCTTTTTGTACAACTGTTTCATTGGTTTTCTTTCTACGACTTACAGTGATAGAAGTTAGATGGACATCTAGTCAATAAAAACCAGTACAAATTAAAAATCGCACTTGAAAACCAATGAAACAGTTCTGCAAAAACCAACCATGCATGAGATGCGTGCGATATAAGTAACGATTGAAAATGAAGAAAATATATAAATTAGATAATAAAAAACAAAGTGTGATCGGCAAATAGGAAAAAAAAATTTAGTTAAAACTTTTTAATTTCAATTTTTTTATTTTTCAATTATTTTATTTTTTTATTATTTCTTTACATATTCTAGTATAACTAGTTACTTTTTATATTTTTTAGACGAGTATTCACACTATTAATTATCTATTTTAACTTGATTTCTTTATTGTTCATGGTTACTCTTATTCTACAACATTATTTTCTTACCATTTAATAGCTTCCGTACTAAAAATCACCGTCGTAAAAGAGTGGAGATCTAATCAGGAAACGAATCCTCCAATGTCCTTAAGAGAAGGGATCAGAATGGATAAGGGTTATTGTGTGTATGGGAAATGAAAAAATAATATTTTTTTATGGTGAAGAAAATATCATTGAGAATGGACTAAATAGAGTTTGAACTTTGAAGAAGTCTTGAAAAATAGAAAATCTGGAACAGGATTTAACTATTTGACCATTTCCCTGTCCCATTCAACCGGGTGTTTTTTTTTCTTATGAAGTCTTCTAATTATTTTATAATTAATATGTGTGCATCTCTTAGCGGAGACATGCATAGGAACCCACTTTAATTTTTTCCTCTCTTTTAATAAGGAAATTAATAATTAAAGAAGATTTTCGGATTATAATTTTTCTCTTTTTTTATAAATTATAAGGTAATTAATAAATTAAAGAAGAATTTCTAGAGTATACTTGTAGTGAATCTTACCTGACAAAGGTCAAGTCTAGAGAGAGATAGAGGGGCCAGCATGATATATGATATCTGGGGAAGGGCAGTGACAGAAGCTGTTGAAAGCTTGCAGCTTCACTTCCTTTCACGTGTATGGTAACTCCTCTCCTTTGCAATTTCTACATGCGTGAATTGCAGTGCTCGATCAGCTACTACCTAGCTTACATCTGTCTCAAAACCTGTAGCTAGCTGATCATATGCATTCCAGCGGCCGCTGCTACCTCAAAAATCACATCCTATTTTTTCCACACTTTCTTGCTATGCGTGCACCCATAAATCCCTTGTATTTGTCTGTTGTGACTTCTGGATTTTGATTGTGGTTCTTTCCGATAGTCGCAACCTTCCATTTTCAGCTCAGACCCAACAATCACTCGTCCATTTCCTCCAACTTCCATCCTTTGCAAGCTTTTCTCTATAGTGAAAATCGAACTAGAAATTTCAGTTTTTCTTTCTTTTTTCTTTTTTACTCCCATCTGGATTTTTTTTATTAACGCCTCTTTCTAATTTTCAAAGTTTATATATTTTAATGTATTCGCTTACTTTGGATTGGAACTTTCATTTTTTACACCATTTTTCTTTTTTCTTTAATTTTTAATTGAAAATTTATATACTGTTGTTGTTGTTGTTATTATTTAATAATAATGCAGTACAATCTCTTATTATTATTATTTAAAAGTCATGCAATACAAGCTCTTATTTGCTAGGGTGAAAATTTTTTAATTTAAAACTTTCTCTTCATAATTATTTTATTTTTTAATTATTTATTTATATTTTTCTATACAATTAATCTACTTTTCAATAATTTATTCACACCTACAAGCCTGCTAACAGAACTAACATATTTATTTTAAATTTATTTTTTTTATTCTTCATCATTACCCTCGTTATATCATATTATTTTTTAACATTTTAAAAATTATTACTTAAAAAATTGTTCATCCCAAGGTTTGATTACTTCCTAAATGTACTCTTAACTATATTTTTATTTTTATTTTTAATATCTCCGTAGTTTCTTATTAATTTTTATCAATTTTTTTTTTCTTTTGATTTTCGGGGGATTTGGGATCTTGCATCAAATCCCTTGGCAAAGAAAACCCAGAACCAAAACCCAAAACCAATTTCCAAAACGCTGTCTCCATCTTGTGCACTGATGCAATCCGATGGCTGTGATGTATGCATCCGACCTCGGGTTCGCAACACCTGGGGATTGTACAACCTTTTTCTGCAGTGCTTGCCTTTGCCGTACGGAGGGTGCAGGAGTTAGTCCTCGTCTCAGTGTTCAGTTGAAGCCACCAGTCAGAATTGCAGTCGCACAGGCTTCAATTTTCAATCTCCGCCTTTCATCTGCATGCATCGTATTATCTTACATCGCCCGGAGTATCAATAAAAATATCAACGTAAAAAGGTTCAACAAAATGGCTGATTAGGAAATTATAAAAATTTTCAATTTAAAATTTTTTACTTTTTATAACTATCTTTTTTTTTATTACTTTACATCTTTATCTACAATTATCCTATTTTTTAATTATTTCAACATAACTACCTATCTAACTAATTTATATATTTTAATTTTACTCTTTTTACTCTTCATCTTTACTCCTATGATATTATATTATTTTTTACCAATTCAAGAATTTTTATATCAAATTTTTTTCACTTTCAACACTCTGCAAAGTTTTTAATATAAAGGTTTTTGAAATGAAACGTCTGCAAAGTTTTTAATATAAAAGTTTTTGAAATTAGAGAAAATAAAGTAATATGTAGGGGTAATGGTAATAAGTAAATAGATAAGTTAGATGCATAAATAATTGTATATAAATTATTGAAAAGTACAGGAGTTATATAATAAGAAATAAAGAAATAATTAAAAAATGTAGTAGTTGTAGAGAACGAAAAGTTTTAGATTTTAAAATTTTAATTTAAAAGTTGTTGCCCCCTATATATAAATAGAAATTTCTTTTTTTTTCCTTCTGCAACTGAATAAATATATCCCTAATTATATTTGACGCGATCGATCAACTTCAGGTGCACATCATTTGCTACAGATTAACCATCCTTGTTAACCTTTTTTTTATTATATATATATATAAGCTAGGATGGCTAGCAAAAAGTCTGGCCTTTGCGTGGTAAATCGGGCTTGTTTAAAGTTCGATTGGGAGTCAAATTTACTTTTATCATATTTTTAAAAAATTTTACCTTATTTTATTTTAAGTTGGGTAAGTTTCAAACATATTCTACCCAATTTTTTAAAGTCTAGTTTGGTTTCAATTTGAGTTCCAAATCGGCACTTTACATTAGTCTTCATATTATATTAAAAAAATTGTAATGTTAATATAAATTTTACTTAAAAACTTATAATCAATATGATAACAATATAATTTTAAAATTCTATTATTAAATATACTAAATAATAGATAAATTAAACAAGTTTCTATATTTTATATCTTAAAAAAGTATATTGTATTCATAAAAGATATTTTGAATATATATGTGTGTGTGTAATTTGAGTTGGTTCTCTATATTGGGACCTTGAAACCTACTCTACCCTAATTATACTAAGTATTATTTTATTTGTAATCTGTCCTACTCGTAGAGTAGGAAAATAAAAACTTACTCTATCTATTTTAGAGTACTCAATAACACAACCCATGGATACATTACCTGAATTGCACCTTGAAGTACAGGGGATTTACACTCCTAGAATTGAAAATTGAAAAATATGTACTTTGGTAGGATTATGGATATACGAAATTTAAAAAAAAAAAAAAAAGTACATTGAAAATATAATGCAACAAGATGACAGCTAACAAATATTAATTTTTTGCCACAAAAAATCGGTTGCAAAAACGCAAATTTCTTAGGATCACAAATTTTCGAAAAGAAATTTTGTTTCAAATTGTTTGAAGGGTTTAATAAAAATACGAGATAGAATTAGTTCATCATACATAGAAATAGAATCAGTCTTTAGAAGTCTAAAAAAATTATTGATATCACAAAATTCTTCTAATTTTAAACACTCATTAAAATTATTTTATTATTTTAATTTATCTAAATAGCCAATGAAAAGAACTTTTAAATCTATACTGCTAAAAATAATGTATAAATACATCTTTCTATACCCTTTTTGACTACCAAAAACCCGGAAACCCCTTAGAACGGGTCTTAAAATCCCGGCCCTGGTCTCCAGCCTAACTTCAGTTTCAACTTTGTATCGCCCATCTTTACTTGACACTTCTTGTTGTTCATATTTAAGTAATATATGAATTTCATTATCAAAATCTAATAAATTAACAAGCATTTTACTTCATAATTAATATCAAAATATTTCCAGAAAACTTATGATTTGAAGTGACCGGGGACAATAAAACACCACGCAAGCAATTTATAACTTTATAAATTAGTCCATAGGCTTGGGCAAATTTATAATTTTAAGTCTTTGTTTGCTTTTCGATGAAAATATGGGCCTAAGTGTATTCACTTCTCATACCAAATTCTACAATTTTTAAGAGTGAAAATTGCTTAAATACTAAAAACTATCGATTTCTGAAATTCAAAAAACATATATACGCATCCAAAAATTATAAAATTTGACATGTGATTATATTTGGACCCCATACTTTCATAAAAAGTTTCAATAATAAGCCTATAAGCCCTGGCTAACTGAAGCTCTTATGAGTTCAGTTAACAAGATCAGTAACCTTTTCTAAATCTTTGAATAATAAAATAAATTCCCTCTAGGAGCATAATAAAATATCATTTCGATGAAGCATATCAATTAGCTGCATGTGTACTTCCTACTTCTAACCCAAAAGTTTCTCTCTTGAATTATGAACCAATTGAGTTGTGAATTGCAGTGATAGAGTAGGACAGCAGCATGAGGTTTATACGGCTGATATATATGAAATTTGCTAATCAATGAAGATTTCGATTATGTTGATGGTGGTCTATGTTACACATTCATTTACCTTGTTTGTTTAATCAGGGTTGTCAGAGGAGCAAGTGCAGCAGCATGAGAAGGAGGCAGCAGGGAGTGGCGGGGGAGAGCTGTGGGATGCGGTGGTG